>OZ012737.1:430681766-430973805 GCA_963859935.3 Lathyrus sativus
ATACTTCCGGAAAATCTCTAACAATGGGCAAAGCATCAATCTCTTCCCTTTCACTAGTCCTCAAAGTTTCCATAAGCATAAATATCTTAGCCCCATCTTGTACCGATTCCTTCACTTGTTTCCTCGTCATAAACAATTCCCTTTCAACATCCGAGTCGGGAAAAATAACCGTTTTGTCAAAACAGTTAATATACACACGATTGAATTTTAACCAATTCATTCCAAGAATGACATCCAGTTGATCTAAATGAAGACACACTAAATCGGTCCCAAAATCTCTACCGAAAATACTCAACTGGCAATTCAAGCAAACATACGGTGTAGTTACCGAACCCATAGCAGGAGTATCAATAACCATACCGCCACCAATCACAAACAACTCAAGATTCAACCTTCTAACACAATCTATAGAAATAAAAGAATGCGTAGCTCCGGTATCAATTATAGCGATCAAAGGTGTACCATTAATGAAGCACGTACCTCGGATCAATCGATCGTCGCTAGCAGTCTCAGATCCAGATAGAGCGAACACTTTCCCGCTCCCTTGATTCTTCTTCGGCTTATCGCACTTGGTACTGATGTGCCCTCGCTCACCACAGTTATAGCAAGTAACACCCGCACCGCTTCTACACTCTAGAGCCTTGTGGCCTGGCTTGCCACACTTAAAACAATTCTGTTCAACACTTTTGCACTCCGGAGCACGATGCCCCGCTTCACCACAATTGTAACACCTAACCGGGGTAGAAACTCCCCCAATTAGCCTCTTGCCAAAACCAACCTTTTGTTTCCCCTTATCAGCAGGAGTTACGTAAGGTTTTCCTCTGAATTGTCCTTTTCCTTTCTTATCACTTAGGCTCTTGTAGTGGCTAGACCTAGCCCTACTGTCTTCGTCATAAATTCTGCTCTTGTTAACCAACTCAGAAAACCGTCGGATTTCCTGGTACCCAATATCTTGTCTAATCTCGGGTCTCAAACCGTTCACAAACTTGAGGCACTTAGACCTCTCAGCATTACCAGTATTATAGTGAGGGCAAAATTTGATCAACTCCTCAAATTTTGCCGCATACTCAGCAACCGTCGAATTACCTTGCTTCAACTCAAGAAATTCGATCTCTTTCTTCCCCCGCACATCCTCTGGAAAATACTTCTCCAGAAAGGTTTCTCTAAACAGATCCCACGTAATCACAATATCATCTTCCTCAAATCTTTGGCGAGTATTACCCCACCAATCTTCAGCTTCTTCTTCGAGCATATGAGTCCCAAACTGCACCTTCTGTGCATCCGAGCAATTCATAACTCGAAAAATCTTTTCCACAGCTTTCAACCAAATTTGTGCCTTGTCCGGTTCATGAGTTCCCTTGAAGACCGGAGGGTTATTCTTTTGGAATTTCCCCAAAGCACGGAATCCATCATCAGCATGATTCCTCACATTCACATTGGCCGGAGGATTCTGCCCAATTGCCCCCGCCAATCTCGTCAATGCCTCCGCAATCGCTTCGTCGTTCCTTCCTGCAACCATCTTACTAATTCCAACAACAGAACTACGTAAGAACAACCAATATTGATAATGCATCACACGCATATCAATAACACACAGGGAAAAACACTCTAACAACTTGGTCGGACGGACCGACCTGCTCTGATACCACTATTGTAACACCCCCTTCTATACCCCAAATAAATGCATATAAAACAATTAAGCACATACAGTTTATCAGAGTAAAAAAAAGGTTTTATAATAAGGTATAAAAGAAGAATGCCACCATTTCACCAATAAAACACTTTAACATTTTTCTCCATAAGATATGTAACAATTTCAAAATTAAGCGGAAGATCAAATCATTTAATCGTTTTCAAAATATTAATTCAAATGCACATAAGTCATCCAGATTAATACATCATACCAGTTAGATTACAAAACCACATCAGCTGATACATCGCAATGTATCACAAAAGAATGACTATACTAGTCTAACTACCCGGTGTTACATATCAGAGCAGCCGACTCAAAAGAATGAAGACTAACTTCATAAAAGGACTCCAGCATCCTAATCTGCAATGCCTCATAGAGCATTATAAAACAGCAGAAGGGTGAGAAATATAACCATAATAATCAAAGCATAAGATTATATATATATATATATAGGTAGTCATATAACACATATTCACATTCCTCACCACACTTCATTCTCTTAGTCATATATATTTACCACACATATATAGACAAACATGGATATTCACAAAGCATTCCCACATTATGCATACACTTACAATTTCCACAATCTCATCATTCACATATAAGCATCTCTTCATGCATATGTCATATATCGATGTGACTCAACAACTCAATGCAACTCATGCAATGCGGTACCGACTTTCGTTATCTTTTTTTCGGTTTTTACATTAAACCGGGTCCACTCTTCTAGACCGATAACCCGTTATCATTTTTTCGGTTTTTATATTAAACCGGGTCCACTCTTCTAGACCGATAACCACAAAGGCCCGTCCTCTAAGCCTTCAAACCCACTCTTCTAGGTTTGGGACAAGCCACTAGTTTCCATGAAACTAACAGACATTGCCTCTTGACTAAATGATGCATGTAAAATCACCCACAACAAATGCACTTAAGACCGACATCTTAATCTCATGCATTCAAATAATTCATCTCTTCAAGAATTACCTTATGATTGCACACACAACATATTCACATAACATTCATCGATGTATTCATAATTCAATAATATCACCACATTAACACACAATGCACACATATCCGCGATATGTTCTCATGCATTATCCACATATATATTCACAATTCAATACAACATCATATTTAGCAAGCAATGCACGCATATCCATCATTATGCTCTCATGCATTCTTCATGTATTTTAACATACAATCGCATATAAACAATATGCATCCACAACACATTTTTCATAGTATGTTTATTCTTTATCTCATGCCATCTCATACAAGGTATACACATCACAATACCAATCATACAATTATAAGTTATGCACACATATCCACCATGTTCTCATGCATACTCATCACATAATTGTATACACATCAAGCACTCGCAAGTTCATTAGACAATACACATACATTCATCATTGTATTCACATGTATTTCTATTTATCATAATTAATACGCATCGCGCATCCACTAGAATTCACGCCCGTAGGCTACCCACAACACACATCATCACAATAGATCATATCTATATTATATCATAGAGGCATTCCCCTATGAGAAGCAACCAAACCATCTCCACATGAACAACACAGCAAAAGAAAAATGCTGTCACATTCGCCTTCGTTCGCCTGGCGAACCCTCGCAGCGAACCTTCGCCTGGCCTTCGCCTGGCGAACTCTCTCAGCGAACACTCGCTAGGCTTCGCCTGGCGAGACTTCCCAGCGAGCCCAAGTCAGGAGCTACTGACTTCATTCGCTACCATTCGCCAGCACCTTCGCTGGGCGAACCTTCGCTATCCAACTTCGCCTGGCGAACTCGCCAGCGAAGTCCACTGGGACTTAAACTTAATTATTCGCCAGCATTCGCTGGGCTTCGCCTGGCGAGGATTCGCCTTCGCTCGCCTGGCGAGAGCCAGCGAACCTGCGCAGAACAGAACCCTATTCTGCCTCTCCTTCATCAATCCATCATCAACCAAACCTCAAACATCCAAATCAGTACAAATAGCATCAATACATGTTACCCGACTATTCTACGGCATTATTGCTCAGTTCCAACCGATTAAATCCTCGATCTACCGATTAATCCAACTTTTGCCCTAAATAGAAAGTGATGAAAACTCTACCAAAACCCCAACCCAACATACATAACATCATGCAATGATCAAATAGAAACATTTCTCACCCTTACCTCGATTTAATCGGAGCCTTGATGTTGGTTCTTGATGATTTCCACTTTTCCTCTTCTTCTCTTCTCTTTCTCTCCTTTCTTCTTCTTTCCTCTTTCTTTCCAAATGTTTTCTATCTTTCTTTTCTTTTCTTTCTCTCTTATATATTTCCTTCATTTTCCTTCCTCTCCAATTCCTTATTAATTTTCTATCCATACCAATTAATAAAAATTAATTCCAACATTAATAAAACCCCACTAAATCAATTAATTACTATAATTAATTATTTAATGAAATTTGGGCTGTTACAGAAAACACATGATTGTGAAAAATTAGAAAGAAAATCAACACATTAAAAAAGTTTATGCAAAGATACATGTGAGATGTTGGATCGAACTCTAGTATGGTCGAAGGGTAGTTTATGGTTCGACAGGTATTAAGCATGAGGTCGAAGTCTGTTCGCATGTTGCTGTCGAAGTAATGCGTGTTGTAGTCAAAGTTTGTTCTAACATGCATTTGTCAATATTGCTAGGGTTGTTAGCATGTTGAATTGGGTCTTGCTTGTAATCCCAATTGTTTAAGTTAGCTTGTACCCTAAGTTAGCTTGTAATGGATAATTGTTAAAAAGTCCATTAGGTTGTGTGCTATTTTTCTTATAAATAGGATGCTAGTTTCTCAATCTTGGCATAAGGAAAAATAGGAAGATAAAATCCTAATTTCAAAAGAGAGAGGTTATTTTTTATTCTTGTATACTTATAATCTTGTTCTAAGAGTAAGGAAAGAATAATAGTTTATAACCAATCCTTGTTGTTCCTTGTTGTTTTACCTTGTTTTCTTTGTTAACCCTAACCCTTGTGTGTTTCTTGATCATTAAGAAACCGTTTATACTTTGTTATAAGGTATCTGATTCACAATAAATTAGTGCGGTGAGCGTGGAAAAGATGCTTTCAACAAAGTATGAGATTGAAAAGTTCACCGGAGTGAACGACTTCGGTCTGTGGCGCTTGAAGATGAAAGCCCTACTGATTCAGCAGGGTTGTTTGGAAGCTTTGAAGGGAAAGGCAATCATGGACGTTGCGTTAACGACAATGGAATAGACGGGCATGATTGAGAAAACCCACAACACAATATTGTTGAACCTTAGTGATAAGGTTCTTCAACAGGTATCAGAGGAGACTACAGCATCGGGATTATGGGTGAAACTATAAAGTTTGTACATGACCAAATCTCTGGTGAATCAACTCTACATGAAGCAAGCTTTGTATTCATTCAAGATGAGTGAAGACAAAGTGTTGGCTGAGCAGTTGGATATGTTCAACAAGCTGATTCTTGATCTTGAAAATATTGATGTAAATATCGACGATGAAGATCAAAGCATTGTTGTTGCTGTGTGCTTTGCCAAGAACACATCCTCACTTCAAAGAAAATCTCTTGTATGGAAGGGAGTCCCTGACCTTTGAAGAATCTTAATCAGCCTTGTATTTTAAGGACTTAAACGAACGAAAGGAGCATAAACCTTCGATAGTGGGTGAAGGTTTGACCGTTAAGGGAAAATTCTTGCAAAAGGATGGTAAAGTTCGACAAGAAGAAAGGTAAAAATCAACAAAAATCTTATAGTGGCGAACGAGAAGTGAAGCAGCTGCGAGGTAAAGAGATTGCCTCAGTGAAGGTATTGTGGGGAGGACCAGCTGAAGAAAGTTGGACTTGGGAACATGAAGATAAGATGAAGGAGTCGTATCCGACTCTGTTTTCTTGAGGTAATTTTCGAGGACGAAAATTCTTTTAAGTGGGGGAGAGTTGTAACACCCCAAACTTAATCGGAATATTTTAATTAATTTATTTAATTGAGAATATTCATTTTCGGTGATTTTTGGTAGTTTGGTGGATTATTCGAAGAGTATGCATTTTTGGGTTATTTATTTGATTAATAGTATATAATATTAATTTATTAGTATTATTATTATTTAAAATGAATATAAGTGAAAGAAGGGTAATTTGGACAATTGTGAGGAGTAAGTGAGGGTATAATGGAGAAAGCCCAATTGTGAGGCCCGAGTCTAGGTTTAATAAAAAGGGAGTTCTGAAGGGTTTTAGGATTCATTTGTGTTAACCGTAAGAATTGTGGCCAGAGAGCTCTGAAGAGGAAATTGGAGGCAGAAGCGTTGAAAAATTCCCTGACAGATTCGTGAAGGCTTTGAATCAACGTTTAAGGTATGGGGGTATTGCCTTTCATAATTTCCTATGTGTAGATTTCGATGTAGTAAGGTTGATTTAAGGGTTAATGCTTTTGAGGGTAAAGATGAGAAATTATGATCTTTGGCCTTCGTGGCCAAACTGATTATATGTAAATCTAGTCGTGGCTCAATTGGGAAAAAAGGATTTTGGCCTTCGTGGCCTAAATCTGGTTTTGCAAACTCTGATGTTGTGGTGTAGTGTTAAGTATTCCTGACAGTTAGAGAATAATATGAGAAAGGGAAACCTTAGGCCTTCGTGGCCAAAACCTTGAATTGTTATATGACTGGCCCTGTAGGAATAGGAATATTCGAGTGTGAGTAACTCTAATGCCTTAGGGTGTAATTGAAGAAAAAATTGTGATTTAGGGTGTGAATATGTTCCGGGATTGGCCTAATAAACCGTAGGTTTTGTGCCTTTATCTCCCTAGGACCTTAGGGATGTTTTTGGGGGCATTGGGTAAGTGAGTCGTAGAGCCTTTTGGGTAGAAATCAGTTCTGATGCGTAGCAGAATTTGCTGTCATCGCACAGTTCGCCTAGCGAAGAAAGCTTTACCTAGTGAACCATGTTATCCCTAGACTCGCCTAGCGAAGAATCCTTCACCTAGCGAAGAAACTCGCCTCAGACTCGTCTTGCGAACATGCCAACGAACGTAGCAGCGTTTCGCGAATGTTGATCGTGTGCAACGATGCCTTGATGTTTGATTCTGTGATTTCTGTGATGAATTAACATGAGTATGATTGTGAGTTTTATGTGATGTATACATGATGACATGATGATTTATATGACTTAATATGATGATATTACCATGACTTTGACGAATTATATGATGACACGAGATATGATGATAATTGTGATGGTGATGAATATGATGAATGATGATGCACCTATGCTATTATATGAGGATGATTTGTGATGTGTGCATCATGCATTCATGTGCATCCGGACTTTGGTTCAGGACCTCGATTACTTTGACTTCAATCCCATTGTGTGGATGTGAAGTGTTTTGATGTGCTCCAATTCTCTAGTAGAATCGATCCTATTGATGGGGATATATGGAGGGTTGATGGCCCAGTGTCCATCACGCTGTGATGATTGGTACCACATGCATTGAGTCTATGTTGCATTTGTATTTATGAGTCTTTTTGTATAAATTATAATGTTGTGTCCTTCGAGGCCTATTGATGAATATGAAGGTTGAATATGATTATGATGCCATTTATATGTTAATTTTTATACATTGGTTATTATGAATGTTACCTCCACGTGGGTAACGTGCAGATGACCAAGTTTAGCCGTGGACACCATCGAGGAGTATTTTTGAAGTTTTGATTTTTTAGCCTTTTGGTTAGCTTAGAGGGTCTTGCTCTGATATGTAGCATCGGGTTGAGTTCTTTTGAGTTAAACTATATACTGTTGATTTATTTTGCTTATTTTTCCCTGATGAGGAAACCTTGATTTATGCCTTTGAGTTCCGCTGCTTTGTGCGATTTGATTATTTTGAGAAAACCCGTTGTTTACGGAGCCTTGACCGATTTTGTTGATTTGGGAAATGTACGCCCTTTTGATGGCTTTTATGAAATTTAATAATTTTACTCTGATATCTGTGTAATTTTTCCATGCTAATTGTGGGGTAGAAAAGGGTGTTACACCCTAGACGCCTGAAAGATCATAGAGGTAATGGCAACATAGCCAGTGTTCAAAATGACTTTGACTCATCTGATGTTCTTGTGGTTTCAAGTGGCGACTCGAGAAAAGAGTGGATTATGGATTCAGGTTGCACTTGGCACATGACTCCAAACAGATAATTGTTTGAGGAGCCATGTGATCAAGATGGTGGATCTATGTTGCTGGGAAACAACAAATCTTGCAAAATTGCAGGTACTGGATCTATGAGATTCAAGCTCCATGATGAGTCAATAAGGTTATTGACTGAAGTCAAGTATGTACCTGACTTGAAGAGAAATTTGATTTCACTTGGTGAATTCGACATAAAGGGATATGTTTTTCAAGGAGAGAAGAGTATCCTAAGAGTCATGAAGGGGTCAAAGGAAGTCTTGAGAGGCTGAAGAAACAAGGCTTGTATACCCTTGAGGTTGAGGTTGTAAGTGGTTCGACAAATGTTGCATCCACGAAACCTGTGTTAAAGACAAAACTATGGCACATGAGATTGGGCCATATCAGCAAAAGAGGCCTGATCGAAGTGGGGAAGCAGAACCTGCTAGGAGGTGACAAAGTCAAAAAGTTGGAGTTTTGTGAATCTTGTGTATTTGGTAAATCCTGTAGGGAGAAGTTTATCAAAGGCAAGCAAAGAACATATGGATCCCTAGATTACATTCATGATGATCTTTGGGGGCCTGCAAGGAATCCTTCACACTCAGGTGCAAGGTGTTTTTTATCCATCGTTGATGACTATTCTAGAAAGATATTGGTATTCATTTAGAAGACGAAGGATGAAACTTTTGAGAATTTCAAAAGTTGGAAAATTCTGGTCGAAACTCAAACTGGCAGAAAGGTTAAGAGGTTGAGAATCGACAATGGTCTTGAATTCTGCAACAAAGCGTTTGACAGTTACTATGTTGAGTCTGGGATTGCAAGGTGTAAGACTGTAGCAGGTACTCCTCAACAAAATGGCTTAGCTGAGAGATTCAATCGAACAATCCTTGAAAAGGTTAGATGCATGTTGGTTAGTGTTGGATTGAAGATGTTTTGGGCGGAAGTTGTTTCGACAACAGCTTACCTGATAAACAGATGTCCCTCGACTGCCTTGGGAATGAAAGACACCTGAAGAAGTTTGGTCAAGACATCCACCTAGTCTTAATAGATTGAGAGTATTTTGTTGTGTCTCCTATGCTTATATTAGGCAAGACAAGGTTGAACCTAGAGCTCTGAAATGCATGTTTATAGGATACCCTGAAAGAGTCAAAGCTTATAGGCTATGGTTCCTAGAGCTAGGTCACAAGAGGTGTATCACCAGTCGAGATGTAGTTTTCAATAAAGCAGAGATGGCCTTCAAGAAAACTAATGATGCTGAAGAAGAGATGTAACAGGGAGAGATTCCTGTTGAGGTGGAGCATGTTGATGTAGAATTGCGTACCCTAGATGAAGTCGAAGAAGACACAGAAGATGTTATCAAAGATGAGGAGACTGATAATGACTACCTGCTAGCAAGAGACAGGTCAAAGAGAGTCATCAAGTTACCTCAGAGACTTGGGTATGCAGATCTTATAGCTTATGCCTTAATCTCTACAAGTGAGGTTCTAGATGAAGAACATAAAGACTATAAGGAAGTTATGAGCAGTCGAAAGAAGACTGAATGGCTGAAGGCCATGGATGGTGAGATGAAATATCTTCATGATAACAACACCTAGGAACTGATCAAGAAACCTGTTGGAGCCAGGTTAGTCAATTGTAAATGGATTTTCAAAGTTAAGGAAGGAATCGAAGGAGTGTTGTCAAAGAGATACAAGGCAAGATTGGTTGCTAGGGGGTTCACTCAGAAAGAAGGTGTCGAATTCAATGATGTTTTCTCTCCTTTTGAGAAGCACAAATCCATTTGAATGTTGCTTGCCATAGTGGCACAGTTCGACCTTAAACTGGAACAAATGGATGTGAAGACTGCGTTCTTGTATGGTGACTTAGATGAAAAAATCCTGATGAGGCAACCTGAAGGGTATGTCGAAAAAAGGAATGAAGATTATGTGTGCAAGTTGAATAGATCCTTATATGGACTGAAAAAATCTCCTTGACAGTGGAATAGGATATTCGACAAGTTCATGGCACGCATAAGTTTTATCAGAAGTCAGTTTGACCACTGTGTTTATTTCATATTTCGACCTAGTAATTCATTTGTTATTTTGTTGCTCTGTGTGGATGATATTCTAATAGCAAACAACAATGTCAAAGAGGTAATAAGGGTAAAAACTGAACTCAATAAGGAGTTCGACATGAAGGATCTCGGAGTTGCGTCTAGGATTCTTGGGATTGACATTCGAAGAGATAGAAAGCAGTCGAGATTATGCTTATCTCAAGAGGCATACCTACGGAAGATTATCGAAAAGTATGGTACATTGAATTCAAAGCCTGTTGTGACTCCGATAAACCCTCAATTCAAGCTGAGTATATCAATGTCCTAGCACTAATGTTGAAAGAACTTATATGAATATCATTCCATATGCTAATATAGTGGGTTCTTTGATGTACCATATGGTCTGTACTAGGCCCGACATAGCATATGCAGTAAGTCTTGTAAGCAGGTACATGGATAATCTTGGAAAGGCTCACTGTAAAGCATTGAAGTGGATTCTAAGGTACATAAATGGGTCTCTGAATAGATTCCTAATTTATTGTGGAGCCTTGGATGAAGATAGTAAAGCAGCAATCAAAGGATATGTTGACTCTAATTATGCAGGTTGTATGGATTCCAGAAAATCTATTTTTGGATATGTGTTCACTATGTTTAGGACAATAATCAGTTGGAAAGTAACACTTCAGAAGGTCGTTGCCTTATCAACCAGTGAAGTGGAGTATATTGCCCTAACTGAAGCTGTGAAGTAAGCATTGTGGCTTGAAGGTTTTGCAAAGGAGCTGAAACTTCAAGGTCGAGTTATCACTGTTAAATGTGATAGTCAAAGTGCAATACACTTATCGAAGAATTCATCCTATCATGAGTGAACCAAGCACATTGATGTGAGGCTTCATTTCTTCAGAGGGGTAATCGAGCGTGGAAAAGTCCAAGTGCTTAAGGTTTCGATAGATCATAATGATGTTGATATGATCACCAAGACGTTGCCCAGTTGCAAGTTTTTTCACTGTATGCAGTTGATAAAGCTGCATGAAGAAAGTTGGTTCCTTGATGTTATAGAGTTTATTCCAAGGTGGAGATTTGTGAGATGTTGGATCAAACTCTAGTATGTTCGAAGGGTAGCTTCTGGTTCGACAGGTATTAAGAATGAGGTTGAAGTCTATTCACATGCTGCTATCAAAGTAATATGTGTTGTAGTCGAAGTTTGTTCTAACATGCATTAGTCAACATTGCTAGGGTTGTTAGCATGTTGAATTGAGTCTTACTTGTAAGCTCAATTGTTTAAGTTATCTTGTACCCTAAGTTATCTTATAATGGTTAATTGTTAAAAAAAACTCATTAGGTTAGTGTGTTATTTTTCTTATAAATAGGATGCTAGTTTCTCAATCTTGGCATAAGGAAAAATAGAAAGATAAAATCCTAATTTCAAAAGAGAGAGGTTATTTTTTATTCTTGTATACTTGTAATCTTGTTCTAAGAGTAAGGAAAGAATATCAGTTTATAACCAATCCTTGTTGTTCCTTGTTGTTTTACCTTGTTTTCTTTGTAAATCCTAACCCTTGTGTGTTTCTTGATCATTAAGAAACCGTTTATACTTTGTTATAAGGTATCCGATTCACAACAATACACTTTACCTCTCAAAGGTTATCTTTTGAAATATTTGTCTCTTCATCCCCTTAGCAGAGTTAATGCAGATATTATCCCTTCCAGAGGTTGATATCCCCACAAGAGTGTTGCTCTACATGTTTATGTAACAAGTCTTCATCCTTATGCAACAGGGTTCATATAGGTTTTTTATTATCTCCAAGAAGATTGTGGAAGATTTGCGTTGTTATGTTTCTTCAGCAGATCTTTCCATGCCCTCAAAGTGGAGTTCATATTTGTTATCCCCTCAGCAGATTATTGTTGTTAGACGATTGAACATTGGGTTTTTCCCTAAATGATATCTTGTTCCCCGAGAGATGTGAGCCTTGTAGCAGGACCTCGTTCCTTCAATGGATTTCTCATTTTCTCCAGTTGAATCCCTAACAGGATCTTTAGTAGAATCTCCAATGGTATACCCATCTTGTTGAGATTTAGCCAAATATTTTGTTGTACTGTGGTGATTGGTCATCCAAAGTTTATCTTTGTGCTTGCTTTGTCAGCATATGTTGTAGCTCATGACGCGACCACTACCATATTTTGTACTACTTTCTGATTTCTAGTATTTATCCTATGAAGCTTAAAAGGAAAGGGGAGATATCGTAAACTAAATCTGCGTGCAAATGTTTTCCCTACAAATGCAAAAAGATCTGGAATCAAGGGTTGGTTAACACCCTGAGTATCTATAGTAATCTATAGGAAACTCGATCATATATTTCTACTGTTGAAATACTTGCTTGCTTAAATTTTTCTGCTGTTTAATTGGGAAGGTTTCTCCTTTGTGAAAACAGGGGGAATGCTTTTTTTTGGTGTTTCTATGGTTTTCTATTGTTTTTGGAAGGTATCGAGACCTAAGAGTTTTTTATTAGTGTGCTCGCTAAGATCTCGTAATCTTATGCCTACGTATTCTCAAAAAGGAAATTGAGAAATAAGAGTGTTCGTAGTTCCTCCTAATCTATGGGAGGAAAAAGTTTGTTTTGTATGTTGTTTAAAGCCCAAGATGATGAAGCCAAAAAGAGTGTTGGAAAGATTTCACAAATTGTCATCTTTAATAGAGATATCTCACCTATTCACTACAATTATATGAGAATGATATCATAAGGGAAGAAAACTTTGAACTTATTGTGTTTAAGAAATACCACTTTTTCCTTTATGAATTCTTTACATACTAAGAGAGAGACCTTAACTTGGATATAGGATTGACAAGCGTGCCACTCATATCAGTTAGATGAAAGAAAAGTTTTTAACCCTTGATAAGAGAGGGACTCCAACTTGAATTTTGAATCAACAAGTGTGCCACTTACATCACTTATATGGAAAAGGTTTTGATTGTTTGATTTAAATTGTAGTGATTAGAAGAGATGTCTTCCTACAGAGATGACTCAAAGTCTCATCTGTGAGGATATTGATTTATGTATCTTGATTGAAGCCTAATATATGAAGCTAAAAGATTAAAAACTAACTCAACTGGGAGGTTTTATCTTTCTTGTACAAAGCCTAAGATTGAGGCTGACTAACTAGAGAAATTATTTGTTAAAAAAAAAGCCTTAGGAGGATAATGACTGTTGAGGAGATTTGAAGAGGCTGACTTAATATTGAGGATTTGACTAACTCTTTTAGGGATTTTTATTTGTATCATGTACAAAGCCCAGGATGAATGAGGCTAAAATAATTTATTTGTATCCTATACAAAGCCCAACATGATGAGGCTAAAAGAATTTATTTTCATAGATTACTAAGACTTGACTTATGCTTTTGAGAAGCCTGATGGTCCTTGTATGAAGCCCTAGAGAAGGCTATGGGAAACTGAATGAGACTTCCAAAGTCTCCTTGTATGAAGCCCAAGAGGGGGCTATCTTGCTGGGGGGATTCTTTGTATGATGCTTAAGAGGAGGCAATGATGCTTGTATAAGGCCCAAAAGGAGGCCATGAAACTAGTTGTTTGAACTAAGTTGTGATTGAAGGGATCCTATTGTTTGACCTATGTGTAAACTAAGGATGATATAAATGTAAAGAGAAACTTAACAAAATATGAACCAACATGATTGAAGATTAACAAGTATAAACATTTATATGATATGTTTTAATTCATGGAAGATTTTCCATCTTTAGGGTTTAATATGTTGAATGTTTTATTTTATTCACAAAGGTGTTGAGTCTTACACTCTAAGCAGAGACCTAAGATTATTCTATGTACAAAGGTGTTGGATCTTACACTCTAAGCAGAGGCTCATGATTTATTGAAAAGAAAAGGTGTTGGGTCTTACACTCTAACCAGAGGCCCAAGACTTATTGAAAAGAAAAGAAAATGTGTTGGGTCTTACACTCTAAGCAGAGACCTATGATTTTGATTTTGAAAATGTGAAAAGTGATGGGTCTTACACTCTAATAGAGGTCCATGGATTTTGATGATTTGAAAATTAAAAAAGGTTGGGACTTACAGTCTAGTAGAGGCCCATCACTTAAAACAATTTGAAAACCCTAATTTTGAAATATTTGATCAAAGGTGTTTTTCAAATGAATTTAAACATGATATAAGTGATGTGTAAGTCAAAATAAACATGTTGTGATCTTAAAACAAAGTTTGAAACATTAAGTTTTATCCATATGATATTCTTATACTTCGGAGCCTCTACGTGATCAGACTCCTAAAACAAAATAAAATATAAAATAAAGGGTAAACAAACAAATGAAAAAAAATCATGACTTTCAAGAACCTTACGATTCTCCATCCAACTTTGATCCGAAACATAACGCAGAATGCATCCATTTTAGTAGAAGGAAATCCTTCGAGAGTCGTCAGGTCTTCTTCTCCTGCTCCAAATGAAACAGTCACACTGTCATAATATGGGTAGCAAGATGTTTATTGAAGGCAGTAATGTAAATGAAGTGAGACAGTGAAAGAAAACTTACACGTTACTAAAAATCCAATGGGGAGCCTAAGAGAGAGAAAACCAGGGTTAGATTATGATTTTGCAAAAACCAGAAGTATAACAAAATGAATTTTGAGAAAAGAAGTATAACAAAATTAAGCGTTGAAATGAGATGTTCAGCTTGCACTAATGGTGTTTGGCAATGCTAGCAACTGTAGAAGTCTCCTTCAAAATTGATCAAGAAAAGACTTCCCAAGTCCTTACAGAACTAGATTGAGAGCAGTGTAACTGAAACGCCATAGAAAAGAAAATGAAGAATGATGATAATATGGATGTGGATGAAGAAAAAGAGTTTGATGAAGACGATTGATTACAGAGAGAGAGAGAGAGAGAGAGAGAGAGAGAGAGAGAGAGAGAGAGAGAGAGAGAGAGAGAGAGAGAGAGAGAGAGAGAGAGAGAGAGAGAGAGAGAGAGAGAGAGAGAGAGAGAGTGAGTTTGTTGATTGATGAAACGTGTGAATTTTCAGTTCAACACACTTTGCTTCATATATCTATTTAAACAAAAAGATGATTGAGAACTTTTCACTTCAGAAAAATTCTATTGAAGCAATATTTAAGTGTGTGAGTAAAATTAATCACATATACCGATAGTTGTTTTCAAATATTAAAAAAATCATATTCATTTTTTAATTTATTTAAATAATCATTTTAAAAACAGACTTAGTTTTTTCTTTCTAGTTTATGTTGGTGCAAAGGTAGAATAAATGATGAATAGAGAAATATTCTATTAAGAGAATAACGGCTACACACAACCAAAAATTGCAATGATTGTTACCCTATTTATAAGCTAACACTAGGGTTACTAGAATAAGATAAAAATACTAAAATACCCTCTAATAAACTTAGGGGCTAAGAAAATAGTACAACTAATAAATATGAATTACTTCTAATACCATCCCTTAATTCATATTCCATCAAAACTTGTAACACCAATTCCATCCCTTAGTCTGAGAAATTGATCAGTTTTGATAGCTTTCGTCAGAACATCTGCCAACTGTTTCTGAGTGCTGCAATATACAACTTCTAACACTCCACTCTGAACTTGATGTCTCAGAAAATGATATTTTGTCTCAATATGCTTGCTTCTCCCATGCAACACTGGGTTTCTGGCAAGATTGATTGCAGACTTGTTATCAATCATCAACTTCAAAGGTTTGTTTATTTTAATCTTCAGATCCTGCAACAGGTTCAGAATCCACACAGCTTGGCATGCAGTAACAACACCTGCAATGTATTCAGCTTCACATGTTGATAATGCCACAACAGGTTGCTTCTTGGAACACCAAGAAATGGGACCTCCCAGAAATTTGAATAAGTATCCAGAGGTACTTCTTCTGTCAACTCAGTCTCCACACCAATCAGAATCTGAATAACTCAGAAGTTCTGACTCATCCTTTCTTCCAGAAGGAAACAACACTCCATACTTCAAAGTTCCCTTGATATACCTCAGAATCCTGACAGCAGCTTGGTAATGGGACCACTTAGGTTTACTCATGAACCTACTAACCATCCCAACAAAATAGCAAATATCAGGTCTGGTATTGCACAGATACCTCAGAGAACCAACCAACTGTTTGAAGGTTGTAGCGTCCACATCCTTTCCATCAGAGTCAGAATCCAGTTTCTGATTTGTATCAGAAAGTGTGACAGCAATCTTACAATTCTTCAGTTCAAATCTCTTCAGAAGTTCTAACTCATACTTGAGCTGATGCAAAATGATACCTTTCTCAGAATATCTGAACTCCATCCCTAGAAAGTATGTCATTTTGCCTAGATTAGTCATTTCAAATTCATTCATCAGAACTTTCTTAAACTTGGTTATCTCTTGTTCAGAACTTCCAGTCAATAGTATATCATCAACATACAAACATACTAGATTCATATAGCCTTCAGAAGTATGTTGAACATAGACACTGTACTCCATCTCACATTTCTGAAAGCCTTGCTTCATGAAAAATGAATCAATCTTCTGATTCCAAGCTCTGGGCGCTTGTTTCATTCCATATAGAGCTTTGTATAATCTGTACACCATCCCTTCCTGATTCTTTTTCACAAATCCAGGAGGTTGTGACACGTAAACTTCTTCTTCTAATGGACCGTTCAGAAATGCAGATTTTACATCTAAATGCATCAGAGGCCAATTCCTGTTAGCAGCTATTGCAATCACCATTCTGATTGTTTCATGTCTTGCTACTGGTGCAAACACTTCAGAATAATCCAGCCCAAGTTTCTGTAGAAATCCTCTGGCTACCAACCTTGCTTTATGTTTGCCAATTGAACCATCTGGCTTTAACTTCTGCTTGAAAACCCATCTGGCGCTGATGGCTTTCTTGTCTTTTGGAAGTTTTGTCAGCTTCCAAGTCTTGTTTCTCTCTATAGCATCAAGTTCTTCTTTCATGGCCTTCAGCCAGAGCTTCTGCTTAAGAGCCTCTTCTGTACTTATGGGTTCAGAGTCTACTATCATGGCACACTGAATAACTTCTCCTTCAGAGTCTACTTCAGTGTCTTGTAGCATGTCAAATTCTGCATATCTTATGGGGATGTTTCTTATTCTTTGTGGTCTCTGAACTTGTTCAGAGTCTTGAGCTTCAGATGATTGACTTCCTCTAGAACTTTGACCATCTTCAGGGTATGGCATATTTCCAGAGTCTTGAACTTCATAATTTCTAGCTTCATAGGCTTGACTTCCTCCAGGGCCTTGGCCATCTTTAGAGTCTGAATTGCCACCAGAATCTGGATTACCATCAGAGTCTGGATCATCAGAGGCACCTTGATCTTCTGAGTCTTCTCTAGAGTCAGAATCACTATCAGAGTTAGAATCAACGTCAGAGTTTACTCCAACTTTAGAAATTCTTAACTCTGGCCTTTCTTCATAAGTTCTAACATCAGAATCAGATTGAGACTTATCCCAATTCCAAACTTCTGATTCCTTCACAATCACATCTCTGCTGAATTCAATTTTATTGGTTTCTAGACAATAGAGCTTGTATGCACCTATACTGTGGTACCCTATCAGAATCATCACTTTGCTTCTATCATCCAGCTTCTGTCTTCTGGCTTCTGGAACATGTTTATAGCAAACAGAACCAAACACCTTCAGATGACTAACATTTTGCTTATCTCCAGTCCACTTCTGTATTGGAACTATTTCCTTCAACTTTTTCGTAGAACATCTGTTGAGTACATACGTTGCAGTGGCAACAGCTTCTCCCCGGAGCTTCTTCTCCTTTAGCATGCTTCTCACCATATCAAGCAAAGTGTGGTTTCTTCTTTCAGCAAGACCATTATGTTGAAGGGTATAAGGAGCAGCAACCTCATGCTCAATTTCATTCTCCTCACAGAACTTCTGGAACTCTTTGGAGTTATACTCACCTCCACCATCAGTTCTAAGAATCTTCAACTTCTGACCACTCTGATTCTCAGCCTTCATTCTGAACTTCTTGAATTCATCAAACATCTCATGTTTAAACTTAATAAGGGATACCTATGTCATTCTTGTGAATTCATCAACAAACAACACAAAGTATTTATTCCCTCCAATTGATGCTACTGGAAATGGACCACACACATCAGAATGTACAACTCCCAAGGCATGTTTTGCTCTTGGAGCAGCTTCTGACGCAAATGGAAATCATGGTTGTTTTCCTTCCATGCAAACTTTGCAACACTTTTCAGGCTTCTTAATTGCAGGAATTTCATGTACCAACTTCTTTGAATTCAGATGTTTTAAGCTTCTGAAATTCAAATGACCAAATCTTCTGTGCCACAACTCACTCTCCTTCTCAGCACTTGTTGCACTAAGACATTCTGAGTCTGTAGTTCTGATATTCACCTTGAATGTTCTATTCCTTCCCTGTTCTGACTCCATAATCAACTTCTGATTGCAGTCATACAGCTTCAGAAGATTGTCCTTCATGGTAACTAAAAAACCTTTCTCAATTAATTGTCTCACACTCATCAGATTGCTTCTGATGCCAGGTACATACCACACGTTCTGAATCAATGCTGTTTTCCCATTGTTCAGAATCACTCTGACATTTCCCATACCTTCTACATTAAGATATTTGTCATCAGCACATCTGATCTTTGTTCTCTTTTCAGAGTCAAAGTCAACCAGCTATTTCTTGTTTCCAGTAAGATGATTTGAACAGCCAGTGTCCATATACCACCAGTCTATCAGATCCATATTATCAGATTCAGAGGCCATCAATAGCACAAATTCGTCATTAGAACTTCTGACTATATTTGCTTCTTCTGATTCTCTCCTTGTTTGACCAACAATCTCTAGCAAAGTGACCAAACTTCTTACAACAGTAACATTGGATCTTCTTCTTGTCATACTTCTCTTTTCCCTTCTGAGCATTCTTTTGTCTATCAGAGGTTGAGCTTTCTGACTTCTGACCATCATAAGATCTTCTCCTGGCTTTTGACTGCTTCTGATACCTCCTATCAGAAGTTACTTTCAGAGCATGCTGCTCTACTTCCTTTTCAGAAGTTCTCTCAGTCAAACGCAACTCTTGCGCTTCTAGACTGCTCTGCAGCTCTTCAATTCTCATGGTGCTCAGATCTTTGGAATGTTCTATTGCTACCACAATGTAATCAAATTGAGAGGTAAGGTATCTCAATACCTTCTCCATGATTGCTTCTTCAGAAAGAGTTTCTCCACACGCCTTCATCTCATTAGTGATCAGAATCATTCTGGAGATGTATTCAGAGACTTTCTCATTATTCTTCATGTTGAGATTCTCATATTGCTTTCTCAAGGACTGAAGCTTTACCTTCTTCACTGATGCGTCACCATCATAACATCTCACCAGTGTGTCCCACGCAGCCTTTGCTGTTGTTGAATCTGCAATCTTCTCAAACACATTTACATCCACATATTGATGAATGAAGAACAATGCTTTCTAATCCTTCTTCCTTACTTCCTTCTGCGTGTTTTTCTGTTCATCCGTCGCATTTGCTGCTACCGGAACATAACCATCAGTGACAAGATCTAGAACATCTTGAACACCGAACAGTACACGCATTTGAATCATCCAATGATTCCAGTTTTTACCATCAAATACTGGAAGTTTGGTGTTCATGTTGCCATTTCTGTTCATCTTCTACCTTACACAGTACACTCAGATTTCTCACACAGTGTTTCCCAACCCACAGAATTAAAATTCTGATCAGATTTTGTTCAAGATTCAACACGAATCTAAGAATCAAAATCAAACACACAAGACCTCACGTTCACTCGTGTTTCCCGTGTTTCCCAATGAATCTGAACCGAAGCTCTAGATACCAATTGTTGGTGCAAAGGTAGAATAAATGATGAATAGAGAAATATTCTATTAAGAGAATGACGGCTACACACAACCACAAAATTGCAATGATTGTTACCCTATTTATAAGCTAACACTAGGGTTACTAGAATAAGATAAAAATACTAAAATACCCTGTAACAAACTTAGGGGCTAAGAAAATAGTACAACTAATAAATATGAATTACTTCTAATAGTTTAGAGAATGCATGTGTTTGTAAGTCGGTTAAGACTACTCTAATATAGGTTGTACATCGCTAGTTTGTTTCAGATGATAAAATGCCATATTGTTAGAACACAAATTGGTTCTTAATAATATATCTATGCTTTGATGATAACTATTATGAAATTTTGTAATTAAGAATTATATACTCTAAAATTTGCTTGAGAGTGTTTACTACAGATATCAAAATAATTATCACTCCAGAAGCAAATCAGAACTGAACATAAGAAATATGCTAGGCTCTGAAATGTCAGATGCATCCATTAGAAGATTCTGAATGCTGCCAACAGAAGATCCTGAGCGTAGCCTCCAGAAGGATCTGAAGCAAAAGCTCCAGAAGAATCTGAAGCAAGTCAGAAGCATCTGAACCAAAGAAGAATTCTGTATGAAGAGTTTTCAAAGCATAGTTACTACAGAAGATTCTGAAAGTACTAAAGCTGCCAGTACTGAAGATCTGACTCAAATATGCTCTGAACTTACACACGCTAAAAGCACACCTGCTGCAGAAGACTCTGATTCAGCAAAACTCTGATCAACATCAGAAGGCTCTGATCAAATTAGACTCTGATGAATCTTGCTGAAATTTGAAGAAGAAGAATTCAAAGATTATGCCCGTTGGAATAATCCAAACGACTCTTTCCTTATTTATGCTAGACACAAGAACACAGACAAAAAGGATTTCTCTGTGCTTTCTTCTTCTAGGAAAGGTCACTTGATGTGAAGACAAAAAGGCTCAGACCTTTTGGGACACTCTTCTCGACGTGAAGTTCTCTTGGCTCAAGCTGCCTATAAAAGCAAGTATTCACCCATCTTCTTGAGTTGACGTTTTACCTGAAAAGAAATCAATATTCAAAGCTCTCATACTATTCACATTCTTTCTAGAATTAATTTCTTTGTTCCTAATATTAAGTGAAAAATCACAGTTGTGATAAAGCTTTTTAGAAGCAATTTAAACACTTGTATTTGTTATTACATTTGATTGTAAACCTTAAGAAGATCCAGTTAGGATCAGTAGTTCTTGAGAAGACTTTGAACAATTGTTCTTAGTGCTTACTATTGTAATCAGTTGATTAAATAGTGGATTAAGTCCTTGATTGAGAAAGGCAAATCACTCTAGGAAGGGTGGACTGGAGTAGTTGAGTTCAACGAACTAGGATAAAAATACTTGAGTTTTTTATTTCTAAGTTTTTATCTTCATACTTATTCAACCCCCCTTCTAAGTATTTTCTCACCTTTAGTTGGCATCAGAGCTCCGGTTCTGTGTGTGCTACCACTTCACAGTGACAGTAAAGATCTAGTGAGAAAAACTTTGATATATATTTGGTTGTTACTATGGCTGATAATACAGTATCTAACATTAACAACAAATATGAAGAAAGGGACAAAATCAGCACCAAACGCCCTATGTTTGATGGGGAGAAATTTGATTATTGGAAAGACAGGATTGAAAGTTTTTTCCTTGGATATGATGCTGATTTATGGGATCTGTTCATAGATGGATATATTCATCCCACTGATGGGAATGGCAAGAAAGTAGACAGGAAATCTATGATAGATGCTCAGAAGAAGGAATTTAGAAATCACCACAAGGCCAGAACAATATTGTTGAATGCAATATCTCACATTGAGTATGAAAAAATTACAAATAGGGAAACTGCATTTGACATGTTTGAATCCTTAAAGATGACTCATGAGGGAAACTCTCAAGTCAAGGAAACAAAGGCTCTGGCTCTGATCCAGAAGTATGAAGCCTTCAAGATGGAAGACTCTGAATCTGTTGAAGCTATGTTCTCCAGATTTCAAATACTTACAGCTGGACTAAAGGTTCTGGATAAGGGATACTCTACTGCTGATCATGTGAAAAAGATCATCAGAAGCTTACCTACCAGATGGAGACCTATGGTGACTGCGCTGAAAATGGCTAAAGATCTGAACAAGATCTCCTTAGAGGAACTAATCAGTTCATTAAGAAGTCATGAAATTGAACTTGAAGAAGATGAACCTCAAAAGAAAGGTAAATATGTTGCTTTAAAATCTAATAAATCTGCTAAAGCATTGCAGGTAATAGAGGAAAGCTCTGAAGAATCGTCATCTGAAGATGAAGATGAACTATCCATGCTGTCTAGAAGAATAAACAAACTCTGGAAGCATAAAGGAAAGAAGTTCAGAAACTTCAGGAAGCCTGACCAAAGAAAAGAATCTTCTGGACACAGAAGATCTGGTAAAAAGGAGGTTGTCTGTTATGAATGTAAAGAACCTGGACATTACAAAAATGAATGTCCAAAGGTGCTGAAAGACAAGCCTAAAAGAAAATCTGATAAGAAGAAAAAGGTTCTAATGGCCACCTGGGATGATTCAGATACATCTGAATCTGAATCTGAGTCAGAAGAGGAATGTGCAAATGTAGCCTTGATGGCAGACATAGAAGATCAGGAGGAAGGAACTTCAGGATCTGAATCTGACTCTGATGCTGAAGAGGTAATGGCTAAACTCACTAAAGAAGAACTTATCAAAGTGTTATCAGAAGTTCTGAAGAGCTATAACAATATTAAGCTCAAATACAAGAAGCGTCAAAGCAATCTTGTATATGAGAATAATATTCTCAAATCAGAAGTAGCTGAGCTAAATGAAAAGAACTTAAAATTGAAAAATGACTCTGAATTAGCTCAACAAAAATCTGATTCTGAAACTGAATCTGAATGCAAAAATATTTTAGAAAAATATGATTATAGCTTTCAGAAGTTTCTTGCTAAAAGCATAGACAGAAGCAAAATGGCTTCTATGATCTATGGAGTTAGCAGAAATAACAGAAAAGGAATTGGATATGAATCTTCCTCTGGAAAGGATTTAAATTCAAAACCTGTTGATAAAATTATCATCAAAAAGACTCCTTTATATTCCCACTTTAAATTTTGTCACTTGAATGATATTGAACAAACACGTTCTGAAAAGAATATTCATGTGTTTAAATCTAATGCTAGTCAAAATAAACCTTATGTTGAAAAAAAGAAGTTTAGACAAACCTTCAGAACAACTAACCCTAAAGGACCCAAGAAGATCTGGGTACCTAAAAGTAAAATAATTCCTGTTGCAGATGTTCTTAGTAGCAAGGTCAGGACGCCAATCATGGTACCTGGACTCTGGATGCTCGCGACACATGACAGGAGAAAGGTCTATGTTCCAAAGTCTGGAGCTTAGATCTGGAGGTGATATGAAATTTGGAGGGAATCAGAAGGGCAAGATCATTGGATCTGACACCATTGGAAATGGTAAACTTCCCTCTATTACTAATGTTTTACTTGTTGAAGGGTTAAAGCATAACTTATTGTCCATAAGTCAATTAAGTGACAATGGTTATGATATTACCTTTAATAAAAAATGTTGTAAAGCTATTAGTCAAAAGGATGACTCTATCCTATTTAGTGGTAAGAGGAAAAACAATATTTATAAAATAAATCTTTCAGAACTTAAGGTTCAGAATGTTAAATGCCTCTTGTCTGTTAATGAAGAGCAATGGGTCTGGCACAGAAGATCGGGGCATATTAATATGAGACGTATATCTCAGATTAATAAACGTAATCTTGTTAGAGGACTTCCTAATCTGAAGTTCACCTCAGATGCTCTTTGTGAAGTATGCCAAAAAGGGAAGTTTTCAAAATCATCTTTTAAATCAAAAAATGTTGTTTCTACTTCCAGACCACTAGAATTACTTCATATTGATCTGTTTGGACCAGTGAAAACTGCATCCATCAGAGGCAAGAAGTATGGATTAGTCATTGTTGATGACTATAGTAGATGGACATGGGTAAAGTTCCTAAAACACAAGGATGAGTCACATTCTGTGTTCTTTGACTTCTGCAAACAAGTCCAGAATGAAAAAGATTTCAAAATTATAAAAGTTAGAAGTGATCATGGTGGTGAATTTGAAAATAAATATTTTGAAAACTATTTTAATGAAAATGGCATTGCTCATGATTTTTCCTGTCCTAGAACTCCACAACAAAATGGGGTTGTAGAGAGGAAAAACATAACTCTGCAAGAAATGGCCAGAACCATGACCAATGAGACTAATCTGGCAAAACACTTTTGGGCAGAAGCAATCAACACAGCCTGTTACATTCAGAACAGAGTGTCTGTAAGACCTCTTCTGGAGAAGACTCCATATGAACTGTGGAAGAACAGAAAGCCCAACATTTCATATTTTCATCCTTTTGGATGCATTTGCTACATGTTAAATACTAAAGAAAATCTGAACAAGTTTGATTCCAAAGCACAGAAGTTTTTCATGCTTGGATATTCTGAACGCTCTAAAGGCTACAAAGTATACAACACTGAGATACAGATTGTGGAAGAATCTATTCATGTTAGATTTGATGATAAGCTTGGCAGTAAAAAGCCAAAGCAGTCTGAAAACTTTGCAGATAGAGAAGTAGTCTTCACAGACTCTGAAGGCTCAGAGGTAGACAAAGCTCAAGTGAAGGAACCAGAAGCAACGCTAGATGCCATTCCTTTAACTTCTCAGATGAACAATTTAAACATTTCTGAAGAATCAACTGTTAGAGGATCATCTTCCAGAATCAAAGCTTCTCATCCAGAGAATGTTATTATTGGAAAGAAGGATGATCCTATCAGAATAAGATCCTTTCTTAGATCATCTGAAGCATCATTATTTGGACTGGTGTCAGTAATTGAACCAACTTCTGTAGATGAAGCTCTGCAAGACAATGATTGGATTATTGCCATGCAAGAAGAGTTAAATCAATTCACCAGAAATGATGTGTGGGATTTAGTTCAAAGACCAAAAGGATTCAATATAATTGGAACTAAATGGGTCTTTAGAAATAAGCTTAATGAGAAAGGAGATGTTGAAATAAATAAGGCAAGGCTTGTTGCTCAAGGGTACAGTCAACAAGAAGGTATTGATTATACTGAAACTTATGCTCCAGTGGCAAGGTTAGAATCTATACGCGTTCTTATTTCATTTGCTGCACAAAATAACATCACTCTGTATCAGATGGATGTTAAAAGTGCCTTTCTAAATGGTATTATAGAATAAGAAGTTTATGTCCACCAGCCTCCTGGTTTTGAGAGTGAAAGATTTCCAGATCATGTTTTCAAACTAAAGAAATCTCTGTATGGTTTAAAACAAGCTCCCAGAGCTTGGTATGAGAGATTGAGCAATTTTCTTCTGGAGAAAAATTTCATCAGAGGCAAAGTGGACACAACACTCTTTTGTAAATCATTTAAGAAAGATCTTCTAATTTGTCAAATATATGTGGATGATATCATATTTGGATCTACCAATACTATACTGGGAAAGGAGTTTGCTCAATGTATGCAGGCAAAATTTGAAATGAGCATGATGGGAGAACTGAGATTATTTCTAGGAATTCAAGTCAACCAAACTCCAGAGTGCACCTACATACATCAGACCAAATATGTTAAAGAACTTCTGAAGAAATTTAACATGACTGATAGTAAGCTGGCCAAGACTCTCATGCATCCAACCAATTCACTAGGCAAGGAAGAGGTAAGTAAGAAAGTAGATCAGAAACTCTATAGAGGTATGATAGGATCTCTTCTTTACTTAACTGCTTCTAGACCTAACATATTGTTCAGTGTATGCTTGTGTGCTAGATTCCAATCAGATCCTAGAGAATCACACTTGACAACTGTCAAGAGGATTCTAAGGTATCTGAAAGGTACTTCTAATGTGGGTTTGTGTTACAGAAAATCTGATGATTTCAAATTAGTTGGATTCTGTGATGCTGACTACGCTGGAGACAGAGTGGAAAGGAAAAGTACTTCTGGAAGTTGTCAATTTCTAGGAAGAAATCTAATCTCTTGGTACAACAAGAAGCAACCCACAATTGCACTATCAACCATAGAGGCAGAATATATTGCTGCTGCTGGATGTAGCACGCAGATGCTCTGGATGAAAAGTCAGCTAGAAGACTATCAGATATTTGAAAGTAACATTTATATATTCTGTGATAATACTTCTGCTATATGTTTGTCTAAAAACCCCATTTTACACTCTAAGGCAAAACATATAGAAATTAAGCATCATTTCATCAGAGACTATGTTCAGAAGGGAATTATAAATTTAACCTTTGTTGATACAGATCATCAATGGGCAGATATTTTCACAAAACCCCTTGTTGAAGATAGATTCAAATTTATTCTGAAAAATATTGGTATGGATTTTTGTCCAGAATAATATTTGTCAGAAGCAGATTTTACAGATGCAAAAATGCTTAATACTCTGAAGTATTTCTTCTAATTACTTATTCATTTTCTTTAATTATTTTTTTTGTGAAACTCTGAACTAACAATCCTCAGAGGATCTGAACGTTGGTTAACGTTTCATTTCTTAAGAGAATTCAGAAGCACATGCAAGCAAACACGTGTCACTCTGAATCTGCAAAGGTGGCGTGTACACTACTGAAGAGACGTTTGAGGTGAAGTTTGAATAGTGAAAATCTTGATTTCCCCCCCAAATTGTCAGAATCAATAAATGCTTGAAATGATTTTTATTCTTCTTCATTAAATGCTTTGTGTGAACGTGCTTTTATCTGAATGTTTGTATGCCTAAGTGTTTAGTATAAATATCACACTTCTCACCACTTTCACACTTTTCACTTCTCAATCGTTTATGCATTTCTGTCTTCTCTTCTCTCTTCATAAAAACCCTAAGCGTTTCACAAACTCATCTTCAATGGCAACTTAATCATCCATTGCTGCTCAGTTTCAATCTACTATAGCTGCAGTTAATTCTGCAAATATGGGTGTGACTCCTTATACGACACCAAAGAGAACTTTGTTAACACCTGTTGAAAAACTGGAGGTTCTCTGTGAATCAATGGTGGAATTTGATTCACTGGCTGAGAATGGGTTTGAGTTTCGCTCCATAATAGATGCTCAAGGATGGGTGAAATATTTTGATAGACTTTTTGGACCAGTTTACCCCCTTCTAGTGAAAGAATTCTGGATCCATGCTGCTGTATACCCTAAGTTCATTTTATCTTCTGTTCTGGGTAAAGAGATAATCATCACAGAAGATCTGATCAGGAAACTCATTGGATATGAGGAAACAGATGGAGTATCTCACTTGCCAGCTGGGCGTGTAGATATGGATGAAGTATATGAGGAAGTGATGACTGCTGGACAAGCTTCTAATAAGTTCAAAGATCTGAAGCCTGAGTACAAGATCTGGGCTAAGGTTTTCATGGGATGCATTCATCACAGAAAGTCTATAAACTCTCCAGACTATGTCAACAATGAACAACTCTACTTTATGTATTGCTTAAGTCAAAGCACCAAGGTAGATCTTCCCTATATTCTATTTATGCACTTTTGGAATCATATAAATGCCTCTAGAGAATATGTGAAAGAAAAAGGTCAGAAGATCAGAACTTGGATTCCTTTTGGAAGGTTAATTTCAGATCTTCTAACAGAAAATGGACTGGTGACTGCTTTATATGCTGCTGGAGTCACAAATGAACTGGAATTCATTCTTGGAAAGCCTCTGAATGCCAAAAGTCTTCAGAGACTAAAAATAGTAGAAGAACTCACAACAGCACCCAAGAAGCTGAACATCACTGAACTTAGTCAGAAGAGAATCCCTGTAGATGACTACCCTCTGTTCTTTGCTGAGGAACCCAGAGAAATTAGTGAGTTATGTTGATGCTTGCAAGGCAGCTGGAACACCCATTCCTGCAGATATTCTGAAGAGATCAAGGGAACCATTGCCTATTGTAGAAGAAGAGATTCCAAGAAAAAGAAGTCAATCAGAAACAAAAGTTGCACCTGTTCAAAAGAAGCCCAAAGTTGCTGAGAAGCCTCAGAAGCTTATCAAGAGGAAAGCATCTGAAGGCACTCCTTCTGTTCCAGCAAAACGAATCAAGATTAAAGGTACCAAACTTTATGTATCTTCTGTAAATAATATTGTAGTAAATGATTCAACAATTAAGTCTATTCCTAAACCACCTTTTACTCAAAAACAATCTGTTACTGCTCCACCTCATGTATCTGTTCCATCCCCACAAAAATCATATAATCCTACGTCCATCTCACCTATCAAACCCTCTACTACAAAATCATCTATACCAAAACCAACAACAACAAAACCACAAAATCAGACTCCACACCTAGAAATACCAACAAAACTATCTGCACCACAAAAACCACAATCAGAACACCAACCAGAAAAACCATCTGAACAACAACAACAACCAGAAAAACAATCTGATCAACCACAAACACAACAACAAGAAAAACAACCAGAAAAACCACCATCAACCACATCTGAACCCATTGCATCTGTTCCAGTTACCTCTGAACCAATAAAAGTTACATCTGATCCACCCACATCAGAACCACCTACATCTGAACCCCCATCAAAACCTTCTGAAAATCCTTCAGAATCAACCAACCCATCTGGAATCAATATCCCTGAGACAGAGGTTCTTGATGTTACACCTCTCAAAACTGTCTTTCAAGTGTCCTCTACCTCTTGCACTCCAACCACATCATCCAATTCCTCAGAATCTGATATACACCCAGATTTTCTGGTATCCCCCTCTCACAGAGATTCTGAGGTAAACCAACCAGAACCCCCTGTATCTTCTGAAGTTCTTATTCCAGATCCTATTCCAACACCTAAACCATCTTCTGAAATCACCATTCCCAATCCTACACCCAAGTCAAGCACATCTGATTGTGTACCCTCTACTTCTCTTAAACTGTTTTCATCACACCTTCACAAACTTCCCCATGGTTTAAAAATAAAAGATTTTTATGACAGATTTGAACCTTCTGAAACCATCACTCCTCTCAAACCCAAACTTACCATAATTCTACCATTTGTGCTTCAATCTTACATTAAAACAATGTCAGTTGTATCTTTATCAGATCCAAAACCATACTCTGCTATATCTGCTAAAGCTGATATACCTGCTTCATCTGATATATCTGCTAATTCTGATAAACCTGTTGCTTCTGATAAACCTACTAAATCTGCTTTCCAACCTTACTCTAATAAACCCTTTGATGTGGTTTCCTATCAAACAAAAGCAAAACCAAATCTGTTGAATGCCTTAAACAGATCAAAACCTGACAAATCCCCTGAAATTCCTTTCATACCCTACTACCCTCCTCCTCTGATCTCCATTCACAAATCCATATTTCCACCCACTCCCCAACCAAAGCCAATAACCTTGGAAACTCTGTTACACCCCAGACCTAGACTAAATGTTGATCATTTATTTACATGTTTTTTGCAAGAAATACAGAAGTATTTAGGTACTGTACAAAGGAAGTATTTAGCAACAATGGATGCAAAGGAATCCGATGTCATTTGGAATGGCTTCATAAACAGATTCAACACTGTAGCATCAAATCTGAAGAACATATGTTCTGATGATGCGAAGCTCAGATTTGCTGAAGCTGCTAGAAGTCTGTTCTGGACTGTTAAGAGATCTGGACCACTGCTTCTTACAGATGCTCCTTCATCATCAGAAGAGAATACTGAATCTGCATCTGAAGACAACCCTCTGGCCATGACTCTGATAGAACATCCTTCTGGATCTACTGCTCCTAGCTCCAAAGCCCCTATGGAAATTGACTCTGTTCAAGCTTCAAAAACTGTTCCACCTTCATCATCTGAGATTAAGAAAGAACATCCAGATCTTGAAGATAATATTGCAGTTTTGGAAGCTGGTCAATCAGAAATCAAGTCATGGATGGCTAAACAAGATAAGAAGTCTGAAGACATGACTTAGTGGATGTCCCAACAGGATCAGAAGAATGAAACAATGGCTAAGTGGATGTCAAAACAAGAACAGTCCTCTTCTGAGATCACGGATCTGTTGAAGATGCTTTTGTCAAAACACTCTTAGTTTATTCATTTTTTTTCATTCTGATGTTTGCATCTGATGTTTGCTTATGTATTTTGAATCTCTTCTGATATGTGTACTCTTGCTCTGAATTGAATGAATGTTTCAAAGTTTTCTCCACTTGATTTATCTCATTTACTGTTTCCTTTTATTTGTCTTTTCAAAGTTATTACTTTTTGCTTATGACAAAAAAGGGGGAGAAAATATAGATCTGAACTGTTTAATTAAACTTCACCAGAATGAAACTTCAGACATATCTATTTTATCTAACATTAAATCTGAGTATTTCAGAACATTTGATAAGTACACTCTGTAAAAGGAACTCTGAGACTCTCAGATCATTTGACAATTATCAAACTCTGACTCTGAAATTTGCAAGACACTCTGACTCTCAAATGTTAAAGAACAATCAAGCTCTAACTATGAAAAATACTCAAGACAAAAGGGAAGTTTCTATTCCTTATTTGTATTTAATTTAGGGGGAGATTCATCATCTCAGGGGGAGTTATAATTATTATATTTTCAATTAAACAAAATTTCTGATGTTTTTGCCATCATCAAAAAGGGGGAGATTGTTAGAACACAGATTGGTTCTTAATAATATCTCTATGTTTTGATGATAATTATTATGAAATTTTGTAATTAAGAATTATATACTCTAAAATTTGCTTGAGAGTGTTTGCTGCAGATATCAAAATAATTATCACTCCAGAAGCAAATCAGAACTGAACATAAGAAATATGCTAGGCTCTGAAATGTCAGATGCATCCATTAGAAGATTCTGAATGCTGCCAACAGAAGATCCTGAGCGTAGCCTCCAGAAGGATCTGAAGCAGAAGCTCCAGAAGAATCTGAAGCAGAAGCTCCAGAAGAATCTGAAGCAAGTCAGAAGCATCTGAACCAAAGAAGAATTCTGTATGAAGAGTTTTCAAAGCATAGTTACTACAGAAGATTCTGAAAGTACTAAAGCTGCCAGTACTGAGGATCTGACTCAAATATGCTCTGAACTTACACACGCTAAAAGCACACCTACTGCAGAAGACTCTGATTCAGCAAAACTCTGATCAACATCAGAAGGCTCTGATCAAATTAGACTCTGATGAATCTTGCTGAAATTTGAAGAAGAAGAATTCAAAGATTATGTCCGTTGGAATAATCCAAACAACTCTTTCCTTATTTATGCTAGACACAAGAACACAGACAAAAAGGATTTCTATGTGCTTTCTTCTTCTAGGAAAGGTCACTTGATGTGAAGACAAAAAGGCTCAGACCTTTTGGGACACTCTTCTCAACGTGAAGTTCTCTTGGCTCAAGCTGCCTATAAAAGCAAGTCTTCACCCATCTTCTTGAGTTGACGTTTTACCTGAAAAGAAATCAATATTCGAAGCTCTCATACTATTCACATTCTTTCTAGAATTAATTTCTTTGTTCCTAATATTAATTGAAAAATCACAGTTGTGATAAAGCTTTTTAGAAGCAATTTAAACACTTGTATTTGTTATTACATTTGATTGTAAACCTTAAGAAGATCCAGTTAGGATCAGTAGTTCTTGAGAATACTTTGAACAGTTGTTCTTAGTGCTTACTATTGTAATCAGTTGATTAAATAGTGGATTAAGTCCTTGATTGAGAAAAGCAAATCACTCTAGGAAGGGTTGACTGGAGTAGTTGAGTTCAACGAACCAGGATAAAAATACTTGAGTTTTTTATTTCTAAGTTTTTATCTTCATACTTATTCAACCCCCCTTCTAAGTATTTTCTCACCTTCAAATATATATTCATTAGTTTAATTTATGAGGATATCATAAACTAGGCAAATGGTGAAGCATTTTGCTTTAGAGTCTAGATGATGGACATTCACAACTCAATCGAAGGAAAGCATGTGGCTGAAGCTGATTCATGTTCAACAGAGACTTGCAGTTCAGATGACTAGTGGCCATGGCTTATATGCATGATAGGTTATCTGAATTGGTATATCACTACTACAAAATGTATATACAATAATGTCAAAGTTATCATGGAACTACAAAGGACTGTGATGACATCTATTACTTAACACGCAAACGTTTTCTTTTATTTACTTATTAGAAAGATACGACCGTGGTTATATTATCATCATTTCACGAGTTCGATTCTCAACATCCTCAAATATTTTATTTCTTTAATATTTAGTCGCGCATTTTTATTTATTTATTTTTAATTTAAATATAAATTTGATACCACCACGATTGTTTAAACAACCGTTGTGACATATTTATCGTATTATTTTAAATTTTTTAATGGTTCCTCCAAACCACTTGAGCATATGTTGTCACTTTGTTATTACCAACAAATTTAGTGTTTGCCGTCTCGTTTCCCGACTGCTCTTACCATTAAGGTATTTGTACTAATAACATGCATTAACACCCTTAAATACATGACCTTCCAAGTTACTCCTTTGAAATTTTGGAATATTTGCGAAAATCTTCTTGCCTTGAATCTGTATGCTATCGAGCTTGGCCGCCATTAATCTGTCATCCAACACCTTTCTAAATCTCACGAAACCTTATCGTTACCTCTTTTATCAGGTCTCGCCAGAATAAAAACCTCTGACACAATACCATACTCTTCGAATACTTCCATTATCTCCTTTGCTCCAAAAGACTCCAGAAACTAAGTGAAGAAAAATGACGATAGCACTTCGTTATCCCTCATTCCCTTACCTCTCGATGCAGTCTACACAACACATCTATCTATTCGGTCATGAACTTTCTTTTCCGAATTTCCACCCAGTCTCTGTTCATCATATTAGATCATAAAACCAATGCTACAGATTGAGCAAGCAAGATAAAATATCCTAAACAACAGCAGCCAAAATACACAAGCTCAGAATCGACCCTACTGAGGTCCCTAATCCTAGGATTAAAAGTTTAAACCTCAGTATAATGAAGATCCAAGATTGCAGACATTCATACTGCAGATTTCATTATTAGAAGAATATACTTCTTAAAAACATTATGCATATGAATCCTAAAACTTGAACAAACACATACTCAGGTTGAACTTATGATAACCAACTATTTAATAATGAAATTTGATATTTTTTTATTAACCTTCATAACTGGCAAGCATTCATCATATTTCTTTTTAAGGTCTTTCTTCTTTGACAATATTTTGTCTTCATCAAAACTACATTTGATAAAGGATGAATATCTTCTTCACACCTAGAATACCTTTGAAGGAGCTCCGTCACAATATTACCAGAAAGTTGAGGATTACCTTTCTTTCATATGCTTTTTATCCAATAGTTTGTGTCAGATATGTAGTTCCTTGAGGACAATTTATCGATTCGTTGAATACTAATTGATCTCCTCTGATATACAGAATCATATCTACATGCTTGATACCTAACATATCCATTGTATCTGCGTAGAGGACGTTGCAAGAGCTTCCATAGTTTACAAGGAATTACATTAGGTGTCGATAAATGGTGGTGACCGCAAGAATCATAGGTAGATTAAAGTTTAGAATTCCATTGATATTCTTGCGATCCAAAAATCATAATTCAAATTGATATTTAATTCTGCGAATGCCAATGCCCGCTATGAGTGTGTAGTAATCTGTCGAAGGACATGTGCTACATGACACGATATCATAAAATTCGTCAATCAGTGTTATCTGATGATTGTTTGATTCAAGAGATATGTTGTGGATCTTGGACATGACTAACAAAGTTACCGTCTCTATTTCATTTGTAGCTATAGATCTTATTTTACATCGAGATTGATTTGAAGATGAAAATTTACGGGAATCAGAAGTCGATTCCCATAGATGACGTCATTGATGCAGTCAAGAATCAGAAATGGATGCAATTGAAAAATTCATGATCTTGAACGATGGTGTTGATCTCTTTCACTAAACTGTGGGATGGTCCTGCATGGTTAACACTCTAACGCCTGAGTTAATTCAATATTCAAGATGAATGTAGTTAAAAGTGGAGATCAAATAATGTACTTTTCTTTTTTCGTGTGAACTATTTTTTGACACATAACAAAACTTTTTGTTGTAGTCCGTCTTACAAACCCTTAAGGTGACTCTATTTAAATTTAGATAAACTCAAATCTATTAGGCTAACGTAACGAGTTTCATATAAATAAAGTAAAATAACTATCAATAACTAGCGATTTTAATATTTTCATTATAATATTTACGTCAGAGATTAAACATCATTAATAATCATTTTATTTGTGGTTTAGATCAAAGAAAGATATAAATCTTATATTTATCAACACAAAAAAAGTGAAATCTTATTTTTATTGGTTAACATATGAAAATGTTATTTTTATATGAGAACATGTGAATGAATCTGAATCATTAGATTTTAAAATAAACGGTCAAGATTATGTGTGCCTTTTGTTTTTCTCTCTCCTCCATTAGTAAAATAAATGATGAATGAAAGAGAAAAAAAATTAACACATAACCTCCACCATTTATTTTAAAATCTAATAGTTTAGATTCATTCTTATATACTCACATAAAAATTTAACATCAATTTGCTGACAAATTTAATATCATTAAAAAAAATTTCATTATTTGTATCATGACATGATGGTAAATATTTGACAGAGTAGGATGATATTGTCTAGAATTTAATAGCAATGAAAATAAGACACACCAAAAACAAATGCTATTACATATCAAGTAACTAATTGTAACAGCTTTTAAAAGTTGCATTGCAACCAATTCCAAAATAACAGATTTGTAAAGTACTTATTTTCTAAAAGATATTAGATATTAATAGAACATAATGAATCATAGAGAATTAACAATTTCAAACGGAAATGATCCTGAAGTAAATCAAGCATCTTCTACAGGAGGCATATATTCGGATCCATCAGGCCCTAACACCTTATACCTATGTAATATAAAGCACATGCAATCAAAATGAAAAATAACGAATTTGTTACATGACGGCTATAACATAGTATAATCGAAACAAAACACTGTTTTCCGATGATATGTTGTTTAGTACAACTACTCTTAAATAATTGTTGTAACTATGTTATGCAGGAGAATTTGAACAAACAATTATTTTCTGCATTCCGTGATAGACAACACTGCCATCGACATTATGTAAATGCTACAGGTTATACCTTAACATAGTTGATTAATATTGATTACCTTTCAAGGATAAACTTTCCTTCTTTGTACTTTTGAGAATTCTCCTTAGCAACCTCCTAAAACAAAATAAGATATAAAATTAAAGATATACAAATGATTAAAAAATCATGAGATTCAAGAACTGGCCTTTCTTACATATTTCCATCCAACAATGGAACCACATGTAACACAGAATATGTCAACGACAATATGCATTCCTGTGATCATAATCTGGTCTTCTTTCTCTCCGACCGTGACATTCACACTGTCATAATATGGATTAGCAACATGTCATAAGCTGTGATATTCAGTTTCCATCCAATATATAGCAGAAATTTAGATGTTAAGAAGTTAAAAGCTTTTTAAGAAACAATAACAGTGGCACCTAATAATGGTTATGTTAATTTGAAATTGAGAGAGTGGCACCTAATAATGGTTATGTTAATTTGAAATTGAGAGAGTGAAAGAAAACATACACTTTATCAAAAAGATAAGCCTTCCCATGCCTGCATTGGAAAGACCGAGAGAAAACAAAGATTAGATCATCAGCAGTTTTGGATATTGCAAAAATGCATAGTGAAACTAAGGATTCAGATGCATACAGGCAACTTAAGAAAGGCGTGGACAAGCAGGAATCCTAAAAAAAGTCATTCAACCAGGAAATCCTAAATTTTGTCCATTTTGGTTTCTGTTTGTTATAGTTACAATCTTCCAAGAAAAGAAATAAAACAATATCATTATTGTATGATTCAAGAAAACTTCTTGCTTATAAACATCACCATTTGATCTGAACAATAATAACACTATAATGACATCGTTGCAATCAAGAACTAGCACCTACGAAGTACGGACACCTCTTAGAGTAGACGCGTCTTGTCGTGGTGTCAAACACGAGTCGGTGTCCATCACTTGTATGTCCCTTGTACGATGTCAAAGATTATGGTCATAGTCAAAGATTGTGGTCATGGTGAAAGATTATGGTTAAAGATTGTGGTTAAATAAAGTCACAATTTGTGGACTAAGAAAGAAACACCCATTGTTTTGCACTCATAGTTTTGTAACAACTCCCATGGTTTTGTGAAGATGAGCACCTATAAATAGAGGTGCATTTCTCATTCCTAACACACACAAATAAAGAATTGCAACATAGTATAAAAGAAAAATTTAGAGAGATAGAATATATTGTATTTTCTCCTATAAGATTCTTTTAGTGAGTGTTCTCCTATTACAAGAGAGAGTGTAATTTGTTCTTTCTTTGTATATAGAGAGAAGTGTTGTAATTTCTTCCACTTAGTGAAAATATTTTCTACTGATACCCGTGGTTTTTCCCTCATTTGTTGAGAGTTTTCCACGTAAATATTATGTGTCACTTTTCCTATTTCCCTCTTATTTTTGTGATATTTATCTTGCTACTCTGATACCCAACAGTGGTATCAGAGTTGTTGGTGTCAGTCTCTATTTCTGCTGCGGCGTACGGTTACTATTAACACGTGTGGTTGTATACATTTGCAATGATTGTTAACGTATATTAGATATATTCTAGTGTACGGTAAAAATATACAATACTGCTCACGTATACTATGCTATTCATGGTGAAATTATGTAAACCAGTTCAGTGAAAAAAAATAGCTGCAAAATTTGAGATTAAAAATTTCAGTGGGAGTAATTTCTCCATGTGGAAATTAAAGATGCAAGCAATCCTGAGGAAGGATAATTTCTCACCAGCAATTAAAGGTAGACCTACCGATATAACTGATGAAAAGTAGAGAGAGATGGATGACAATGATTAGGGATGTAAATGGATATCCGTGGGGGCGGATAGTATGATATCCGTGTCTGCCCCGTTGGATAAATAGGATATTCGTATCCACCCCATATCCATGCGGATATGAGTTAAGCGGGTAATCCACGGGTTTTAAGGTATCCACGGATATTTACAGATATCCATGAATTACATTTTTTGTCTAAAATTATTTTTTAAAAATATATTTTTTCGCTCTCAATTTAACAACTAAACTTCATCATATTATTTTCATTCTTTTTTCACTAAAACATAATAACATTCAAACATAATATCGATACATTTCATTTTTAACAAAATAAAATTCATCATACCATATAATAATTGTTTAAATAAAACAAAAAGTAATAATGCAAATAGTTTTCATCAATCATTACAAAATTTCATATTATGCATTCCTTGCTTAACATTCATACTTTGGTTTCCTGGCTCCTATTTTGCAGCCCCACCTATTACTACTTCAGTGTTGCAACAACCAAAATTAAAATTAAAATAGCAAGAACAAGAACAAAATGTAACAAGGTAGATAGATTACCTTAATCATTTAGGAAATTAGGACTTTGAGTTGCAGTGTTGGATAGAGAAAAACAGTACTGGTTCTTTGGGCTGGAATTGGACAGTGGAATTGTGAAAGTGAAAGAGATGTTAGGTCTAAAATATAGAAGAAGCCTAAACAAATATAAAATGACTAAATATGATTTTTCTTGGAATGTGAAAGGTTTTCTTTTTCTTCCAAGAAAACGTTAAAAAAAAGAAATATGAAAAGACTAAATTTCTTGGAAGATGTAATGACGTCTATAATAAATTAAAAATATTTAAATACTTTTTATAATTTATTAACGGGTATGGATATCCGCGGGTACGGGTATCATTAAACCCGCATCCACATCCATTAAATAACGGATATTTAAATATCCATTTATTTTATCCATGAATATCCGTTAAGCTATCCACATTGTATCCGTGACGGATTATATCTGCGGATACCCGCGGGCACGGGCTTTTTTGCCATCCCTAACAATGATGTTGCCAATTTGCACTTAGCAATGGCAGATTCAGTTCTGTCAAGTATAGCAGAAAAGAAAACTACAAAGGAGATCTGAGATAGTCTCATCCAACTATACAAAGTCAAGTCACTTCACAATAGAATTTTCTTAAAGAGGAGACTCTACACTCTTCGAATGAGTGAATCCACTTCGGTGCCGGATCACACTAGCAATTTGAATATATTATTTGCTCAACTATCTACATTAGATTTCACAATAGTGGAAAATGAATGAGCAGAGCTTCTTCTTCAGAGTTTACCATATTCGTATGATCAACTCGTCATCAATATCACAAACAATAATATTGTTGATCATCTATCCTTTAACGATGTCGCCGGAGCTGTTCTTGAAGAAGAATCCAAGCGTAAAAATAAGGAAGATCGGCAAGAAAGCTCAAAACGAATAGAAGCTTTGACGATTACGAGAGGTAGATCAACAAAACATGGTCCCAGTAGGATTCAAAATCATGGTAGATCAAAATATCAAAGAAGAACAAACCTCAAATGCTACAATTGTGGCAAGAGAGGGCATTTGAAGAAAGAATGTTGGTGCAAAAATAAGAATGGTGATAAGTCTTATGAAGCAACTACATCTTAAGGATGTGTTGCTAGTACCTCCGATGATGGAGAAATCCTTTACAGCGGAGCAACAGTTAGCACCAAAGACGAAATTCAACTCACTGATGGTTGGATAGTAGATTCAAGAGCAACATGGCACATGATTCCACGACGAGGTTGGTTTTGCACTTACGAAGCTATCTCGAAAGGACATGTACTGATGGGGAATGACCATGATTTGGAAATTGCTGGAGTTGGTACTGTCAAAATGTCGCACACTTCAAGGGGTACGACATGTGAAAGGATTGACGAAGAATTTGTTGTCTATTGGGCAGCTAGATGACCTCGGATGCAAGACCTATGTTCAAGGTGGGGATCTTGAAAGTGGTGAAAGGTTCAGTAGTAATGATGAAAGCAAAGAAGGTCGCTGCAAATCTATACATGCTTTTGGGAGACACAATGAAAGGAACAAATACATTAGTAGCAGCTGGAAGCCAGGAAGAAGCAACGATGATATGGCATCGCAGACTAGGCCATATGTTAGAACGAGGTTTTGAAAGTTCTTGCAAAACGTAATCTCATACCCGGGCTCAAGTCAGTAAATTTACCTTTCTGCGAGCACTGTGTGATAAGCAAGCTGCATAAACTAAAGTTTGCTAAGTCAACTGTTAGAAGCAAACACATTCTAGACTTGATTCATTCTAATGTATGGGAGTCACCAGAAATGTCCATTGGTGGAGCAAAATATTTTGTATCATTCATTGATGATTACTCCAAGAGACTATGGGTGTACCCAATCAAGAAGAAGTCAGGTGTGTATTTAGTATTCAAGGAGTTCAAAGCACAAGTGGAACTTGAAACTGGGAAAAGATTTAAGTGCTTGAGGACAGATAATGGAGCAGAATATACAAATGGTGATTTCCTAACATTCTGTAAGCAAAAAGGTATTAAATAACAATTTACTGTTGCTCATGCATCTCAACATAATGGTGTAGCAGAGCGGGTGAATAGAACTCTCCTGGAGAGGACGAGAGTTATGCTGAAAACAACAGGATTGACAAAGTCTTTCTAGGCAGAAGCTGTCAAAACTATATGCTACGTGATTTGGGATTGATTTAAAGATACCAATGGAGATGTGGAAGGGAAAACCAGGGGATTATTCTTCTTTGCATGTATTTGGGTGTCCTGTGTACGTGATGTAGAACTCCTAAGAAAGAACAAAGGTGATTATTCTTCTTTGCATGTATTTGGGTGTCCTGTGTACGTGATGTACAACTCCTAAGAAAGAACAAAGTTGGACCCAAAATCTAGGAAATGCATATTCTTGGGTTACGCTAACAATGTGAAGGGGTATCGTCAGTGGGATCCCGCTGCCCACAAGATTTTTGTTAGCAGAGACGTAATTTTTGTAGAAAATGAACCAAAAAGGAGCAAAAAGATGATAACACTATAAAGGATATTACTATAGTGGAGATGGAGTAAAAGTTAGGAGGAAATGATTCTTCTGAAGTGGAGCCAGAGCACGAAGAATAAGAACCAACTGAGGTCAATAATGTAGATCATAGAAGAACCACACGTCAGATAAGAAAACCATCTTGGCACTCAGAATATGTGATGGCAAGTCATGATGCATATTTTCTTCTATCAGAAGATGGAGAACCATCAATCTTTCATGAGGAATTAAATGGTTCAGATGCTTCTCTGTGGAAGGCAGTAATGCAAGAGGAAATTGAAGCCTTACATAGAAATAAAACTTGGGAACTTGTTGGACTTCCTAAAGGTCGGAAAGCCATCGGCAACAAATGGGTGTTCAAAATTAAGCGAGATGGCAATGATCAGGTGGAACATTATCGTGCAAGACTAATGGTCAAAGGATATGCTCAGACAGAGTTATTGATTTCAATGAGACATTTTCTCCTGTGGTAAGACTCACTACAATCAGAGTGGTCTTGGCTATGTGTGCTACATTTGATCTAAATCTAGAGCAGCTTGATGTAAAGATTGTGTTTCTTCATGGAGAACTTGAAGAGGAAATATATATGCTCCAACCCGAAGGCTTTGAAGAAAAAGAAAAAGAAAACTTGGTTTGTAGGTTGACCAAATATATGTACGGTTTAAAACAACCACCAAGGTGTTGGTATAAGAAATTTGATTCCTTCGTCGTGAGCCTTGGATATAACAGATTAAGTTCAGACCATTGTACGTATTATAAAAGATTTGATGATAATGATGATTTTATCATTTTGTTGTTGTATGTGGATGACATGTTGGTGGTAGGCCCCAACAAAGACCGAGTCCAAGAATTGAAGGTACAATTGGCTATGGAGTTTGATATGAAGGACTTGGGACCAACAAACAAGATTTTAGGGATGCAAATTCACCGAGATAGAAAAGACAAAAGGATTTGGCTTTCTCAGAAAAATTATCTTCAGAACATTTTGCGCCGCTTTAACATGCAAGATTGTAAGCCAATCTCTACTTCACTTCCTGTCATTTATAAATTATCCTCAAGTATGAATCCTAGCAATGAAGCGGAAAGAATGGAAATGTCTCAACCAGATATTGTACTAGACTAGATATTGGTTATGTATGTTATGATATGTACTAGACCAAATATTGCTCAAGCAATTGGAACGGTCAGTCGGTTTATGGCAGATCCAGGTAATGAACATTGGAATGTTGTTAAGAGGATCCTTAAATACATCAAAGGAACCTCAGGTACTACATTATGTTTTGGGGGATCAGAATTCACTATCAGAGGCTATGTTGATTCAAACTTTATAGGCGACCTTGATAATAGAAAATCTACTACTGGCTATGTGTTCACACTTGTAGGAGGAGCGGTAAGCTGGTTATTCAAACTGCAGACTGTTGTAGCTTTATCTACTACAGAAGTTGAATACATGGCCGTTATCCAATCATGTAAAGAAGCTAATTGGATTCAAAGGTATTGAAACAACTCGAGCACAAATAACAAAAGATTACAGTGTACTATGACAGTCAGAGTACCTTGCACATTGCAAGGAATCCAACTTTTCATTCCAAGACAAAACACAGAGGAGTTCAATACGATTTTTTCAGAGAGGTAGTGTCGCACCTCGAAAATTCATTCGAACATACGACCCTCGCGCAAAAGGCGCGGAAATGCGGTTCGACAAGTCGCCACCGAACTTTATTTTTCCCGAATGAACGGGAGAGGAAAATATCGAGAAAACCTCATAAACACGGAAGGAACACGGTCATCACAACCATATTCCTGGGTTCGGGAGTCGGTTACGCGAGGGGAATGTATTAGCACCCCTCACGTCCGTTGTACTCAACGGGAACCTCTTAATTCGAGTTGTGATAGAGTTAGCTAAACTTAATTCTTCTCTTCTCAATACTAGATACTGAAATGATACTATAAAGGCTAGAGACGCTAAGGGGGAAGGGGATGGTTAGAGGATAGGGTGCTCGCCAAGGATTGGGGCCCTTGTGCCTACGTATGCTCATTTGGACGAGAATGAGAAATCAGAGCGTCGTAGTTCGACTACGGGAAATGATGGGGGAAATGGAAGATGGAGGGAATTGTGCTCGCCAAGATCATCGCAATCTTGTGCCTACGTATCTTACATTCAAAAGTGAATGAAGAATCAGAGCAGTCGTAGTTCGTGGTAACAACCACGAAAAGAAACTGGATCGAATTGGACTTGAAGGGGTACGGATGACGATTACTCGAAGCTTAAGAAAGACTTCTCGGACCCATGTAATCGAGGGAGTGAACCAAAGACGTGGAACTCTCTCTTTTTCATCTTGAAGATAAGGTTGTGTTTGAAAGGGTTAAGTTGAATGGATGACGACTACTTGAAGCTTAAAAAAGGCATCTCGGACCCAAGTAGTCGGGAGAGCGAACCAAAGACTTTGAACCCTCTCTTTTTCATCGTGAAAAGAAAGTTGTTTGAGTTTGAAGTGATGTTTGGAAGGATGAGTAGTTGGAGATGATTGAATATTGTCGATTTGTTAATGTTATTTAAAGGCGTCAATTGCTCACACACGAATAAGATAACTCGCATGTAAACAACTAAAAGCAAGATCAAAGACTTGAACCTACTCTTTACACCTTGAAAAGAATTGAATAGTTATTAATTGATTGATAGTTTGTTACGAAAATCCACTTGACGTTGGATCAAGGGTTTGACGTATTATCGCGTGCAAAGCGTGTTGAAAATGAAATGGTTTGAAAAAAAAAAGAGACCGACTTGACTTACGCATCAAGGGTCGAGTTGTAATAGGTTGATGGCGAATGCGTATAAGCACTCGACTTACAAGGGTTTGAAAATGGCTCGATGACGAATCGAGAATTAGTTTGAAAATAGTTTGAATTTATTTATAATTTTTAGAAGACAATTGTTCGAGCTTAAGAAAGACTTCTCAGACCCAAACAATTGAGAGAGCGAACCAAAGACTTGGAACTCTCTCTTTTTCATCTTTATCGAAATTGTGTTTAAGTAGTTATTAAGTGTTTTGATTTGATTTAAAGAAATTGCTTGATGTGAATCAAGGTTTGAAATTGAATTTTAAACGTGTGCACTAGCAAAGTGGGCTAGTCTTCTAAGTGACCAACTAGAAATAATTGATCAAATAGGTGTCACTGTAAGGAAGCCCAGGATTAAGCTTTAAAATGTTGTGTATGGTGATCAAAGGTTGATGGCGAGGCTTTGAAAGCACTCGACTTACAAAGGTAGAAAATGGCTCGATAAATCGAGAATTTATTTTTAAAAAGGTTTTAAAGTATTAAAACATAAATAAGGCAAAAGTGATAACATTATTACATTTTGTGGGGATAGGGGTACATTGTTTCGAATAAGGATAGAATTATAATGAAATGAATAAATTGATCTTACCCGATGAGTGCATGTTGTGGCGCGGTGAAAATCATCTAAAGCGTAAGAAATTTTAGTGGCACAATCGACATGAATTTATCGAAACCATATATTGAGATTCCGATTTAAACTCAATAAAATTAAATAGAAACAAACTAATAATATTTTACAATTGCTCAAAAGCTAAAAACCTAATTAATACAATAAAATAACAATTCAATTATCAATTAAAATCTTAACAAAGAAAAAAAAATGGAGGGTGTAAATATTGACATATGATATAAAATTCAGCAAATCGACATGATTATGTTAGGTCCAATTCACATTTATCTTTAACTTAATTTCATTATTTTTAATAAGTGCTAAAGATATATCTAACCCAATTACCTAAATATGATATCTAAACTTAATTATGAAAAATAGCCATGCTCAAATTTTCCAAACTAATTTCCTAAATTTTATCAACAACTTATATACATACATATAAAACATCCTGAGATTCCTTCAAACAAAATCATTTCTAATGTCAATAAAAAAAGTTTCAACATATTAGCATAACAACTCTCTCACTCCCCATTCATCTTGTCAAAAATATCAAAACAAATTAACGGTAACAATAGTAAAACCGAAGTGGAAATCAATCATAACAGCCATAGTGAATTGCACAAAATATGCAGATATCTCAAACCTATATTTTAACAAAAATAAACAAAATATTCATAGTATTTAACCACAAAATTCAATAATTATACTATTAAAACCAACCAATTTTACATGACAAAAATCACTAAAACAAAACACCAGTAACCAATATCACCATGTCAGGAAATCTAATAGAAAAAAAGCTACAATATTTAACCGAACCGAAACGACATGGCTCAAACCTTAGGCTCGCAATCGAAACAACATTATAATTGAAAATTCAGTTTCACAGCTTAAACATACACTAGCAGCAAGCAATTTGTTCATGACAGTATGATTACGAACTAGCAGCACAACATGAATAAACTTAATTCATACAATATGAACAAATGCAGTTTTAACAGTGATATCATCACTTCAGAAAAACAAGAAAGACTCGAAATGTTACCGAAGGCGTGAGTCAGATTCGTTGCTCTGCTATGGTACGTGCTACTGCTCAGTTGATAACAGTTTTGAAATTTTAAAAAAAACTGTTGTTGCTAATGCCGCGAGTTATTGCCGTCGAAACTTAACTTTAATCGAATGAACTACAGAACGACGTCAGATAGCGAGTTTAGCTCGTTTCTGCTAGTTGCGTGAAGCTTCTATCAAACAAGTCACAGGGAGACGGAAAGCTTGATGATTAAAAGAGTGATGCGCATGAATCTTGACGGCGTAAGAAGTATGTTTGCGTGAGGACTTATGCATTCATGGTGGTTATTCACTTTACACGGTGGAAAGAGTTCGGTTGGAGGGTGCATCATAAGATGAAAAATGGTGAGGTTGTTGAAGGTGTAGATGAAGGCGGCGGCGGATTTGTGAGGGGAAGAGATTAGGGTTCGGATTGAATTGAGGTGCGGCGACCGTTCATTAATGATCATGAACAGTAAGGTTTTTTTGTCTTTTCATCCCAAATTCTCCCCTCTCTTTATTCTGTTTATTCTCAACCCTAATGGGCTCGACAAACATGGGCTTTCCACCCATTCTACCGTATCATCAACCTTCTTTTTCTTAATTTTCTTTCAATATTCTACTTAAAAACTATTACTAAATATTAAATAAAATAATAAAAAACTAAATTAATATATTAACAACTATTATAAAACAAACTAAAAAAAAAGAAATATTATAAATTACTTAATATTATTATAAACTAATATATTTAAAATATAAACCAAAATACATACTATTTATTAAAGTTTTTTTTTAGAAAAGAAAAAAAGAAACAAAATAGAAATGAAAATTTCAAAAGAAACTTTAGCCCACGTGTCACGCTCTTATTGGACAAAAATGGATAAAATTTGGAAAACGCCCAATGGCAAACAGACACGTGTCTACATAATCAAGAAATTAAACAAATAATGCAAAAAAGAAATAAGAGCAAAATAACTAAAAATATTGAAAAAGGGGAGGACAAATTTAGGGTATGACAGATGCCCTTATCTAATCGACTTAAACCTAGAGAAATGAACTGCTGCAGCGTTCATTTTCCGAGGTAGAAGTCAATTAGATATGAAGAAGATCCTGAATTTGTCCGAAAAGAAAAGAAATGCTTGGGAGCATAAATACTGGAAAATGTAAACCAATTAGTAAACTGTAAATAACTGGCAAAAAGGTCGTCATCACCAAAAGGATGATGGGACGAAACACACATGGCTACTACTATCAAAAGGATGATAGAGCAAAACACTATCGCACAATCTGACATTAATGACTATGACAGACCCCCCACCAAAAGGATGACGGAGCGAAACTCACACCAACATTATCGCACAGTCTGATATTAATGACTATGACAGACCCCCCACCAAAAGGATGACGGAGCATAACTCACACACAAACAATATCGCACAATCTATCATTAATGACTATGACAGACACCCCACTAAAAGGATGACGGAGCGAAACTTACAACGGCCACTACCACCAAAAGGATGATAGGACAAACACACTCGCACAATCTCACACCAATCCAAGTGACAGACCCCCCCACCAAAAGGATGACGGAGCAAAATTCACATCGGCCACTACCACCAAAAGGATGATAGGAAAAACACTATCGCACAATCTGACACCAATCCAAGTGACAGACCCCCACCAAAAGGATGACGGAGCGAAACTCACACCGGTCACTACCACCAAAAGGATGATAGGACAAACACTATCGCACAATCTGACACCAATCCAAGTGACAGACCCCTCACCAAAAGGATGACGGAGCGAAACTCACATCGGCCACTACCACCAAAAGGATGATAGTGTCGCTACTGCGAAAATCGGCGCCGGCTGACAGAAGAGTCGCCACCGTGCGTTATTTATCCCAACGGAGGGAAAGGAAACGCTCAAAGTAAACCTCGCAAAAAATGGGGAAAGGTATGGTCATCCAACCAAAACCGGGGTTCGGGAGTCGGTTACGCAAGGGGAAGGTATTAGCACCCCTCACGTCCGTCGTACTCGACGGGATCCACGCTTGCTTGGGTTGTCTAAAGGATGCAAAAACAATCTATCTACGGCTGCTAAATCTAAACGGAAGGGAATTGACTCGATAGAGCGTCGCACTCTATGCCTACGTATTCTCAAGAGAGAAAGTTAGAGTCAACGTAGTTCGGGAAACTACAGGGAATTGGCTCGCCAAGACGTCGCGTATTGTGCCTACGTACTTCCACACTGCATGGAAGATCAGAGCTTACGTAGTTCAGGCTAACTACAGCTAGACAGGGGTTCTCACACAGCAGTGAGAAATCAAACTGGTTTTGAAGGTACGAGAACCTATGGGAAAAACTACGGTCTGTTCTCAAATGCACTCGGGCAAGAGAAGAGGGTAACATCAGTCGTCAGCGGGAAAGTCTCGATCGCACAGCAGCGAGAGAACAAAAGGTTAGTCGTTAGTGTGCTCGCTAGGATATCACATCCTATGCCTACATATTCTCGTCTGGTACGAGAAATCAGAGCAGCTGTAGTTCGGCTACTTTCGGGACCACAACTTAAATCTCGTTTTATTAACATTCTGAAAAATGATTACAATGATTGAATACGAGGAAATAAAATCCTAGGGAATACTATCCTATCCTATGAAGAATCAAGTGGAAAATAGTCCCCTAACAAGTGGACTTCAAGAAAACTACCTCTAAAAATGTAAAAAGTCCCCTAACAAATGGACCTCTAAACTACCTCTAAAAAGGTGTAAAAGAATTTCTATGGAAAAAAAATGTATCCTAAAAGAAAATATTAAAAGTATGAACTAATATTTTTTCTCAATTTTCCTATACTCATATTTCACTATTTTCTTTTTTCTCAAATATTTTCTCTCAATATTTCTCTTCTCTATTCTTTTATTCTTTTCTTTTATTTTTCTCCCAAATGTTCTTTTCCAATATTTCTTTTCTTCTCTTTTCAAATATTCTTTTCTCTTTTTTCCAAATATTCTTCTATTTTTTCAAAATACTTTTCTTCTCTTTATTTCTTTTTTCAATATTTCTCATATTTTCTTTCTCTTCATATAAAATCTACACCAATGGAAATAAAGAAAATAATAAAAAACAAAAAGGAAAAACAAGGGGGGTGCAGCCAGCCCAGCTCAGGGGTGAGGCAGCAAACACAATTCTGAACTGGGCCCAGCCCAAAGCACTAGTTCAGAAAAAAAATACTGAAACCAGGGGGGGGGTGCGGATGTAAATGGAGAGGGTAGTCCATCCATCTCGTTGGGCTTAGCCCACTTCACCAAGGAACACACGGAGGGGGGCGGGGGGGAAATGAAAAAAACGGAGGGTATGGTTCAGCAGACATCACGTTGGGCTTGAGGCCTAATGCCAACCCAGCCTCATCCTCTCACACTCTCAACCCTAATCTTCTCCCTAATCACTGTTCATTGTGCCTTGCGCCGTTTCCTTCTCTTGTCTCTCCTCTCGATCTCACAAATCTTTCTACCATCATTCAATCTCCCTTTCTGTAATCTCAACCTCACCCGCTCCATCATCATGTTGCCAACACCACAAACGAAAGGAACCTATCAACAAACCTAAACTGATACATTGCGATGATTATTGGAGATTGTCGAAGATCAAAGACGAACGTCTTCATCGTCTTTGAAGAGCGTCTGGAAAAAATCAGCGTTTAACCACACGAAGGTTGATGATGAAGCACGTGAATCTGACACGGAGGAGTAATGCTCTTGAAGGAAATATAAAAAACCTGGAGATTGGAGTGCATGTTCTTGATCTGGGTTTGAATGAAGTTGCTCGTTGAGGATTCTGAGGATGAACGAGAAAGTTGTTGAAGCAACTCTTTGAAGTGGTTCTTGAGGTTTTTGGAGATTCGCTGATGAACGTTTGTGAGGGCGTCGGAGGAAGGATCTTGACGAAGATCTCTTGCAGACACTGACATTGATTTACGGTTTCATGAGGAATATTTTGGAGTTCATCTGGAAATGGTTGAAGGTTTGCTGGAAAATCTTCATAAACAGATGAACAAGAGGATGTTCATGATGAAGGTTGGACGAAGTTCTTGGTGAGGATCTCTGGAAACGGCCTGATGAACGTGTGATGATTCTCGCTAAATGATGATGATTTTCTGGGAAAGATTGATGAGCGGTTGAATCTGGAAAATGCAAGAACGGACGATGAAGATGATGACGGAGATTGAACTTCTAGATAAATCCTGATGATGATGTTTGATGATCGGTGAGGAAGAAGATGATTAGAGGATGATGATTGTGGATCGGAGAAATTGGAGGAAGATTGAAGAATTCTGGGTTTTTGGTGTCTCCAGCGGAATTGACGGTGGCCGGAAGTAGTTGTAGGGTCAGTTACGGTGGCCTGAAGTTGTTGGGGCGGTGGTTGCATGGCCGCCGGCCATGCAACCGGTGAGGTTCGTTGAGGGACAAGTGGCAAGGGATAGGGATTGCATGAACTACACGTGTGTGAGGGGAATGAGATAGTGGGTTGTGAGCTATCACGCATGCAACAAAAATGGGTGGGGCCTTGCGCTTGTAACACGTGTTACTGAATATTTATACCACATGTGATATTTTCTGGACCTCTATGAATGGGCTTTGGATGAATTTGATAATAAGGCCCAGTTAGAAACTCTGAAAAATTAAAATGGACTAATGGCGTATTAACGTGGATTACTGAATTGATTAATGGGCAAATATGGATTATGATGATTAACGGTAATGATTAGCTGAATAATTGGATTAATATGGAATTGATAAAACTGAACGATTAGTAAACTAAAATGATTAATCCTAATTAGCTAAGACCTACTTAATCTAATTAATCAATATCTAAAAACTATTAAAAACTATTCTATATTATCTAAAATAAAATCTATATTATTTATATAAAAGAAAAATCTATATATTTCTATTAAAGCTATTTAATATCTAATATATTCTAAAAAAGGATTAAAACTATTAAAAATATTAAAAAAAACCTATTAATATTCTATTAAAATCTATTATACTCTAAAAATGATTTAAAAAAATGATTTAAAGCTATTAAAACTATTAAAAAACTATTAATGTTCTATATTATTCTAAAATGATTAAAAAGCTATAAAAACCTAAAAATAGCTAATAAGATCTAGAAAATCCCTAATAATTCCCAAAGGAACAAAAATAGCACAGAACGACAGATAGGACCACGAGAGCGCAACAAAATAGCCGGTAAAAATCAGTGGACCCCGAAATATCCCTAAAAACAACAGCACGAGCTGAAAACATCGGGAATAGCACGACTTCCCAAAAATACAATTCTACCTATCTAAACTGATTAAAACACCTGAGACGCGAGACGAGGGCTGTGATCCCGATAAAATTAGAACAACTGAAAAATGCACTGTATGCAATATGCGGATGCGAATGCAGTCATGCGTCGAAACATCGAACCAGATACGGGACCCGGTTGGTCAAATTTTAGGGTGCAACAGCTGCCCCTATTCAAGCGGCTTGGACCTGAATGGTTGAAGAGCGCTCAGCCTTCAAACATTCAAAGGTAGATGACGGTTGAATACAAATGGAACCCTGAAATTTGCCAACCGCGGGAATATACTGCAGAACTGCTTGAGGAGTAACCTCCAATGAACTGAAATTCGGTTGTCACGGCAACAACTGGTCAATTTTCTGATAAATTTTATCTCCTTTTCAACATCAATCACCTGTGCGACGCCACAAGTATTGGAATAATGCTTCGAAAAGCAAACGACTTGATTCCCATCTCTCTTATGGGATCAAATCTTGTCATCTCACAGTTCACAGCGAACTTGAGGACAATTCTCCCGGGGAACTTCTGAATCGACTGCTCGACACCCATTCTGTCAACAGGCCGCAGCTTCAGAAACCTGATACATGCCAATCTCTTTTTCCGGTGCCGACGTAACAACCAAATGTGAAGAAATCACTCCGCTGGGGGAGAAGAGAAGCTGAACCAAACAACTCTGCAAGGGAATATACTCGAAATCCAATAGGTAACCACTTTGGTCCATGTTTCGAAATGCGTATGTCTAATAATGATGCAATGTCCTATATGACATGTAAATGCTATGCGTTTTGTTTGAAAATGCGAGGCCCAGACGGCATGCTATATGTTTGTATGAATGCTATGACGATAAATGCAAATGCTAATGCAGGCTCGAGCTGCCAGAGAACACCAGGTCTGCAATCACTTGGCAAAATAAATGCCGAAGGTAGACGTCAACTCCATTGAAGGTAGCCTGATATCACAAAATCATCTCAGCAAAATAAATGCTGGAAAAGGGAAACCAAATCCGCTGGGGATAACTGTCCTGCTGGAGAAATGGAAAGGCAATCCTGCTTGGGGATGCTCTCTTCAAACCATTGGCAACTGATTGTGCTCTGCGGGGATTGATTAAAACTGGGGTTGATTGCACGCAGCACACTGCTGGAAATGCCCCTACTATCAAGGATGTCAATCTTAATCTGCTGGGGATACTCCTGATCCTACTCTGATACGGGATAAAATACAATCTCGACTCTTCCGGGGATAATACACAACTTTCATCTGCTGACGAGTAGCAATTCTGATTTAACCACATCCACAAGGAATTCAAACATTAATCGGAGCATTGGTATCCGTCGAGCTTCGTATCGGGGAACATGACAACATGCGAGTCATTGGGAATTACTGTGTCAGATATCTTTAGGTTTTTGTCATTACTGGTTTAAGATAAACGTGGATTATGCACACAGTGGAAGACACGGAAGATACTAGACGAGAACTAGCATTCAAAGGTAGGCTACCAGACGAGAACTGATAGGAAAATAGGTTATCGGACGAGAATTGATTTAGCAACGACATGTACCAGATGAGAACTGATACAACACTTGAAGTAACGGTGACCAGACGAGAACTGGTTACAATAAACTACACCAGACGGGTACTAATGCTTACAATAAACTACACCAGATGGGAACTGATGCTTACGGAAGGGTGGGCCAGACGAGAACTGGTTACCGGTTTGCCAGGCGAGAACTGGACTTTGGAAGTAACTGGTTACTGACACGCAACAGGTTTAGACTGTAGGTCGATGATCCAACGACAGCAAGGCCTTTTCGGAATGTTAAGGTTTTGATAAGGGTAATGACACGATTCCCCGATACTCAACTCCGGCTGGGGATAAACAGACTGGCTTGAATAACTTGCCCCCTGTACAATTCAACTTGCCCCAATCTAACTCTTGGGAATACTTGCTCTGAACAGCTTGCCACGAGACGACCTCGAGATTACTTGCCCCGGTATCTATACGACAACAGAATTCAATCTCAATCAACCCAGTTGGTTTCAACATTCTCCACGGTGACTTGCCCCTGAATGAGCGTTCTAGCGACTTAACCTGATCTGATTATCCACCTGAAATATCTGCTTTCAAATCTCCACGCTCTGAATGATTGCCCCTGATTGGGTCTCGAGAAGATTCCTTTTTTGATCAACTGCTCCTCAAGCATACTGCCCCTGATCAACTGAAGCTTCGGGACTTGTCCTCAGACTGACTGATTCCGAACTCACTGGAAGTCGATGCCCCTGATTCACAGGTCTTCACAACATACACCATTCTGATCCGGACTGCTGAATTATTCAGTCCTGCTCGATTATTCCCTGTTGGAATTTCTTTCATGCCAACTACTAACCTGCAAGTAAAATTGTCTATTCACGAATGGTAATCTTAATGCAGTGTTTATGCAGATTTTGAAAATTTTTGAGCTGTCACTCATTTACATGTCATGATTGAGAGTGACGAATGAACCAAAGTTCAAACGTAGTGCTTACGTGATTAGTGAAAAAATACAACAAGGATGTGACTAGCAAGTCAAGAAGGAGTCAGGTTGCTCAACCTTATCGTAATGCGCTTTCAGAATAAACCCTACCTCAATTAGGTCTTTTAAGGGCTGTATCGTGGTCGGGCTCACGGTTCGTGAAACAAAGGATATTTGGCTCAAATTAAAATTTGTACCCACCCCTTCTACGTGATGATCTCCGATCCTAAGGTTCAGTTAACCTGGCACAAGCGCTCGCCTCTTCGAGAGGTATGTTGAATGGTAAGAACCATGGTCAAGAAATTCACAAGGTTTTTTTCGGAGTGATAGTTACTCCTTCTTCGCTTTCGGTGTCTGTGTACACGACTTTGTGACTCGCTGGGGAAAAAATTTCTTCTATCCCTTCTTTTTTGTTCTTTCGATTCCCTAATTTTTGCCTGGACTGACTCATTTTGAGTTCTTTTCGTTTTTCCGTTTTCTTTTGAAGTCCAGCGGGATGCCCTGATTTTTGCGTAAGTATCAGCTTTCCCAACTTTTCTTTCTTTTTACTTAGCGGGCTTTCTTTCTTCTTTCTTTTGGAACAAAGTCGTGTGACACTGGTTGTCTTGATTGCTCCGAAAGGATTGTAACTGTCTCACTCCTGATTGGTGAGGTGTAACCCATTGAAAGGTGTAAACTGACTGGTCCTCGACAGACAACACTCCTCTGTAAGACTTGAATGCTCGGTCAAGCTAACTGACAACTACCCTGCCCCGGGTTAAGATGTGAGGGTTTAAAAGTCCGAAAAAACTTCTACTTCCTGGCTCGAAGTGGTTAACAAGGGACTATCTCCTTATATCTCCAGTGTTTGGGGGATTTGAAACAATGCCTTGTACGTCATCGGTAAGGTCTTATCTGAAAGCATACGATCATCAGTTATGAGTTTATTTTCGTCATCCTCCCTCCAATCTTTGCTAGTCACAGTGATAAAGTGGAGTGAATAAAATGCAAGTGTCAGTGCAATGCAGTAAATGAGCGACATCGACATGATTAATTCAGAAAAATGCATAGTCACTTTATTATTATCACCATCCGAAACATACAATGTTTAAAAGCAGGTAGTAACTAACAGAAAAGAAACTACAAATGCAAATGATATGAAAGTCTGAGGACTGCCAATGCTGAGGCGCCTGCCTGTCTGAATCACTGGCTCCTGCTGGGGAATACTTTTCGAATCTACGAGCTTAGACAGCTGAGCGGTTGGTATGAACAAACAGAAGTCCTTCTCGAAAGGAAATGCAATCTTGGTCGATCAACTGCTGTACCTTCGCCTGAAACGCTTTACAATCTTCAGTTGCATGTCCTGGGAGCCACCATGGTAACCACACTGAACATGGGGATTGTACCCAGGAGGGTAAGGTTCTGGAACTGGCTTAAGAGCTTTAGGTTCCACCAAAGAACTCTGGACCAACTGTGGCAAAAGCTGACTGTACGGCACAGGAACTGGATGAGAAGGAGCATTCCTTCGTTCCAAGTTGTTGCGAGGTCTGTTCGGATTCTGACGCTGAGTCTGATAACCTCGACCACGAGTTTGCTGATTTGCAAGGGAAGCGACATAAGACTCCTGATATGGTGCCCCAGGCACAGATGTCTGTCCAGCATAACAAGGCACAGAAGATACCGATCCAGCAGATTTCACTGATTCATCTCGAGAATACCCACCATCTCGCATGACTGCACTGATCACAACTCCCTCTTCATTCTGATAGTCGCAAAGAGATTCGGTTTCACTAGCCTGACCACTTGAGTCAATCTGGATTTTTCCAATCTTTATAGCATTCTCAATACGTTCTCCGACTCCCACTAATTTGGAAAAGTTCAGCGAAACTCCAAGCAATCTCTCAAAGTACGGGCTTTGCAATGAGTCTACGAACATGCCTGCTAACTCTCGGTCAGGGATCGGTGGTTCCACTTTGGAAGCAAAATCTCTCCATCTCCTAGCATACTTTTTGAAAGTTTCATTGATCCCCATAGACAAAGATTGCAACTCCATGCGAAAGGGAGCTATGTCCATATTGTAATCATACCGCTTCAGGAAAGCTCTGGCTAAATCCACCCATGATCGAATCTGATCCTTCTCTAACTGCATATACCAACGTAGAGATGCCCCAATCAAATTGTCCTGAAAACAGTAAATCATCAACTTGTCGTTTTGCACAAACGAAGTCATCTTTCTGCAGAACATCACCAAATGTAGCCTCAGACAGCTATCTCCTTTATACTTCTCAAATTTCGGCGCTCTGAATTTAGGAGGTAACACTAGGTCAGAAACCAAGCACATATCTGAAGCATTGAGACCAACATCGTTCTGAACTTCCAGGGCTTTGACTTGTTCCTCCAATGCGTGCAACCTCTTAGCTTGTATAAGAGCTAATGGATTATTAGTCCTCACTGTCGGAACTTCTCTTCGGGAGATCAAACCAGCAGGAATAACATTCTGATAATTCGCGGCATCAAAAGAAGAACGTTCACTTGGGATAACAAACTGTTGGTGCAGATCTTGGCCTCTAACAGAAGTCTGCACAAGTTGAGCTGCAGTAAGGTTATTCACTTGAGGAAAGCCTTCGTCAGACGTGGAATCATACAAAGGATTAGTCGTCATAATAAAGCCTGACACAGCGTCAACAATCTGGAATTCGTCTGCTGACATGACTATCAGCAACTTTCAACTGACGACACTGCTTGATTCTGCTTGATCTGTTTCAACCCCTCTGTCGTCTTCTAACAATCCACAGTTTCCTCGAACAATCCCCGGATAATCACCTTCTGAAATCAAACAACGGCTGGATATGAGCTCTGGCCAGCTGGAGAAATGCTATGCAATAGGATGCAAAGATGCTATGCAAAATGCAATGCAGCAAACAAACACGGGATCACAGCCCCCACACAAATTGAGTACCGCTGTACTGCTGACGGAGTACGTTCTCTCTAAAAGAGAACGCCAGGATAGCTGGTAGTCTGGAAGTCAAGGTTTCGCAAAAAGAAAAATCCCCCCACGCACGGGTATGGACCTAAGATACGGCATCCTATGCGGTCGTCAGCGTCACAGACTTTCATGAGGAATGATACGATTCCCAGAAGGAGTGGCATCGTCATCTCATGAAGAGGCCTCACTTAGCTGACTTCCAAATGATCGGTCCCCAGAGTCGACAATCCTCACGTATGGACTCCCCTATGATCCTCAGGACCTTAGAGAAGCACCTCGGAGAGAACCTCGTCTGAGCGCAGATTTTCGTAGGGAACTGTGCCTGCTCAGCAGACAGGTTCGTCTACTACTTCTCCGCAACTATGTCTAGGTGCATACTCAAAAAAAGAAGCCCAGGTCCGGCTATCACTCAAAATATCACCCTCCCCAGCACAATGGCAACAGATAATAGCAAAAAAATAAACACCCAAAAGACAAGCAAACAAGCGCTAGGATTGACTCTCTTAGGGGACGTTGGATCCCACATGCATAGGGACTACCGCAGTCCTTAGCAGCCAGGGGACGTAGTATCCCCAGCAGAGTCGTCAGCTGTCGCTACTGCGAAAATCGGCGCCGGCTGACAGAAGAGTCGCCACCGTGCGTTATTTATCCCAACGGAGGGAAAGGAAACGCTCGAAGTAAACCTCGCAAAAAATGGGGAAAGGTATGGTCATCGCAACCAAAACCGGGGTTCGGGAGTCGGTTACGCAAGGGGAAGGTATTAGCACCCCTCACGTCCGTCGTACTCGACGGGATCCACGCTTGCTTGGGTTGTCTAAAGGATGCAAAAACAATCTATCTACGGCTGCTAAATCTAAACGGAAGGGAATTGACTCGATAGAGCGTCGAACTCTATGCCTACGTATTCTCAAGAGAGAAAGTCAGAGTCAACGTAGTTCGGGAAACTACAGGGAATTGGCTCGCCAAGACGTCGCGTCTTGTGCCTACGTACTTCCACACTGCATGGAAGATCAGAGCTTACGTAGTTCAGGCTAACTACGGCTAGACAGGGGTTCTCACACAACAGTGAGAAATCAAACTGGTTTTGAAGGTACGAGAACCTATGGGAAAAACTACGGTCTGTTCTCAAATGCACTCGGGCAAGAGAAGAGGGTAACATCAGTCGTCAGCGGGAAAGTCTCGATCGCACAGCAGCGAGAGAACAAAAGGTTAGTCGTTAGTGTGCTCGCTAAGATATCGCATCCTATGCCTACATATTCTCGTCTGGTACGAGAAATCAGAGCAGCTGTAGTTCGGCTACTTTCGGGACCACAGCTCAAATCTCGTTTTATTAACATTCTGAAAAATGATTACAATGATTGAATACGAGGAAATAAAATCCTAGGGAATACTATCCTATCCTATGAAGAATCAAGTGGAAAATAGTCCCCTAACAAGTGGACTTCAAGAAAACTACCTCTAAAAATGTAAAAAGTCCCCTACCAAATGGACCTCTAAACTACCTCTAAAAAGGTGTAAAAGAATTTCTATGAAAAAAAAAAATGTATCCTAAAAGAAAATATTAAAAGTATGAACTAATATTTTTTCTCAATTTTCCTATACTCATATTTCACTATTTTCTTTTTTCTCAAATATTTTCTCTCAATATTTCTCTTCTCTATTCTTTTATTCTTTTCTTTTATTTTTCTCCCAAATGTTCTTTTCCAATATTTCTTTTCTTCTCTTTTCAAATATTCTTTTCTCTTTTTTCCAAATATTCTTCTATTTTTTCAAAATACTTTTCTTCTCTTTATTTCTTTTTTCAATATTTCTCATATTTTCTTTCTCTTCATATAAAATCTACACCAATGGAAATAAAGAAAATAATAAAAAACAAAAAGGAAAAACAAGGGGGGTGCAGCCAGCCCAGCTCAGGGGTGAGGCAGCAAACACAATTCTGAACTGGGCCCAGCCCAAAGCACTAGTTCAGGAAAAAAATACTGAAACCAGGGGGGGTGCGGATGTAAATGGAGAGGGTAGTCCATCCATCTCGTTGGGCTTAGCCCACTTCACCAAGGAACACACGGAGGGGGGGGGGGGGAAATGAAAAAAAACAGAGGGTATGGTTCAGCAGACATCACGTTGGGCTTGAGGCCCAATGCCAACCCAGCCTCATCCTCTCACACTCTCAACCCTAATCTTCTCCCTAATCACTATTCATTGTGCCTTGCGCCGTTTCCTTCTCTTGTCTCTCCTCTCGATCTCACAAATCTTTCTACCATCATTCAATCTCCCTTTCTGTAATCTCAACCTCACCCGCTCCATCATCATGTTGCCAACACCACAAACGAAAGTAACCTATCAACGAACCTAAACTGATACATTGCGATGATTATTGGAGATTGTCGAAGATCAAAGACGAACGTCTTCATCGTCTTTGAAGAGCGTCTAGAAAAAATCAGCGTTTAACCACACGAAGGTTGATGATGAAGCACGTGAATCTGACACGGAGGAGTAATGCTCTTGAAGGAAATATAAAAAACCTGGAGATTGGAGTGCATGTTCTTGATCTGGGTTTGAATGAAGTTGCTCGTTGAGGATTCTGAGGATGAACGAGAAAGTTGTTGAAGCAACTCTTTGAAGTGGTTCTTGAGGTTTTTGGAGATTCGCTGATGAACGTTTGTGAGGGCGTCGGAGGAAGGATCTTGACGAAGATCTCTTGCAGACACTGACATTGATTTACGGTTTCATGAGGAATATTTTGGAGTTCATCTGGAAATGGTTGAAGGTTTGCTGGAAAATCTTCATAAACAGATGAACAAGAGGATGTTCATGATGAAGGTTGGACGAAGTTCTTGGTGAGGATCTCTGGAAACGGCCTGATGAACGTGTGATGATTCTCGCTAAATGATGATGATTTTCTGGGAAAGATTGATGAGCGGTTGAATTTGGAAAATGCAAGAACGGACGATGAAGATGATGACGGAGATTGAACTTCTAGATAAATCCTGATGATGATGTTTGATGATCGGTGAGGAAGAAGATGATTAGAGGATGATGATTGTGGATCGGAGAAATTGGAGAAAGATTGAAGAATTCTGGGTTTTTGGTGTCTCCGGCGGAATTGACGGTGGCCGGAAGTAGTTGTAGGGTCAGTTACGGTGGCCTGAAGTTGTTGGGGCGGTGGTTGCATGGCCGCCGGCCATGCAACCGGTGAGGTTCGTTGAGGGACAAGTGGCAAGGGATAGGGATTGCATGAACTACACGTGTGTGAGGGGAATGAGATAGTGGGTTGTGAGCTGTCACGCATGCAACAAAAATGGGTGGGGCCTTGCGCTTGTAACACGTGTTACTGAATATTTATACCACATGTGATATTTTCTGGACCTCTATGAATGGGCTTTGGATGAATTTGATAATAAGGCCCAGTTAGAAACTCTGAAAAATTAAAATGGACTAATGGCGTATTAACGTGGATTACTGAATTGATTAATGGACAAATATGGATTATGATGATTAACGGTAATGATTAGCTGAATAATTGGATTAATATGGAATTGATAAAACTGAACGATTAGTAAACTAAAATGATTAATCCTAATTAGCTAAGACCTACTTAATCTAATTAATCAATATCTAAAAACTATTAAAAACTATTCTATATTATCTAAAATAAAATCTATATTATTTATATAAAAGAAAAATCTATATATTTCTATTAAAGCTATTTAATATCTAATATATTCTAAAAAAGGATTAAAACTATTAAAAATATTAAAAAACCTATTAATATTCTATAAAAATCTATTATACTCTAAAAATGATTAAAAAAATGATTTAAAGCTATTAAAACTATTAAAAAACTATTAATGTTCTATATTATTCTAAAATGATTAAAAAGCTATAAAAACCTAAAAATAACTAATAAGATCTAGAAAATCCCTAATAATTCCCAAAGGAACAAAAATAGCACAGAACGACAGATAGGACCACGAGAGCGCAACAAAATAGCCGGTAAAAATCAGTGGACCCCGAAATATCCCTAAAAACAACAACACGAGCTGAAAACATCGGGAATAGCACGACTTCCCAAAAATACAATTCTACCTATCTAAACTGATTAAAACACCTGAGACGCGAGACGAGGGCTGTGATCCCGATAAAATCAGAACAACTGAAAAATGCACTGTATGCAATATGCGGATGCGAATGCGGTCATGCGTCGAAACATCGAACCAGATACGGGACCCGGTTGGTCAAATTTTAGGGTGCAACAGATAGGACAAACACTTTCGCACAATCTGACACCAATCCAAGTGACAGACCCCCACCAAAAGGATGACGGAGTGAAACTCACACCGGCCACTACCACCAAAAGGGTGATAGGACAAACACTATCGCACAATCTGACACCAATCCAAGTCACAGACCCCCCACCAAAAGGATGACGGAGCGAAACTCACACCGGCCACTACCACCAAAAGGATGATAGGACAAACACTATCGCACAATCTGACACCAATCCAAGTGACAGACCCCCCACGAAAAGGATGACGGAGCGAAACTCACACCGGCCACTACCACCAAAAGGATGATAGGACAAACACTATCGCACAATCTGACACCAATCCAAGTGACAGACCCCCCCACCAAAAGGATGACGGAGCGAAACTCACACCGGCCACTACCACCAAAAGGATGATAGGACAAACACTTTCGCACAATCTGACACCAATCTAAGTGATAGACCCCCAACCAAAAGGATGACGGAGCGAAACTCACACCGGCCACTACCACCAAAAGGATGATAGGACAAACACTTTCTCACAATCTGACACCAATCCAAGTGACAAACCCCCCACCAAAAGGATAACGGAGCGAAACACACACAAACAATATCGCACAATCTGACACCAATCCAAGTGACAGACCCCCCACCAAAAGGATGACGGAGCGAACCACACAAACAATATCGCACAATCTAACACCAATCCAGATGACAGACCCCCCACCAAAAGGATGACAGAGTGAAATACACACAAACAATATCGCACAATCTGACACCAATCCAAGTGACAGACCCCCCACAAAAAGGATGACGGAGCGAAACACACACAAACAATATCGCAAAATCTGACACCAATCCAAGTGACAGACCCCCCACCAAAAGGATGACGGAGCGAAACACACAAATAATATCGCACAATCTGACACCAATCCAGATGACAGACCCCAAACCAAAAGGATGACGGAGTGAAACACACACAAACCATATCGCACAATTTGACACCAATCCAAGTGACAGACCCCCCCACCAAAAGGATGACGGAGCGAAACACACACAAACAATATCACAATATCTGACACCAATCCAAGTGACAGACCCCCCACCAAAAGGATGACGGAGTGAAACACACACAAACAATATCGTACAATCTGACACCAATCCAGATGACAGACCGCTCACCAAAAGGATGATGGAGCGAAACACAAACATAACACTATCGCACAATCTATCACCAATCCAAGTGACAGACCCCCCACCAAAAGTATGACGGAGTGAAACACAAACAAACACTATCGCACAATCTATCACCAATCCAAGTGACAGACCCCCCACCAAAAGGATGACAGAGCGAAACACAAATAAACAATATCGCACAATCTATCACCAATCCAAGTGACAGACCCCCCACCAAAAGGATGACGGAGCGAAACACAAACATAAATAAATATCGCACAACCTATCACCAATCCAAGTGATAGACCCCCCACCAAAAGGATGACGGAGCGAAACACAAATAAACACTATCGCACAATCTATCACCAATCCAAGTGACAGACCCCCCACCAAAAGCATGACGGAGCGAAACACAAACATAACACTATCGCACAATCTATCATCAATCCGAGTGACACCCCCCACCAAAAGAATGATAGAGAAAAACATAAACATAAATAAATATCGCACAACCTATCACCAATCCAAGTGACAGATCCCCCACCAGAAGGATGACGGAGCGAAACATACACACATGTTGCTATTACCAAAAGGATGATAGAACAAACACAAATTGAAGGCTACCAACACCAAAAGGATGCAGGCTAGGTTGAACCGACGAAGTTCGGCTATCACCAAAAGGATGATAGTAAGGCAATTAACAACAGTCACACTTGTTGGATACAACTCATTGGGGAACACCCAAGCGGAAGATTGGGTTGAAATGAATCAGCGGAGACGACCACTGACTTGCTTAGAGATCATAATTTTGTTGAAATGATTTCATGGTTACGCCCATGACCTCTGAAGAGGATGCCCCTGACTGGGCCGAGTTTATCCTGATGTCTTGGTTTGCTCAGCAAAAGGTTGAACAACTTCATGAGGAACACTCACGATTTTGCTGAAGATGCCCCTGCTCGGGTTGGATCTTGCACTGAACTTCTTGGATTAGCCCAACAAAAGGTTGAACAACTTCGTGGGGAACACCCACGGTCTTGAATGGTATCCCCCTGACTGGGCTGAATGTTGATTTGAAGATCTGATCAACCACAAGGTTGAAATACGTCATGGGAGACGCCCATGGTCTTTGAAAAATGCCCCTGACTGGGCTGAATCTTACTTTGAATAACTTTGATATTTTGTGGGAGAAACCCACAATTGCAGAAGATTGCTCCTGACTGGGCTGATGATTTCTTTGAAGCTCCTGATATTCGTGGGAGAAATCCACGACCTTTGTGGAAGATGCCCCTGACCGGGCTGATGATGGTATTGGAAATCTTCAAGATTGATCCTGGACCTTGACTTGCATATATGAATGCTGGATGATAAATGATATTCCATACGAGTGGAAGTGCAAATGCAAATGCTGACGCGCGGAGATGCAAGAACTGGGGAAGTATGATATGATTTGGGTATGCATATGATGCAAGATGCTTATGAGGGATGCGATGCGTATGATGCATATGATTGCAGAAGGGTGATTGGAAATGCAGGTAGAAACGCCAGCGTGGTGGCCTCTGGTAGTTGCCAATGCGGATTGGACTTCGGGTGGTGGGAGGGATTGACTTCCTCGACACGCAGTTTGCTGAAGACGCCATGATTGACACAGGCGAAGATACTCTAGATGCCCCAAGTCTGGGTACTTGGTGATTTATTGTGAATTTGCTTCAGAGAAGGTTGCAACTCTACTTGATGGTCGGGATGACCTGGTCTTGCCCCAATCTAAACTTGTTAATGGTATGCCCCAAATTAACCAGTTCTGACATATAGGAGTTAAACTCGGATGTTTTTCCCCTGATCAAGCTGTTGAATGCTTTGCCCCAGCCTATGGGTTATGAGGTAGCTTTTCTTTATGTCAGCCACTGAAAGCCAAGTTTCTTCTTGATTGCCTCTTGTTGAAATGTCTTTGAATACCTAGCACTGATTTGCAATTAAAATTGTACATTCATAAATGGTAATATTAATGCAAAGTTCAATGTAAGTTTTGAAAAAAAAAGTGGGTCATTTATCGAGAGTGTTGTGGTAGTGAGACGAATGAACAATTAGCTCAAACGTTGTGCTGATTTTGATTGGTGTGAAGGATATATCAAGAGAAATGACACCAATGCTGATTATTAGAAATCATGTGAGGAGTCAGGTTACGCAACCTCGCGATAGTATGCTTTCAGAATAAACCTTGTCTCAATTCGGTCTTTCGAGGATTGTAACGTGGTCTGGCTCATGGTTTATGGAACAAAGGTATTAGGCTCAAAGTATGATTTATACTCACCCCTTCTTCTTAATGATCTCCAGTCCTACGTTCAGCTAATTCTGCACTTGTCTTTGATGGTATACACTTGATGGTTCAAGGTTTGCTCGGCGTGGCAGTCACCTTATTTTGCTGGATGTCAGTGACCCTATTTGAATGACCGTTGAATCTTATTTTGTTTTTTGTTGAGGGCTTCATGGGCCTCTTTTGGTTTTGTTTTTGATCCCTAACTTTTGCATGGATTGACTTTGTTTGTCAGATTCACCGGGATTACCTTGATTTTGCCTAAGTCCCCTCTAAGGTGTTTGACTTAGCAGGCTTTTGATTTTTTTGAATTTTGTTGGAAGGTTGTGACTGCCATGGCACGGGTCATTGAAAAACAACCGTCTTCTGGGTTTTTCTTCGTTGATTCGAGTACAGGATTGGATTAACTGAACACTACCCTGCCCCAGGTTGAGTGTAAGGGGTTTGAATATCCGAAGGAAATTGCTACTTCTAGGCTCGAAGTGGTTTACTAGGGATTAACACCTTATATCTCCAGTGTTTAGGGGATTGAAGCAATGCCTGTATATCATTGACGAGATTCTATCTGAAAGCATACAGTTTGCAATTATGGGTATCTTGTTCTCATCATCCTCCCTTAAATCATGCTAAACAATAGTGTATAGTATGAAATGAATATGTGTCGGTGATAAGTGAAAATGAGTGAATACGACATAACTAATTCAAAACATGCATAAACGATACATTAATGAAAACCGAATACGAATGGAAATCATTCAAGCATACAATACTTAAACAAACAAAGACAAAACATAAGAAATGCGAAATATGAAATGGCAACATGACGGCCTTCTTCGGGGGTGAACTTTGACTTGACTGGATTTGATCTGAATAACGCTATTTGTTCGGCGGGATTGGGTTGTTGATGACATTTGGGGACTTCCCATTAAAGTTGATAGCATCCTTGTCGATCATGTCTTGGATCTTGTGCTTGAAAGCCCTGCAGTCCTCAATGATGTGACCTGGAGCGCCCTTATGAAACTCACAATGAGCATTTGCATCGTAGTCGGCAGGAATAACAGTTGGGGGAGCCAAATCTCTCAGAACAATAGCCTTTTTCTCCATCAACTGAGCAAAGATACTAGCATATGTCATTGGCAGGCGATCAAATACTCTATCAGGCTTCCATGTCCTCTGCTGACGCTGATGGCGAGCACCTTGTTGTTGTTGAGCAGCTTGCATCTGCTGTTGCTGAGAAGGATACTGATATCCTTGCTGGTTGTAGGCTTGTTGCTGTGGCATCTGAGCTTGCACTGCTTGAACAGCTGGCTGATAAGGCATTGAAGCATATTGCGCAACAGCAACATACGGATACTGATAATAGGGAACTTGATAAGGCATAGGAGCAGGAGCTTATTGAGAAGCTTGCCCTTTCTGCAAAGAGATGGCATTTGTTTCGCCCTCTTTCTTCTTGTATCCATTGAAAGGCTTCTTGGCATTGGCCTGGTTGTTAGAACCTCCTGGGATCTTTCCACTCTCCAGCCCTTCTTCAATTCTCTCACCAACGATCACCAAGTCAGAGAATCCAGCGGAGACACTACCAATCAGCTTTTCGTAGTACTGGCCTTGCAATGTACCCATAAAGATGTCAATCAGTTCACGGTCAACCAGAGGTGGATGCACCCTTGTGGCTAGATCTCTCCATCGTTGCGCGTACTCCTTGAAGGATTCGCCATCCTTCTGAGTCATACTCTGAAGTTGAGTACGATTCAGAGCAAGATCGGTGTTTTACTTATACTGCTTGACAAATGCATCGACTAGCTCAGCCCAAGTGCGCACACTGTTACGTTCCAGCTGCATATACCATTCGAGTGATGCCCCAGACAAACTGTCTTGAAAGCAATGAATCATAAGCTTTTCATCTCTGGCATAGCCAGCCATCTTGCGACAGTACATCTTCAGATGAATGTTTGGACAACTGAGACCTTTGTACTTCGAAAATTCCGGCACTTTGAACTTGAGAGGAATGACAACATCAGGCACCAAGCATAATTCCAAAGCACTGAAAGAATTTGGACTGTGCCCCTCCATGGCTCGGAGTTTCTCGGCTAGATCTCGACACATCTTCATAGCTTCTGAATCCTGAGCAACAACAGGACTGGAAATGGGGATAGCAGCATGATAGTTCTGAACATCGTCGTAATGATCCATCAGAGTATCTTCGGTAAGGGGAGCTGGGATCTGCGCGACAGTAGGCAGGGCCTGCGGGATAGCTCCAATGGTAACTCCGGGGGCTAGGGTTGGATGAGAAGTGTTTCCTTCGTCTGAGTTATTGAAGTTCAACGGCATCCCATGAGGATTTGGAATTGGAACCAAAGGGATGGCAGTAGACCCTTGTCCTTGACCATTGTTGTTGACGGCAGCAGCGGCTTCACGCTGTTCTTCCTCTCTTCTGGCCGTGAGGATGGCTTCGAGGATCTGGTCAATCTTTCCTTTGATGGAGTCCAACTCTTCTCTGAAGGCAACTTGCTCCTGCTGAATCTGCTTCATCATTCGTCTTGTATTGGATCTAGTTACGTACTGGTGTCGAGGACTCAGCTTGATTTACTGGATATGAAGGAAAGAGAAAAATGAGAAACTACTGAAGGAAGGAGAATGCAAGATGCACAACAAATGAGATGCAATGCAAATGATATGCAATGCAAGATGCAAGATCCAGGATCACAGGATCACAAATTCAAACAATTCTGAGAATTAGCCGGGTGAACGGTTCAAGGATCACAGTCACTGCTCAAAGGAACCCCCACGGGTAGGATTCTAAAACGGGTAGGTTCCTAGAGTCATGGACATCTTTCAAAGATATTACTGCCATGATAAAGCCTCATCACGATGGTAATATCCTTAAAAGAATCTCCTCTAGGTGAGGTCCTCGTATCTTCCACGCGAGAAAGACTTCTCGGAGGCATCAACTACACAACCATCGACACACGGATTATAGAAAAGGTTCTCAAAGTCATAGATCGAGGTTGAAAATATTAATGTAAGAAATTAATACGTTCAAGGGATCTCATCTGATTGGGGCGTTTGTATTAATTCACAAAGAATTAACACTACCAACCACCATGGATAAAACAGTTTATGGTCCTTGGGATTAACGATTCAAACTCGAAAACATTATTGTCATGGCAAAGACTCACCACAACAACAATATCTCCAAGGAATCTACTCCAAGCGGGGTTTTCGCTTCAACTTAACGTGAAAGACTCCACGCAAGTCTCCACTACACAACCACCATCCTAATCCTAGGGTTATACTCGGACACGGGTGTAGAGCCATCTCACAAAACAACCATAAGCAGAACAACCCCATAATGCCACAAGCACGAGTTACCAAGACAAGGATATGAATAAATAAGCGAGAAGAACATAAAAGACAACAAGCTAACAACTCAAACTAAGATAGTCTCGACTCTCTCTTGCATGGAGCAATACGTCCCCAGCAGATTCGCCACCTGTCGCACCTCGAAAATTCATTCGAACATACGACCCTCGCGCAAAAGGCACAGAAATGCGGTTCGACAGAGTCGCCACCGAACTTTATTTTTCCTGAATGAATAGGAGAAGAAAATATCGAGAAAACCTCATAAACACGGAAGGAACACGGTCATCGCAACCATATTCCTGGGTTCGGGAGTCGGTTACGCGAGGGGAAGGTATTAGCACCCCTCACGTTCGTTGTACTCAACGGGAACCTCTTAATTAGAGTTGTGATAGAGTTAGCTAAACTTAATTATACTCTTCTGAATACTAGATACTGAAATGATACTATAAAGGCTAGAGACGCTAAGGGGGAAGGGGATGGTGAGAGGATAGGGTGCTCGCCAAGGATTGGGGCCCTTGTGCCTACGTATGCTCATTCGGACGAGAATGAGAAATCAGAGCGTCGTAGTTTGACTACGGGAAATGATGGGGGAAATGGAAGATGGAGGGAATTGTGCTCGCTAAGATCATCGCAATCTTGTGCCTACGTATCTTACATTCAAAAGTGAATGAAGAATCAGAGCAGTCGTAGTTTGTGGTAACAACCACGAAAAGAAACTGGATCGAATTGGACTTGAAGGGGTACGGATGACGATTAATCGAAGCTTAAGAAAGACTTCTCGGACCCAAGTAATCGGGGGAGTGAACCAAAGACTTGGAACTCTCTCTTTTTCATCTTGAAGACAAGGTGGTGTTTGAAAGGGTGAAGTTGAATGGATGACGACTACTTGAAGCTTAAGAAAGGCTTCTCGGATCCAAGTAGTCGGGAGAGCGAACCAAAGACTTGGAACCCTCTTTTTTTCATCGTGAAAAGAAAGTTGTTTGAGTTTGAAGTGATGTTTGGAAGGATGAGTAGTTGGAGATGATTGAATATTGTCAAGTTGTTAATGTTATTTAAAGGCGTCAATTGCTCACACACGAATAAGATAAGTCGCATATAAACAACTAAAAGCAAGATCAAAGACTTGAACCTACTCTTTACACCTTGAAAAGAATTGAATAGTTTTTAATTGATTGATAGTTTGTTACGAAAATCCACTTGACGTTGGATCAAGGGTTTGACGTATTATCGCGTGCAAAGCGTGTTGGAAATGAAATGGTTTGAAAAAAAAAAGAGACCGACTTGACTTACGCATCAAGGGTCGAGTTGTAATAGGTTGATGGCGAATGCGTATAAGCACTCGACTTACAAGGGTTTGAAAATGGCTCGATGACGAATCGAGAATTAGTTTGAAAATAGTTTGAATTTATTTATAATTTTTAGAAGACAATTGTTCAAGCTTAAGAAAGACTTCTCGGACCCAAACAATTGAGAGAGCGAACCAAAGACTTGGAACTCTCTCTTTTTCATCTTTATCGAAAGAAAAATGCTATTTCTACACCCTTTTTTACACCCAATACTTACACCGTATGCACTATTCACCGTATTTATACGGTGAACAGTGTTTTTTTTATTAAAATAATATTATTTTTTAAAATATTATTTTTTTAAAAAAAAATATTTTTTTTTAATATTTATTTTATAACACAAATATAAGATTGCGCATTAACCAACTTCACAGTTGCATTAACCACAAAAATCTACATTATTAGCCAATTATTTTAACTATAATTTATTAACCACTTTCACTACTTCATTAACCAATAAAATACACACTATTAACCATGTTCTGGAGAATTTGTTCAAGTATTTGTGAACAGTAATTGAGGTGTAGGGTGTAGAAATGGGTGTCAAAATAGCAAAGCTGTTATCGAAATTGTGTTTAAGTAGTTATTAAGTGTTTTGATTTGATTTAAAGAAATTGCTTGATGTGAATCAAGGTTTGAAATTGAATTTTAAACGTGTGCACTAGCAAAGTGGGCTAGTCTTCTAAGTGACCAACTAGAAATAATTGATCAAATAGGTGCCACTGTAAGGAAGCCCAGGATTAAGCTTTAAAATGTTGTGTATGGTGATCAAAGGTTGATGGCGAGGCTTTGAAAGCACTCGACTTACAAAGGTAGAAAATGACTCGATAAATCGAGAATTTATTTTTAAAAAGGTTTTAAAGTATTAAAGCATAAATAAGGCAAAAGTGATAACATTATTACATTTTGTGGGGACGGGGTACATTGTTTCGAATGAGAATATAATTATAATGAAATGATTAAATTGATCTTACCCGATGAGTGCATGTTGTGGCGCGGTGAAAATCATCTAAAGCGTAAGAATTTTTAGTGGCACAATCGACAGAATTTATCGAAACCATATATTGAGATTCCGATTTAAACTCAATAAAATTAAATAGAAACAAACTAATAATATTTTACAATTGCTCAAAAGCTAACAACCTAATTAATCCAATAAAATAACAATTCAATTATCAATTAAAATCTTAACAAAGAAAAAAAAATGGAGGGTGTAAATATTGACATATGATATAAAATTCAGCAAATCGACATGATTATGTTAGGTCCAATTCACATTTATCTTTAACTTAATTTCATTATTTTTAATAAGTGCTAAACATATATCTAACCCAATTACCTAAATATGATATCTAAACTTAATTATGAAAAATAGCCATGCTCAAATTTTCCAAACTAATTTCCTAAATTTTATCAACAACTTATATATATATATATATATATATATATATATATATATATATATATATATATATATATATATATATATATATATATATATATATATATATATATATATATATATATATATATATATATATATATATATATATATAACATCCTGAGATTCCTTCAAACAAAATCATTTCTAATGTCAATAAAAAAATTTTCAACATATTAGCATAACAACTCTCTCACTCCCCATTCATCTTGTCAAGAATATCAAAACAAATTAACGGCAACAATAGTAAAATCGAAGTGGAAATCAATCATAACAGCCACAGTGAATTGCACAAAATATGCAGATATCTCAAACCTATATTTTAACAAAACTAAACAAAATATTCACAGTATTTAACCACAAAATTCAATAATTATACTATTAAAACCAACCAATTTTACATGACAAAAATCACTAAAATAAAACACCGGTAACCAATATCACCATGTCAGGAAATCTAATAGAAAAACAGCTACAATATTTAACCGAACCGAAACGGCATGGCTCAAACCTTAGGCTCGCAATCGAAACAACATTATAACTAAAAATTCAGTTTCACAGCTTAAACATACACTAGCAGCAAGCAATTTGTTCATGACAGTGTGATTATGAACTAGCAGCACAACATGAATAAACTTGATTCATACAATATGAACAAATGCAGTTTTAACAGTGATATCATCACTTCAGAAAAAGAAGAAAGACTCAAAATGTTACCGAAGGCGTGAGTCAGATTCGTTGCTCTGCTATGGTACGTGCTACTGCTCAGTTGATAATAGTTTTGAAATTTTAAAAAAAAATTGTTGTTGCTAATGCCGCGAGTTATTGCCGTCGAAACTTAACTTGAATCGAATGAACTACAGAACGACGTCAGAGAGCGAGTTAAGCTCGTTTCTGCTAGTTGCGTGAAGCTTCTTTCAAACAAGTCACAGGGAGACGGAAAGCTTGATGATTATAAGAGTGATGCGCATGATTCTTGACGGCGTAAGAAGTATGTTTGCGTGAGGACTTATGCATTCATGGTGGTTATTCACTTTACACGGTGGAAAGAGTTCGGTTGGAGGGTGCATCAGAAGATGAAAGATGGTGAGATTGTTGAAGGTGGAGATGAAGGCGGCGGCGGATTTGTGAGAGGAAGAGATTAGGGTTCGGAGTGAATTGAGGCGGCGGCCGTTCGTTAATGATCATGAACAGTAGGGTTTTTTTTTCTTTTCATCCCAAATTCTCCCCTCTCTTTATTCTGTTTATTCTCAACCCTAATGGGCTCAACAAACATGGGCTTTCCACCCATTCTACCGTATCATCAACCTTCTTTTTCTTAATTTTCTTTCAATATTCTACTTAAAAACTATTACTAAATATTAAATAAAATAACTAAAAACTAAATTAATATATTAACAACTATTATAAAACAAACTAAAAAAAGAAATATTATAAATTACTTAATATTATTATAAAGTAATATATTTAAAATATAAACCAAAATACATACTATTTATTAAAGTTTTTTTTTAGAAAAGAAAAAAAGAAACAAAATAGAAATGAAAATTTCAAAAGAAACTTTAGCCCACGTGTCACGCTCTTATTGGACAAAAATGGATAAAATTTGTAAAACGCCCAATGGCAAACAGACACGTGTCTACATAATCAAGAAACTAAACAAATAATGCATAAAAGAAATAAGAGCAAAAAAAGCAAAAATATTGAAAAAGGGGAGGACAAATTTAGGGTATGACAGATGCCCCTATCTAATCGACTTAAACCTAGAGAAATAAACTGCTGCAGCGTTCATTTTCCGAGGTAGAAGTCAATTAGATATGAAGAAGATCCTGAATTTGTCCGAAAAGAAAAGAAATGCTTGGGAGCAGAAATACTGGAAAATGTAAACCAATTAGTAAATTGTAAATAACTGGCAAAAAGGACGTCATCACTAAAAGGATGATGGGACGAAACACACATGGCTACTACTATCAAAAGGATGATAGAGCAAAACACCATCGAACACTATCGCACAATCTGACATTAATGACTATGATAGACCCCCCACCAAAAGGATGACGGAGCGGAACTCACACACAAACAATATCGCACAATCTATCATTAATGACTATGACAGACCCCCTACCAAAAGAATGACAGAGCGAAACTCACAACGGCCACTACCACCAAAAGGATGATAGGACAAACACATTCGCACAATCTCACACCAATCCAAATGACAGACCCCCCCAACAAAAGGATGACGGAGCAAAACTCACATCGGCCACTACCACCAAAAGGATGATAGGACAAACACTTTCGCACAATCTGACACCAATCCAAGTGACAGACCCACACCAAAAGGATAACAGAGCGAAACTCACACCGGCCACTACCACCAAAAGGATGATAGGACAAACACTATCGCATAATCTGACACCAATCCAAGTGACAGAACCCCCACCAAAAGGATGACAGAGCGAAACTCACACCGGCCACTACCACTAAAAGGATGATAGGACAAACACTATCGCACAATCTGACAACAATCCAAGTGACAGACCCTCCACCAAAAGGATGACGGAGCGAAACTCACACCGGCCACTACCACCAAAAGGATGATAGGACAAACACTATCGCATAATCTGACACCAATCCAAGTGACAGAACCCCCACCAAAAGGATGACAGAGCGAAACTCACACCGGCCACTACCACTAAAAGGATGATAGGACAAACACTATCGCACAATCTGACACCAATCCAAGTGACAGACCCTCCACCAAAAGGATGACGGAGCGAAACTCACACCGGCCACTACCACTAAAAGGATGATAGGACAAACACTTTCGCACAATCTGACACCAATCTAAGTGACAGACCCCCCACCAAAAGGATGACGGAGCGAAACTCACACCGGCCACTACCACCAAAAGGATGATAGGACAAACACTTTCGCACAATCTGACACCAATCCAAGTGACAGACCCCCCACCAAAAGGATGACGGAGCGAAACACATACAAACAATATCGCACAATCTGACACCAATCCAAGTGACAGAACCCCCCCCCCCCCACCAAAAGGATGACGGAGCGAAACACAAACAATATCACACAATCTGACACCAATTCAGATGACAGACCACCCCCCAAAATGATAACGGAGCGAAACATACACAAACAATATCGCACAATCTGACACCAATCCAAGTGACAGACCCCCCACCAAAAGGATGACGGAGCGAAACACACACAAATAATATCGCAAAATTTGACACAAATCCAAGTGACAGACCCCCCACGAAAAGGATGAAGGAGCGAAACACACAAACAATATCGCACAATCTGACACCAATCCAGATGACAGACCCCCCACCAAAAGGATGACGGAGCGAAACACACACAAACAATATCGCACAATCTGACACCAATCCAAGTGACAGACCCCCCACCAAAAGGATGACGTAGCGAAACACACAAATAATATCGCACAATCTAACACCAATCCAGATGACAGACCCCCCACCAAAACGATGATGGAGCGAAACATACACAAACAATATGCATAATCTGACACCAATCCAAGTGACAGACCCCCCACCAAAAGGATGACAGAGCGAAACACACACAAACAATATCGCAAAATCTGACACCAATCCAAGTGACAGACCCCACACCAAAAGGATGACGGAGTGAAACACAAACATAACACTATCGCACAATCTATCACCAATCCAAGTGACAGACCCCCCACCAAAAGGATGACGGAGCGAAACACAAACAAACACTGTCGTACAATCTATCACTAATCCAAGTGACATACCCCCCACCAAAAGGATGACGGAGCGAAACACAAATAAACAATATCGTACAATCTATCACCAATCCAAGTGACAGACCCCCCACCAAAAGGATGACGGAGCGAAACACAAACATAAATAAATATCGCACAACTTATCACCAATCCAAGTGATAGACCCCCCACCAAAAGGATGACGGAGCGAAACACAAACAAACACTATCGCACAATCTATCACCAATCCTAGTGACAGACCCCCCACCAAAAGGATGAAGGAGCGAAACACAAACATAACACTATCGCACAATCTATCACCAATCCAAGTGATAGACCCCCCACCAAACGGATGACGGAGCGAAACATAAACATAAATAAATATCGCACAACCTATCACCAATCCAAGTGACAGACCCCCCACCAAAAGGATGACGGAGCGAAACATACATAGAGGTTGCTATCACCAAAAGGATGATAGAACAAACAAAATCTGAAGGCTACCAACACCAAAAGGATGTAGGCTAGGTTGAACTGATGAAGTTCGGCTATCACCAAAAGGATGATAGTAAGGCAATTGACAACAGTCACGCTTGCTGGATACAACTCATTGGGGAACACCCAAGAGGAGTATTGGATTGAAATGAATCAGCGGGGACGACCACTGACTTGCTTAGAGATCATAATTTAGTTGAAATGATTTCATGGTTACGCCCATGAGCTCTGAAGAGGATGCCCCTGACTGGGCCGAGTTTATCCTGATGTCTTGGTTTGCTCAACAAAAGGTTGAACAACTTCGTGAGGAACGCTCACGGTTTTGCTGAAGATGCCCCTGCTCGGGTTGGATCTTGCACTGAACTTCTTGGATTTGCCCAACAAAAGGTTGAACAACTTTGTGGGGAACGCCCACGGTCTTGAATGGTATGCCCCTGACTGGGTTGAATGTTGATTTGAAGATCTGATCAACCACAAGGTTGAAATACGTCATGGGAGACGCCCATGGTCTTTGAAAAATGCCCCTAACTGGGATGAATTTTGCTTTGAATAACTTCGATATTTCGTGGGAGAAACCCACAATTGCAGAAGATTGCCCCTGACTGGGCTGATAATTGCTTTGAAGCTCCTGATATTCATGGGAGAAATCCACGACCTTTGTGGAAGATGCCCCTGACCGGGCTGATGACGGTATTGGAAATCTTCAAGATTGATCCTGGACCTTGACTTGCATATATGAATGCTGGATGATAAATGATATTCCATACGAGTGGAAGTGCAAATGCAAATGCTGACGCGCGGAGATGCAAGAACTGGGGAAGTATGATATGATTTGGGTATGCATATGATGCAAGATGCTTATGTGGGATGCGATGCGTATGATGCATATGATTGCAGAAGGGTGATTGGAAATGCAGGTGGAAACGCCAGCGTGGTGGCCTCTGGTAGTTGCCAATGTGGATTGGACTTCGGGTGGTGGGAGGGATTGACTTCCTCGACACACAGTTTGGTGAAGACGTCATGATTGACACAGGCGAAGATACTCTAGATGCCCCAAGTCTGGGTACTTGGTGATTTGTTGTGAATTTGCTTCAGAGAAGGTTGCAACTCTACTTGATGGTCGGGATGACCTAGTCTTGCCCCAATCTAAACTTGTTAATGGTATGCCCCAGATTAACCAGTTCTGACATATGGGAGTTAAACTCGGATGTTTTTCCCCTGATCAAGCTATTGAATGCTTTGCCCCAACCTGTGGGTTATGAGGTAGCTTTTCTTTATGTCAGCCACTGAAAGCCAAGTTTCTTCTTGATTGCCTCTTGTTGAAATGTCTTTGAATACCTAGCACTGATTTGCAATTAAAATTGTACATTCATAAATGGTAATATTAATGCAAAGTTCAATGTAAGTTTTGAAAAAAAAGTGGGTCATTTATTGAGAGTGTCATGGTAGTGAGACGAATGGACAATTAGCTCAAACGTTGTGTTGATTTTGATTGGTGTGAAGGATATATCAAGAGAAATGACACCAATGTTGATGATTAGAAATCATGTGAGGAGTCAGGTTACGCAACCTCGCGATAGTATGCATTCAAAATAAACCTTGTCTCAATTAGGTCTTTCGAGGGTTGTAACGTGGTCTGGCTCATAGTTTATGGAACAAAGGTATTAGGCTCAAAGTATGATTTATACCCACCCCTTCTTCTTAATGATCTCCAGTCCTACGTTCAGCTAATTCTGCACTTGTCTTTGATGGTATACACTTGATGGTTCAAGGTTTTCTCGGCATGGCAGTCACCTTATTTTGCTGGATGTCAGTGACCCTATTTGAATGACCGCTGAATCTTATTTTGTTTTTTGTTGAGGGCTTCAGGGGCCTCTTTTGGTTTTATTTTTGATCCCTAAGTTTTGCATGGATTGACTTTGTTTGTCAGATCCACCGGGATTGCCTTGATTTTGCCTAAGTCCCCTCTAAGGTGTTTGACTTAGCAGGCTTTTTTGATTTTTTTGAATTTTGTTGGAAGGTTGTGACTGCCATTGCATGGGTCATTGAAGAACAACCGTCTTCTGGGTTTTTCTTTGTTGATTCGAGTACAAGATTGGATTAACTGAACACTACCCTGCCCCAGGTTGAGTGTAAGGGGTTTGAATATCTGAAGGAAACTGCTACTTTTAGGCTCGAAGTGGTTTACTAGGGATTAACACCTTATATCTCCAGTGTTTAGGGGATTGAAGCAATGCCTGTACATCATTGACGAGATTCTGTCTGAAAGCATACAGTTTGCAATTATGGGTATCTTGTTCTCATCATCCTCCCTTAAATCATGCTAAACAATAGTGTATAGTATGAAATGAATATGTGTCGGTGAAAAGTGAAAATGAGTGAATACGACATAACTAATTCAAAACATGCATAAACGATACATTAATGAAAACCGAATACGAATGGCAATTGTTCAAAGCATATAATACTTAAACAAACAAAGACAAAACATAAGAAATGCAAAATATGAAATGGCAACATGACAGCCTTCTTCGGGGGTGAACTTTGACTTGACTGGATTTGATCTGAATAACGCTATTTGTTCGGCGGCATTGCGTTGTTGATGACGTTTGGGGACTTCCCATTAAAGTTGATAGCATCCTTGTCGATCATGTCTTGGATCTTGTGCTTGAAAGCCCTGCAGTCCTCAATGGTGTGACCTGGAGCGCCCTTATGAAACTCACAATGAGCATTTGCATCGTAGTCGGCAGGAATGACAGTTGGGGGAGCCAAATCTCTCGGAACAATAGCCTTTTTCTCCATCAACTGAGCAAAGATACTAGCATATGTCATTGGCAGTCGATCAAATACTCTATCAGGCTTCCATGTCCTCTGCTGACGTTGTTAGCGAGCACCTTGTTGTTATTGAGCAGCTTACATCTGCTGTTGCCGAGGAGGATACTGATATCCTTGCTGGTTGTAGGCTTGTTGCTAAGGAGCCTGTTGCTTTGGCATCTGAGCTTGCACTGCTTGAACTGCTGGCTGATAAGGCATTGGAGCATATTGCGCATCAGCAACATACAGATACTGATAATAGGGAACTTTATAAGGCATAGGAGCGGGAGCTTGTTGAGAAGCTTGCCCTTTCTGCAAAGAGATGGCATTTGTTTCGCCCTCTTTCTTCTTGTATCCATTGAAAGGCTTCTTGGCATTGGCCTTGTTGTTAGAACCTCCTGGGATCTTTCCACTCTTCAGCCCTTCTTCAATTATCTCACCAACGATCACCAAGTCAGAGAATCCAGCAGAGACACTACCAATCAGCTTTTCGTAGTACTGGCCTTGCAATGTACCCATAAAGATGTCAATCAGTTCACGGTCAACCAGAGGTGGATGCACCCTTGTGGCTAGCTCTCTCCATAGTTGCGCGTACTCCTTGAAGGATTCGCCATCCTTCTGAGTCATACTCTGAAGTTGAGTACGATTCAGAGCAAGATCGGTGTTTTACTTATACTGCTTGACAAATGCATCGACTAGCTCAGCCCAAGTGCGCACACTGTTACGTTCCAGCTGCATATACCATTCGAGTGATGCCCCAGACAAACTGTCTTGAAAGCAATGAATCATAAGCTTTTCATCTCTGGCATAGCCAGCCATCTTGCGACAGTACATCTTCAGATGAATGTTTGGACAACTGAGACCTTTGTACTTCGAAAATTACGGCACTTTGAACTTGAGAGGAATGACAACATCAGGCACCAAGCATAATTCCAAAGCACTGAAAGAATTTGGACTGTGCCCCTCCATGGCTCGGAGTTTCTCGGCTAGATCTCGACACATCTTCATAGCTTCTGAATCCTGAGCAGCAACAGGACTGGAAATGGGGATAGCAGCATGATAGTTCTAAACGTCGTCGTAATGATCCATCAGAGTATCTTCGGTAAGGGGAGCTGGGATCTGCGCGACAGTAGGCAGGGCCTGTGGGATAGCTCAAATGGTAAATCTGGGCGCTGGGTTTAGGCCCAACAACATCGTCTTGTGTTTTAAATTTTTTGGTATTTGTCACACAAACCCTAGTAAGACAATGTGTCCCTTGGTTGTTTTCTCTAAGTGTATGCTTGAACTTCACCGTGTCCAACAAGGATTTCATCTTCCACATTGATCTACATATAATCCTCATTCTCTTTTTCAGGATGTCCTCATCGACTCCATTCATCACATCAATGATCTTTAGATTGTTAGATTCGAAAGTTACTCTCTTCATCCCATTCTTCACCGCCCATTTCATGGTCGCAGTTTCCGCCGTCATTGGCTCGTTGTCACCCTGAACTTTATCTGTGTTAAAGCTCATCGTTTTTCCTTCTGTGTTTTGAGTGATTTCTCCTAACCCCCCAAAAACCTGCTTCAATCAAGCTTACATAAATGTTCCTTTACACCCATCCTTGTTCCTGAGGTATCCACCCTTTTGATGTCTATTTATCATTGTTGTAGGTGTACTTACTTTTTCCTTATAGTTATTGATCTCCTTTTTATTATTTCATGTTACATTCGTGTCTTTTGGCTGTAGATTCGGAATACTCAGGTTATTTTTTCCTTTTTCCCTCTTCCCATTCTGCTTGTCTTCATTTAACCTATGTCTCTTATCCTCGTATTCTTTCTTCATGTTTATTTTATTTTCAGATTTGGCACGGGCAACCTCAATCTCACTACTGTTTTCGTTCGGTATATTTCTTTGGTGATCAACTTCTACCTACTATTTTGCCTACTTTATCAACATTAATCTATTATTCTCAAGGTTAGTGAATTTTGGGGCTTTCTGAACATGTTTTGAACTGGGTGTATTCTTGTTGTGATTGAGTCTAATCATGGTATTGTTGTTGTTCCAGGTCAGCTCCTGCTTCTTGCGTTGCTCGTGCCCCTTATACTTCTTTCATATCCTCATGTCTGTGTTGTTGTGATAGTCAAGACATTTCACCAACCCAACATCTTCATATTTAACCCTTTCATTGGCCATCTTCTACTTATTCAGGTATTGCATCAGTGTTGCATATAGAAGTATTGTTCCCCTACCTTTGTATATTAGCATCAGTGTTTCTATCCTCATTATCATTAGCATTATCCTTGTTCTTCTTGTTCTGCTAATCATATTTTCTCCTCTCTTTTGTCCTTTTACAAGGATTTGTGGCTTTGTATCGATTGTGACTCTTATGAGCAACAGTAATGACATTCTTCACCTATAAGTATTTCCCTTCAAAAATAGCTTGATTTCTAGACCACCATATTCCATCCATAATATTAGTGAATAAGGCTAGGCTCTCTTTACTCATTCTGCATATATTCTCCTTACATCATTCAATGAAATTATCCTGAAGGTTTTTGTTAAAATTTATGTTCAGATGCGATCCAAACCATACATACTAAGCCCACCGACATTCCATAAAATAGTGGTTGTAGAAGCAAGCTTCAAGCACATTTAAATGTTTTGATGAAGACAACAAGAACAAGCTTTCTACGCAACTTATACTACGCAAAAAAGTAAGAGAATCAAGTAAACAACAAAGACATCTTGATGAGCTCTCTCATAAGTTTCAAGTAATGAAGATTGAGTCTTGAACATCAAGCCAAAGGGATAACAAATATTACTTGAAAATATCTATACAAGTGTTCATAAATTCACATTTCACTTCATATATACCACAAACTCTTTTAAAATCATTTTAAGTTATTCACTCTTGTTAAAAATAATTATTTTCTAAAAATCTTTCAGTGTTAACCGATTAATCCTTTTGGTTAACCGGTTAACGGCCCTTAAAATTAACTCATTTGTGATTTTGTTACAGTGTTAACCGATTAACACATAGGGTTAACCAATTAACATGTGTAAATTTTGAATATTTTTAAACGTTGTAAGGTAACCGATTAACCCATTTGGTTAACCGATTAACACTGAAACAACAAGAAAAAATGGCAGCTTTTCATGAAAATTTGCATTGGTCTCCATTTTGATTTCTGACTGTTTTTATTGCACAAAATCACACCTTTTGAAAAGGTATTTTGATCAATATAAATTGTTATCATTTTCAAAATTCATTTTCACCTTCAAGAAATAAAATCATTCAAATTACTCATTTTCTTCATCCTTCAAATTTTCATTTTTAAGTGTTCAAAAACATTTTTGAAAGAAGCCTTTGAATAAACATTCACACTATCACAGCTTCATGATTTCAAATTCTCTCACAAGAACACTAGTATACTTATTTGAGTAATATTTGTTTCAAGAATAAGATCGATCGTGAAGATTGATAATATCATTCTCTCAAAGATTTTAACTTATTTCAAAGATAATTGTGTATTACCTTGTTATCCAGGATTGTTGGAAACAAGTGAAGTGTTTGAAGAGGATTGTTCTTCTACACTTGGATTACCTATAGATTAGATAGTAAGAATCACCATTGGTGTGATTAGGCTGTGCAATAATTCTAAGCTATAGTGAAATCTCTTTCGAGTCGAAAGGGGAGTGGAGTACTCTCGGAGTATGAGGGGAACCACTATAAATTTCTTGTGTCTCTTTTTCTTTCCTGCACTTTAATTTCAAGTCATTATCATCATAACCGGAAAAAGAACCAAGAAACGAAAAGATTGCAAATGTTTTTCAGAACCTAATTCACCCCTCCTCCCCCCCCCCCCCCCCCCTCTTAGGCGCATTTGCAAGTTACAATTGGCATCAGAGCAGGTTATAGGTAATTTGTTCCTATTCGATCCAGATGGCTTCTGCAAATAACAATCTTGTATTCAAGGACGGTGGTAGTAGCAACAAGCCTACGTTGTTCTGTGGCAAATATTTCGACTTCTGGAAGATCCGTGTAACACCTCAAATTTTAATTGGAATATTTTAATTAATTGATTTAATTGAGAATATTCAATTTCGGTGTTTTTCAGTGGCTTTGTGAATTATTGAGGAATTATGCTTTTTGGAGTATTTGTTTTGGAATAATAGTATGTAATATGGATTTATTAATATTATTATGAATTAAAATAAATATAAGAGGAATAAGGGTAATTTGGGCATTTGGAGGAGTTAGTAAGGGTAATGAGGGAAAAGCCTAATTTGTGAGGCCCAAGACTAGATTTGACAAAATGGAGTTCTGAAGGGAAATTAGAATTCATTTTGTGTTGACCGTGAAAGTTTGGTGGCCAGAGCTCTAAAGGAAAGGTTGGAGGCAGAAGATCCCCGGAGTTAATCGTGAAAGCTTTGAATTGGCTAAGGTATGGGGAGTATAGCTTTTCATGATTTTCCATGTATGCCTTTCGATGTGTTTATGGTTGATTTAAGATTTAAGGTACTTTGGGTTGATGGTGGAAAATTAGGGAAATTGATGATAAAACTCTGAGATTATGGCTAATGGTATGTATCATTTAATATGTGATAATATGAGAATTTGGAAACCTTAGGCCTTGTGGCTAAAATCTTAGATTGTTATATGTATGACCCTGAAGGGATCGAATATTGAATAGTGAGTAACTCTAATGCCTTAGGGTGTAATTGATGTAAAAATTGTGATTTAGGACATGAATATGTTACGGGATTGGTCTAATAAACCGTAGGTTTTGTGCTGTTATCGCCGTATGATCTTAGGGATGATTTACGGATGTTTTAGGGGCATGGGGTGTGTGAATCGTATGAGTTTTTGGGTAGAAATCAGTTCTAGTGCGTAGTAGATTTTGCTCCCATCGTGTTGTTCGCCTAGCGAACCATGTTTTCCCAGACTCGCCTAGCGAAGAAAGCTTCGCCTAACGAAGAAACTTTCCCTGACACGCCTAGCGAGCATGCCAGCGAACGTAGCAGAGTTTCGCGAATGTTGATCGTGTGCAGCGATGCCTTGATGTTTGATTCTGAGATTTCTGAGATGAGTTAACATGAGTATGACAATGAGGAATTATGTGATTGATAGGCGGTAGTGTGAGGGTTACTGCGAGTATAATTTGATGAATTAAAATGAGATAATATGGGATAATATTATGAATTAATATGAGATAATATGGGGTAGTATTATGAATTAATATGTGATAATATGTGATAATATGATGGGCTAATATGAGGATGACTATGAGCTAATATGTGATTTGTACGTGATTATATGACGATTTTCATGATGTGTGATGATGATTATTATGATGAATTATATGATGACATGATGTGTGAGATTAATTATTATGATGAATTATATGACAATTTCCATGATGTGTGATGATGATTATTATGATGAATTATATGATGACATGATGTGTGAGATTAATTATTATGATAAATTATATGATGACATGATGTGGGAGATTAATTATTATGATGAATTATATGACGAAATGATGTGTGATGATGAGTATTATGATGTGTTGTGATGACATGATGTATGATGATGAGCTATGGCGTTTGATGATGATGAATATGATGAATGATGATGCACCTATGATGTTATTATGAGGATGATTTATGACGTGTGCACCATACATTCATGTGCATCCGGACTTCGGTTCAGGACCTTGATTACTTTGGCTTCAATCCCACTGTGCGGATGTGAAGTATTTTGACGTGCTCCGGTTCTCAATTAGAATCGATCCTATTGATGGGGATCTATGAAGGGTTGATGGCCTAGTGTCCATCGCGCTGTGATGATTGGTACCACATGCATTGAGTCTATGTTGCATTTGCATTTATGAGCCTTTTGTATAAATTATGATGTTGAGGCCTTCGAGGCATATTTGAGGAATATGAATGTGTTGAATATGAGTAATATGCCGTTTATGTATTGATTATTATACATTGATTTTTATGAATTGTTTTACTCACCCTGCCTGTTTGAATGTTACCTCCACGTAGGTAACATGCAGATGACCAAGTTTAGTTGTGGATGTCGTCGAGGAGTTATTTTCGATGTTTTAGAGTCGTTAGCCTTTATGGGTAACTTAGAGGGTTTTGCTCTGATATGTAACATCGGGTTGGGTTCTTTTGAGTTAAACTATATACCAGTGGGTTATTTTACTAACTTTCCCTTATGAGGAAAACCTTGAGTTATGTTTTGAGTTCCGCTGCTTTGTGAAATTTGAATGTATTTTGGGAAAACCCGTGCGTTACGGAGTATTGACTTATTTTGAGACATTGAGAAATGTACGCCCTTTTAAGGTGATTTTTATTGAGATTTATTTATTTTACTCTGAAATCTGTGTTATTTTGCCGTAATATCTGTGGGGTAGAAAAGTGTGTTACATTAGTGGTATCAGAGTAGGTCGGTCTGTCCGGCCAAGTTGTCTAATGTTGTTTGTTTCCTTGTATGCGACATGTGTGTGAAAACACTGTCGGTACACTTTGTTCTAAGCTTTGTCTGCAGGAGTGGGAATGAATCAAGTGGGGGAGAAGTTGTGCTTCTCTAGGACGCTGCAAGTATGAAGTGGCGACTCAGTGTATGGTTGAACGCTCTTTTAGTTTGGTAAAGATGGTTTATAGCCCATCATGATTTTCGATTGTCTATTGACAAATTGAGGAACTGATTACCCTTAATCTCTTGTTGATAGTGGACGGAGTCATGTTGGATGGGATAGACGTGTGTTGCAAGCTTAGATGGCGTGAGCAGTGAATTGTTTTGAGTTAAGCTAAGTGCTTAAGAATTGTTTTGATGAGTCGGTGCAAGAAGGTACTGAGATTTTTATTTTGATGGAAGCTTTGAGTGTTAATGAAAGTGGGGAAGTTGGTGGTTTTCCAATTAATTGTGATTGTCCGAAAGTTTTTCCTGATGAGATAAGTGATTTACCGCCGAAACACGAAGTGGAGTTGCAATCGACTTAGTCCTGGAACTAGTTCGATATTGATGGCTCCATATAGTGTGTATGCATGGGGATTGAAAGAGTTGAAGAGGCAACTTGAAGATTTTCTTGAGAAGATATTCATTCGTTCGAGTGTGTCACTGTGGGGTGCATCAGTTTTGTTGATTAAGAAGAAAGAAGATTCTGTGAGGCTTTGAGTGGATTATAGACAAGTGGACGAGGTGACTATCGAGAATAAGTGTGCACTTCCAAGGATTGATGATTGATGGGTCAGTTGGTTGTTGCAAATGTGTTCAGTAAGATAGATTTGAGATCTGGGTATCATCAAATTCGCGTGAGGGCGGAAGATATTTAGGAGACTGTCTGTAAAACAAGTGTAGACATGATGAGTATTTCGTAGTACCGGTTGGGGTGACTAAGGCACCATGAGGGTGTGTGGAGTATATGAACGGGATTTTTCATACTTATTTGGGCAAGTTTGTGGTTGATATGACGAAGGTTGGAGCTGTATAGCAATGGGAAGCTCCAAAAAAAAACCTGTATTTGAGATTAGAAGTTTTCTTGAGTTGGCAGACTTTATTGGAATTCATTGAAGGATTTTTCCAAGTTATCTTTGCCATTGACACAGTGGACTAGGAAGGTTCAAGCTTTTGTTTTAGGATGCAAAGTATGAAGAAAAGTTGCAAGAGCTTTTGAGAAGACTGACAATAGCTCAGGTTTGATTTTTTCGAATCCGGCAGAACCATTATGGTACATTGTGATGCTTCGTTGATGGGATTGGGAGGTGTGTTAATGAAACATCATCAAGTTTATCTTATGCTTTAAAGTAACTTAAAGGGTATAAGAGGAATTATCTGATGCATGATTTAGAGTTGGTTGTTGTTGTGGGTGTGTCAAAGCTTTGGAAGCTTTATTTGTTTGGTTCGAGATTTGAGATGTTTAGTGATCGTAAGAGTTCGAAATACTTCTTTGATCAGAATGATTTGACTGTGAGGGTGAAGAGATAATTGGGACTTCTTAAGGATGATGGTTTGGGTTGAATTACCATTCAGGTAAATCAGACATGATAGCTGATGCATTGATTTGGAAATCTTTGCATATACCGATGATGATGGTGAAGGAGTTAGAACTGAGTGAGCAATTTCGTGATATGAGTTTGGTTGTGAAGAGACTTCTTATGGAGTTAAGCTTAGCATGTTGGACCTTACTAGTGGTATTCTTGATGAGATTCGAGAAGGTCAGGGATCTGGTTTGAGTTGGTAGATTGGTTGAATTGATGGATTAAAGTTGAAGAGTTGCTTTTCGGGTTAATGGAAATGGTATCATGAGATATCGTGATAGAGTTTGTGAGTGAAATAAGTATTCATGAAGAGGTAGATTGGGTATCCATCCCGGTGCTATAAAGATGTAACCGGATTTGAGGAAATTGTTTTGATGGCCATGGATGAAGAAAGAAATGGTTGAGTTTGTATATGCTGGTTAGACTTGTCGAAAGTCGAAGATTGAATATCAGAGACCATTGGGTCTGATGCGACCGTTGAATATTCCAGAGTGGAAATGGGATAGCATTTCCATGGATTTTGTGTCGGGTTTGCCAAAGACTATGAGGAGGATATGATTCGATTGGGTGATTTTTGATAGATTGACTAGATCAGCTCATTTCTTACCAATGAGGATTAATCATTCTATGTTGAAGCTAGCTGAGATGTATACTGAGGGAGTTGTGAAGTTGTATGAGATACCGTTGAATATCATTTCTGATAGAAATATGAGATTTGCATTGAGATTTTGGGAGAGTTTGCAGACGCTTTGGGTACCATGTTGAAGTTGAATTCTGCCTATCATTCGCAGACCGATGGACAAACAGAGAGGACTATCCAGTCTTTAGAGGATTTTTTGAGAGCTTGTGTGTTGGATCAAAGTGGGTCGTGGGATAGTCATTGTCGTTGGTTGAGTTTACCTGCAATAACAGTTATCATTCTAGTATCGGAATTGCACCGTAGGAGGATTTGTATGGTAGGAGGTGTATGACTCCTTTGTGTTGATATGAGTCAGGCAAGAGTAATGTACTCGGACCTGAGATTGTGCAAGAGACGACTGAAACGATCAAGAGGATCCAAGAAAAGATGTATTTTGAGAGTTACGCCGGTAACTGGTGTTGGTTGAGCTTTGAAGTCTCGGAAGCTCACACTGTACTTTGTTGGTCTGTATCAGAGTAGCGCAGCGGAAGCGTGGGAGAAGTACCATGTTAGACTATTTTATCGCTGTCGCTTGTGAAATTTTCTGATGTGTTTCATGTGTCTAAGTTGAGGAAGTACATTGATTCCGATGGATGGTGTACAAGTGAGAGATAATTTGATTGTTGAAGCGTTGCTAGTTCGGATTGATGAACGAGAAGCAACTTCAAGGTAAAGAGATTCCCTTGGTGAATGTAGTTTTGGGAGGACTAGCTGGAGAAAGTTGCATTTGGGAGTGTGGAGATTAGTTGAGGGAGTCGTATCCGACTCTATTTCTTGAGTTAATTTTCGAGGGCAAAAATTCTTTTAAGTGAGGGAGAGTTGTAACACCCCAAGTTTTAATTGGAATATTTTAATTAATTGATTTAATTGAGAATATTCAATTTTGGTGTTTTTTGGTGGCTTTGTGAATTGTTGAGGAATTATGCTTTTTGGAGTATTTATTTTGGAATAATAGTATGTAATATGGATTTATTAATATTATTATGAACTAGCATTCAAACGGGCACTCCGTGCCCGTTTGTCCGCTTTTTTTATTGCGCTAACACGTGCAATTTTTTTAATGGTGTTTTTGACATATATTCCATTAAAAATAATATTACTCAGGAACAATTATAAAAAAATAAAAATATAATGATACATATTAATTTTAATATGTTGTAGTAATGTCTTCAGACCAATTTAATACTAAAAAAATATCTTCAGACCAATTTAACAATGCAAATGTCAACTTAAAATTAAATTAATAATCTAAAGAGTATAATGCAAAAATTAAAACTTATCAATAAATTAAATGTTACATAAAATAATATTATTTACATAATTTTAAAAAAAAAAAGACAACCAATGTATATTGTTTAATGTCTTAAAATTTTAATAATATCACAATGTAGAAATCATATAAATTATAAATGGATATAAAATAACAAAAATAAAATATTCACATATTTTACAATAAAGAACATTAATAATCTTACTATTATTTTTCATGTTCGATGTTCTGTTCAATAAAAAAAAGGCATATTTAGAAAAGAAAATAATGTGGTAGCTGTTATTTATTTTTGTAACTTACCCCTTTCTTATAACTTATCTGTGGATGTTGTCACTAATATATGTTTCCTCTCTCTCTCTCTCTCTCTCTCTCTCTCTCTCTCTCTCTCTCTTTTTCTCACTTTCTCTTCGTCTCTCTCTAACTCTTTTTTTATATCACTCATCAGTCTCTTTACCTCTCTATATATCACAATCTCATTTGCACATGACATTTATTTGTTCCTCTTTCTTTGTTTTGTTAAGTAGCTAATAACTGGTTATCATTAAACAAAAAATCATGATGAAAACATAAACACTAATACATTCAATCTTTAAACGATATTCAAACCTTAATATTATTCATAGCCTTAGACTTGACATTATACAAAAAGAAAACTCTAAAGCCTGTATTTACCATTATTGTAATTTTATTTTTGAATGTGAGTCTTATAGATGACAAGATTAGAGATTAATCTCAATCACAACCTATACAATATAATTAAGTATCATATCTTTTTTTGGATATTTTAAAAATAATCAATTATTTTCTGATGCATTGATAAAAAAAAATTAAATATATATAGTTCAAGTTTGTATTTCTGAGGAGTTGAATGGTGGTATAGTAAATGACTTGATAATTGGTAAAATATACAGTGATATACAATGGTTTGTAACAACTTTAACTTTATACAAAATCTTTTTTTTATATTTATACTGTAGGTAATCACAAAGACACATTGACAACATATATACACAATTCACACAATTCAAAGATTCAATAATAATGGAAAGAAAGACAAAATTGCATGTGAAAGAGAATTTAGATGAAATTAACAATTCATGAGAGAGAGAGAGAGAGAGAGAGAGAGAGAGAGAGAGAGAGAGAGAGAGAGAGAGAAATAACTTGCAAGTGAAAGAGAGATAATTGTTTAGGAATTTAAAGATAAGGATGATAAAAAATTGTTAAAGTTTTAAATTGAGAATGAAACAATTATTATTTACTAAATTTATTTTGTATATGTGGTTGGTTTTAAAATAACAGTTAAATATCAAATATCTAACAAATATAGGTTAGTCCAAAATGTTATATTGTCTTTATCTATAGGTATAGATAAGTATAAATTAATATTTACGTCACATTGTAGATTTTATACAATTTAAAAATTGAGATATTGTTTATATTTTAACATTTTTGCAAATTACACAGGTAAAATTGAAACAATAATAGATAAAGATTCAAGAGAAGAAATCAAAATTTAAAAAATTTAATAAAAATAGTCATTGTTATTTGATCTAGAAATTAGAACAAACTTTTTTTTTCTTCGTAAGAGATAATGATTCATTTTTCTTCTACAATAGAGAGAAAAATAAAAGTATTAGACATTAAAAAAATTCAATAATCTCAATTTTCAAACTCCAATTTCACATATGGATTTGTTTATGTAAAAATAACAAAATAGTAAATGAAAATAAATAAAAAATCAAATCAAAAAATTAGATTAAAGAATCTAAATGCCCTAATAATTAACTCTAACAGAAATCATTGTGTGATTCGCAATCCATATTATGACATCTGCAAATTGTAGATTTCTGTTTTCTACCACCATCATGAACATTGTCTGGATTCTAATTTTCCTCATGCAGTCTTTCTTCTTCTCTATTTTTTACTTCTATGGACCCAATGAGTTAGAAATGAAAGACATAACTTATAAGGAGAAGTTATTTAAATATAGTTTTTAATTAGAAGTTAAAGTGATTTTTCTTTTCAAATAAATAATTACTTTGTACAATATTCAAATATAAAATGGAGGGAGTAGTTAATTTTTATTTGTGTAACTTCTAAGTAGTTTTAAAGGGTAAAAGAGGAAAGAAAATAGGCTACACCAAAACAATGTATTGCCTTTATATATTGTTATAGATTAAAATAAATATAAGAGGAATAAGGGTAATTTGGGCATTTGCAGCAGTTAGTAAGGGTAACGAGGGAAAAACCCAATTTGTGAGGCCCAAGACTAGGTTTGACAAAATGGAGTTTTGAAGGGAAATTAGAATTCATTTTATGTTGACCGTGAAAGTTTGGTGGCCAGAGCTCTAAAAGAAAGGTTGGAGGCAAAAGATCCCCGGAGTTAATCGTGAAAGCTTTGAATCGGCTAAGGTATGGGGAGTATAACTTGTCATGATTTTCCATGTATGCCTTTTGATGTGTTTATGGTTGATTTAAGATTTAAGGTACTTTGGGTTGATTGTGGGAAATTAGGGAAATTAATGATAAGACTCTGAGATTATGGCTAATGGTATGTATCACTGAATATGTGATAATATGAGAATTTGGAAACCTTAGGCCTTGTGGCCAAAACCTTAGATTGTTATATGTATGACCCTGAAGGGATCGAATATTGAATAGTGAGTAACTCTAATGCCTTAGGGTGTAATTGATGTAAAAATTGTGATTTAGGACATGAATATACTACGGGATTGGTCTAATAAACTGTAGGTATTGTGTCGTTATCGCCGTATGACCTTAGGAATGATTTAGGGATGTTTTGGGGGCATGGGGTGTGTGAATCGTATGAGTTTTTGGGTAGAAATCAGTTCTGGTGCGTAGCAGATTTTGCTGTTATCGCGCTGTTCGCCTAGTGAACCATGTTTTCCCAGACTCGCCTAGCGAAGAAAGCTTCACCTAGCGAAGAAACTTGCCCTGAATCGCCTAGCGAGCATGCCAGCGAACGTAGCAGAGTTTCGCGAATGTTAATCGTGTGCAGCGATGCCTTGATGTTTGATTCTGAGATTTCTGAGATGAGTTAACATGAGTATGACAGTGAGAAATTATGTGATTGATAGGCGATAGTGTGAGGATTACCACGAGTATAATTTGATGAATTAAAATGAGATAATATGGGATAATATTATGAATTAATATGAGATAATATGGGGTAGTATTATGAATTAATATGTGATAATATGTGATAGTATGATGGGCTAATATGAGGATGACTATGAGCTAATATGTGATTTGTACGTGATTATATGACGATTTCCATGATGTGTGATGATGATTATTATGATGAATTATATGATGACATGATGTGTGAGATTAATTATTATGATGAATTATATGACGATTTCCATGATGTGTGATGATGATTATTATGATGACATGATGTGTGAGATTAATTATTATGATGAGTTATATGATGACATGATGTGTGAGATTAATTATTATGATGAATTATATGACGAAATGATGTGTGATGATGAGTATTATGATGTGCTGTGATGACATGATGTATGATGATGAGCTATGGCGTTTGATAATGATGAATATGATGAATGATGATGCACCTATGATGTTATTATGAGGATGATTTGTGACGTGTGCATCATGCATTCATGTGTATATGGACTTCGGTTCAGGACCTCGATTACTTTGACTTCAATCCCACTGTGCGGATGTGAAGTATTTTGACGTGCTCCGGTTCTCAAGTAAAATCGATCCTATTGATGGGGATCTATGGAGGGTTTATGGCCCAGTGTCCATCGCGCTGTGATGATTGGTACCACATGCATTGAGTCTATGTTGCATTTGCATTTATGAGCCTTTTTGTATAAATTATGACGTTGAGGCCTTCGAGGCATATTTGAGGAATATGAATGTGTTGAATATGAGTAATATGATGTTTATGTATTGATTATTATGAATTGTTTTACTCACCCTGCCTGTTTGAATGTTACCTCCACGTGGGTAACGTGTAGATGACCAAGTTTAGCAGTGGATGCCGTCGAGGAGTTATTTTCGAAGTTTTAGAGTCGTTAGCCTTTATGGGTAACTTAGAGGGTCTTGCTCTGATATGTAACATCGGGTTGGGTTCTTTTGAGTTAAACTATATACCAGTGTGTTATTTTACTAACTTTCCCTTATGAGAAAAATCTTGAGTTATGTTTTGAGTTCCGCTGCTTTGTGAAATTTGAATGTATTTTGGGAAAACCCGTGTGTTACAAAGTATTGACTTATTTTGAGGCATTGCGAAATGTACGCCCTTTTGAGGTGATTTTTATTGAGATTTATTTATTTCTCTGAAATCTGTGTTATTTTACCGTATTATTTGTGGGGTAGAAAAACGTGTTACAGTTCGCATGAAGGCACATCTAGAAGCACAGGAAGTGAAATATGGAAGGCTGTTCAGAATGGTCCTTTTGTTCCTACAACGGTGGTCAACGGAGTTGGTTCATCAAAACCGCAGGGAGGATGATGATAAAAAGAAAGTTCTCTACGACAAAAAGGCAATAAATATTTTACAAAGTGCACTTGGAATGGATGAATTATTCCGTATCCCAACATGTACAACGGCCAAGCAAATATGGGACACTCTTGTTGAAACTCATGAAGGAACAGCCGAAGTCAAACGATCCAGATTAAATACATTAAGTCAGGAGTACGAACTATTCAGAATGCAACCAGGAGAATCTATCCTAGACTTGCAGAAAAGATTCATGCATTTGACAAATCACTTGAATGAACTTGGTAAGACACTAACAAATGATGAACTTAATCTTAAAGTGCTTAGGTCCTTATCAAGAGAATGGCAACCCAAAGTGACGGAGATTTCTGAAAAGAAAAGTCTATCAACAATGACATCCGCTACGTTATTCGGAAAGCTCCAAGAATATGAGACGAAACTTGAATGATTGGAAAAACATGAAATTCAAGAGAAGAAATCCAAGAGCATTGCCTTAAATGTTGAATCCAAAGAAGTCGAGAAAGAAGACAATCCCGAAGAGGACGAAAACTTTACGCTCCTTGTAAAAAGACTAGGAAAATATTTTGATGCAAAAAATAATGTTAGAAATTCTAGTTATACAAGAAGAAAGAAGTTCTTAAAGAACAAAGAAAAAAAAACATCAACATCCAATAGAGACATTACATGCTATGAATATGGAAAGCAAGGTCACATCAAACCGGAATATCCTAAAATCGCAAAGAATCGTGACCACAAAGGAAAGAAGGATTACAAAAAGAAGGCCTACGTTGCTTGGGATGACAATGAAATAAGCTCTTCATCGGAATCCGATAGTGTTCAAAGCGCAAATCTAGCATTGATGGCATCACATCATTCCGACGATTAAGACAATAAGGTTAGTAGTGATTTCTCTATTTTTGATAATGATGCTCAAGGCGCAATTGATGAACTTTTAAGTGAGTGCAAAATTATATATAAAACCATTTCATCTCAAAAGAAACAAATAAAAACTTTAGAAGAAAATCTTGAGAAAATGGAAAATAATTTTAAAGATGAAAAGGAAAAATTAATTAAGAATTTTGCATGCACTAAATGTGAGTCATTCTCTTTTCAAATAGTCCTTTAGTGCATGACAGGTGACCTAAGCAAATTTTCACATCTAATGCTTAAGGCCAAAGGACTTGTTACTTACGGTGACAACAACAAAGGAAGAATCCTTGGCGTAAGCATCATTGGTTCACCGCCTTCAACAACTATAAAAGATGTCCTATATGTGGAAGGTCTAAAGCATAGTCTCCTTAGCATTATCCAATTGTGTGACCGAGGTTTCAAAATCAACTTTACTAAAAATGAATGCTTGGTTGAAAACGAAGTTACTCATGAAGTTATGCTAAAAGGTAAAAGAGTTAATAATATTTTCTTAATTTCCTTAGATAACTTGTCTTTGAATGTTAGGTGTCTCTTGGCAAGCAACAATGAATCATGGTTATGGCATAAGAGGTTTGCTCACATCCATATGGAACACTTGAATAAATTGATCAAACATGACTTGGTTATTGGATTACCGAAGATAAAATTCATCAAAGATAGGTTATGTGACGCTTGTCAAAAAGGAAAACAAACTAAATCAACTTTCACATCCAAGAATGTGGTGTCCACAACTAGGCCACTACAATTGTTGCACATGGATCTTTTTGGTCCATCAAGAACAAAAAGCTTCGGAGGTAATGTTTATGCATTAGTAATTGTAGATGATTTTTCTAGATACACTTGGACTTTCTTCTTAATGCAAAAAAGTGAAGCATTCAAAGCATTCAAGAGGTATTCAAAACAAATTCAAAATGAGAAATCTCTTAAAATTGTCTCCATTAGAAGCGACCACGGTGGAGAATTCCAAAATGCTTCATTTGAAGAATTTTGTGAAGAACATGGAATTTCACACAACTTCGCTACACCAAGAACTCCACAACAAAACGGTATTGTAGAAAGAAAGAATAGATCATTGGTGGAACTTGCAAGAACTATGCTAAGCGATTCAAGTCTTCCAAAATATTTTTGGGCGGATGCGGTAAGCACGACATGCTTTGTAAGTAATCGTGTTAACATAAGACCTATTCTTAAGAAAACTCCCTATGAACTCTTCAAAGGGAGAAAACCAAATATTTCATTCTTTCATATTTTTGGTTGTAAGTGCTTTGTCCTAAACAGCGACAAAGACAACCTTGGTAAGTTTGACGAAAAATCAGATGAAGGTATATTTCTTGGTTATTCTCATACTAGTAAAGCTTTTAGAATTTATAATAAAATAACTTTAACTATTGAAGAATCTATGCATGTCAAATTTGACGAATCTAACCCCTCCGAGGAGGATATTGTGGTTTGTGATGATGATGAAATTGTCGAAATTCCTAAAGAAGATACTTCTAAAGATATCATTAAAGAACAAGATAGATCGGTTCAACAAGACTCCAATGTCAACGATTTACCAAAAGAATGGAGGATTCATAGAGATCATCCTATCGACAAAGTGATCGGAGACATAAGTCAAGGTGTTGCTATAAGATTAAATCTCAAAGATGCATGCTTAAACATGGCGTTTGTATCTCAAATAGAACCTTCCAAAGTTGATGAAGCTCTTGAAGATGATCAATGTATTATTGCTATGCAAGAAGAATTAAACCAATTAGAGAGAAATCAAGTTTGGGAACTTGTTTCTAGACCAAAAGATAAACATATTATCGGAACAAGATGGGTGTTTAAGAACAAACTTGATGAGAATGGAATAATTGTTCGAAACAAAGAAAGATTGGTGGCTCAAGGGTACAATCAAGAGGAAGGAATTGACTTTGAAGAAACTTTCGCTCCGGTTGCAAGGTTAGAAGTTATTCGTTTATTACTTGCTTATGCTTGTTCAATGAACTTTCAACTTTTCCAAATGGACGTCAAAAGCGCCTTCTTGAATGGATACATCAACGAAGAAGTTTATGCCAAACAACCATCGGGTTTTGAAGACTTCAAGCATCCTTCACATGTATACAAATTGAAGAAAGTTCTCTATGGTCTAAAGCAAGAACCAAGGGCATGGTATGATCGTCTGAGTAATTTCTAATGCGAAAAAGGATTTGAAAAAGGTAAGGTAGAAAAGACTTTATTCATTAAAAAGATAAAGGATAATAACTTACTAGTTCAAGTCTATGTGGACGACATCATCTTCAGTTCAACAAACAAGGAACCATGTGAAGAATTTGCGTCAATGATGCAAGGCGAGTTTGAAATGTCTATGATGGGAAAGATGAATTACTTCCTCGAATTGCAAATCAAGCAATTAAAAGACGGAATTTTTATCAACCAATCAAAGTATTGCAAAGAGTTATTAAAGAGATTTGATATGGATGAGTGTAAAACTATGTCAACACCAATGGGATCCGGAACCTATGTCGATCAAGACAAATCTGGAACATCGGTTGATATTACAAAGTATCGAGGTATGATTGGTTATTTATTATATTTGACGGCAAGTCGTCCTGACATAATGTTTAGTGTTTGTTTATGTGCTCTATTTCAAGCAAATCTTAAGGAGTCACATCTCACGGCACTCAAAAGAGTCATGAAATATCTCAAGGGAATGATGAACATTGGCTTATGGTATCCTAAAGGTAGTGTTTGTACTTTAATTGATTATTCTAACGCCGATTATGTAGGATGTAAAACTGATAGAAAAAGCACGAGTGGAACCTGTCATATCTTGGAAGTGCATTAGTTTCGTGGTCATGCAAGAAATAAGCATGTGTTGCTCTTAGTACAGCTGAAGCATAATACATAGCGGCGAGAAGTTGTTGTGTACAAAACCTTCGGCTAAAGCAATAATTAAGCGACTAAGGAATTGATCTTGGATGCATTCCTCTCCGATGCGACAACACAAGTGCAATCAACATTACAAAAAATCCGGTCATACACTCAAGAACCAAGCACATCGACATTCGACATCATTTTCTCCGTGATCACATGCTTAAAGGAGATGTCGAAGTCACTTTGGTAGATACACATAACCAACTTACCGACATATTAACAAAGCCACTCGCGAAAGAACCATTTTTCAAGATTCGGCGAGAACTCGAAATTCTCGATGAAGGTGACATCTAAACTCTTCATAAGTTAATCTGTATAGAATCTATGTATACCAAGTTCTTGCACTCACTGTTTTTAATTATTTTCTAGATTTTCGAAGGTGTTAACCGATTAACCCCCATGGTTAACCGATTAACACTGTTGGTTTTTTATTTCAAAATTAATTTTTTAATACGTCAATCGATTAACTCCCATGGTTAACCGATTAACATTGTTCATGATTTTAAAACAGAAACGAAAAATTAGTCAAAATTTGTTTTGATGTGTTTTTTAAGTTCTTTTTTGGTGCATGTGCTTTATGATTATTATCACCCACTTTCCTTGGGACCATTTTCTTCTTTTTGACTCAGATTAAAACCCCTTCCATCTCCTACCCACTCATTATCACAATAACTCTCAATCATCCCTCCATATAAACCTCTTCTATTTTACCATCTCTATCACAACATAAACCCTATTTTCAGAAAATCATATCAAACCCTAAGAACTTCATATCTTCATCAATGGCTCCAACCAAGAAGAGAAAGGGGAAAATGCCAGAAAGCAGCTCCGTGGTTAATGAAGATGCTGCTCCAATGGAATCTACCAAAAAGAAAAGAATGGACTTCAAGGTTAGGGTTCGACAGCTGTTTACAGTAAAGTATGTTAACCTCAAAGCTTTTCCATCTTCCTCATTCGATTTTCCAGCATTTTTAAAGTATCAGAGGATAGATAATTTTGTTTCTGATAATGGTCGCTGTTACCCGGACTTGGTTAAATCATTTATGAATAACTTATCTATCAATTTGAATGAGGCTGGACAACACATGCTTGTCACTACTGTTCGCGATTGTGAATTGAACAAAGATTTATCAAACATTGCTGCAACTCTCAAGATTCCATACACAGGATTTTTCCTCCAGAAAGGTGTCAACCAAAGAGATGGACCATGGGCTAATTATGACAAAATGGAGTACTACTATAGTATCTGCAGATTTTCCAGAGCGGTTGTAGTTGCTGGACAATGGACTGCTCGCACCTTGTGCTATGTCAAAAATATGTCGGTAAATGACCGTATGCTCCACTACATCATATGTTATGTACTGCTCCCGAAAGATTCAAATCATTGTCATATCAATGACCTTGAGATGCAGGTGCTGTATGCCATCAAGAAAAAAAATCAAAGTAAATTGGATATTAACTATGATGTATCATCTCCAACATCAACTCACTCTGTCTACCCGACTCCCATACGGTCGACTCATCTCTAGTATCTTGGAACTAACAGATTTGGATTTGAACAGAGAACCATCCATTACCTTGAAACCAACCGCAAACGAGATTAATGAAATTACCATCATCAAGAAAACCGGCATTGTGAAAAATAACGATGGAACTTACAAATATGAAGACAATTCATCTTCCTCCAACCATTCATTCCCAATTCTGGAAGGTGGCATAACAAACGAGTTTCTCTACATCACAATGATGACTCAACATAGAGAAACAACCCGGGCAATTAACTCACTTCGAAGACTTGTCACCAATTCTCAAAATCCCAATGCTGAAAACGACGAAGATGAGGAAGGAAGTGAAGAAGAAGAAGATGCAAGCGAGGAGATGTCAGATGATGATAATTAAAGCGCCTGTTTCTATTCTTATTCTTGTTGTAGAATTTATTTAAGTTTATGTTTTTATGTTTCGTATTTGTATCTGTACCGTACTTTGTGCGTGTGTTTCGTATCGTAAAAACAAAGTTTTTGTTTGTGATGTTTAGATATGTGTTGTGTTTATTCTATGTGTGTATGTTTACTTTCATTACCGTTGCTCCTCTTCCTTTTTGCTAATGACAAAGGGGGAGAAGGATTAGTCTCTATAATGTTTCCTTGTGCAGAAAATCTTATACCTCTCATATTAAGGGAGAGCTTTAACTTAGGGGGAGAAACAATGTAAAGAAACCAAGTATCAAAGCAATCTTTCAAAAGTCGGTTATCATAAGCAAAAATGGAGAGATTGTAGAAGCAAACTTCAAGCATATTTAAATGTTTTGATGAAGACAACAAGAACAAGCTTTCTATGCAACTTATACTACGCAAAAAAGTAAGAGAATCAAGTAAACAACAAAGACATCAAGCATCAGGATAGTGCTCTCGCATATGTCTTCTATGGATCAAAGCTCTCTCATAAGTTTCAAGTAATGAAGATTGAGTCTTGAACATCAAGTCAAAGGTATAACAAATATTACTTAAAAATATCTATACAAGTGTTCATAAATTCACATTTCACTTCACATATACCACAAACTCTTTTAAAATCATTTTAAGTTACTCACTCTTGTTAAAAATGATTATTTTCTAAAAATCTTTCAGTGTTAACCGATTAACCCTTTTGGTTAACCGGTTAACGGCCCTTAAAATTAACTCATTTGTGATTTTGTTACAGTGTTAACCGATTAACACATAGGGCTAACCGATTAACATGTATAAATTTTGAATACTTTTAAATATTGTAAGGTGTTAACCGATTAACCCATTTGGTTAACCGATTAATACTGGATTAGCAAGCAAAAATGGCAGCTTTTCATGAAAATTTGCATTGATTTCCATTTTTATTTCTGACTGTTTTTGCTGCACAAAATCACACCCTTTTGAAAAGGTATTTTGATCAATATAAATTGTTATCATTTTCAAAATTCATTTTCACCTTCAAGAAACAAAATCATTCAAATTACTCATTTTCTTCATCCTTCAAATTTTCATTTTTAAGTGTTCAAAACCATTTTTGAAAGAAGCCTTTGAATAAACTTTCACACTATCACAGCTCCATTTCAAATCCTCTCACGAGAACACTAGTATACTTATTTGAGTAATATTTGTTTCAAGAAGAAGATCGATCGTGAAGATTGATAATATCATTCTCTCAAAGATTTCAACTTATTTCAAAGATAATTGTGTATTACCTTGTTATCCAGGATTGTTGGAAACAAGTGAAGTGTTTTAAGAGGATTGTTCTTCTACACTTGGATTACCTATAGATTAGATAGTAGGAATCACCATTGGTGTGATTAGGCTGTACAATAATTCTAAACTATGGTGAAATATCTTTCGAGTCGAAAGGGGAGTGGAGTACTCTCGGAGTGTGAGGGGAACCACTATAAATTTCTTGTGTCTCTTTTTTTTCCTGCACTTTACTTTCAAGTTCATAACCGGAAAAAGAACCAAGAATCAAAAAGATTGTAAATATTTTTCAGAACCTAACTCACCTCCCTTTTAGGCGCATTTACAAGTTATAGTGGTAACTAGTTTCCATTTTTTGACACCTGAAACATAGAATATCAATCTCAATTCCTCTGCCGCTAATGTTGTCTTTCATAGGCAGGCTGTTAGTATGAAGTCTCCAAAGAAGGACTTATTTACGGGTTGGGACATCGCACCCCCACACCTTTCTCCAAAGCTCAAGATAATTGTTATAACTAGAGCTCTCCTTATCTTGGTCCTTACTCCAGCTCATAATGTTGTAGTAACCAGTTTTAACCGTGTAATTACTGTCTTTTCTAGCTTTCCAACTTAGACAGTCTTCTTCATTAATATTAATGCAGTGTATGTTTTGGATATTTATTTTTGTCTATAGGAATGAAATTTTGATAAATTATGTTATGGTTTCAACAACTTTTTTCCAAGTCAATGAGGTCCTTAACTCCAAGGGTCCTTGTTTCCAAAAGCCTTTGTGTTATGACTTTAAACATAAACTGGTTTGGAATCCAGTTTTACTCTCATATTTTGATCTTTTTGCCATTCCCTATCTCCCAAAAGTTCCCCCTATTTATGATCCAAATGATTTATTGAATAACATCATATATATATATATATATATATATATATATATATATATATATATATATATATATATATATATATATATATATATATATATATATATATATATATATATATATATATATATATATATATATATATATATATATATATATATATATATATATATATATATATATATATATATATATATATATATATATATATATATATATATATATATATATATATATATATATATATATATATATATATATATATATATATATATATATATATATATATATATATATATATATATACACACACACACTTCCCAAGGATGCTTTAAGAACCTCTGTCTTATGATAGTATTTATCCTTTAAAAACCCGACTTCTAATGAATTTGGGTTAGTGTGTAGCCTACATACTTGCTTAGCCAACAAGGCTTCATTGAAAGCTTTCAGATTTCTGAAACCGAGCCCCTCTTCCATTTTGGAAGTGCAAAGATGGCTCCAATTCTTCCAATTATCTTCCTTTCCCCCACCATAATCTAGCAGCCAACCATTCCATTTTCTTGCATATGTTCTTATGGATATTAAAAAAAATCATGACATAGGTAGGGATTTTCTTCGCCACCTTCTTGATTAAGGTAGCCCTACCTGCATATGATAACGAGTTAGCCTTCCAGGATGACAATTTCATCCTTAACTTGTCCTTCAAGAATTTGAAGCTTTTGGTTTTAGACTTCCCTAAAATAGTAGAAAACCTAAGATAGGTGTCAATGTGGCCACTCATAGGGATCTCTAGCAGCTTGGTGAACATGTTCTGGGTATGGTCCTTAGTATTATGGCTAAACATCATCTTAGATCTTTTGAATTTGATCTAATGTCTTTAAGATAATTAGCCTCTCGTTCCTCTACTTGACAGAAAACAAGGCTATCATCAGCAAAGAATAAATGAGTTATGGTTGGGGTCTTTCTAGCTATAGAGACTCCTCTAATAATATTAAGGCTTTGAGCCTGTCAAATAAGATTAGAAAATACATCTTCACAAATTATAAATAGATAAGGGGATAGAGGAACTCCCTGTCGAATTCCTCTGGTAGTTGGGAAAGTTTCCCTGGGGATACCACTTATAAGTATAGAGAAATTAAAAGTGTTTATACATTTCATAACCAATTTGATTGGGATAATATGGAACCCAATACAGAGCAAGGTTTTTTGAATCAAAGTTCAGACCAACCTATTATAGGCTTTTTCGATATCTAGTTTCATCCCCATATAGCCTTTCTTTCTTTTAGTCCTTTTATGTAGATGGTGAAAGATCTCATAGGCTATCATCATGTTGTTAGATATCAACCTTTTATGAACAACGGCACTTTGATTCTCATTTATTATATCTGGTAGAATGGGCCTGATCCTATTGGAACCTTCTTGGTAATAATCTTCAAGGAAACATTACATAAGGTTATGGGTCTAAAGTCTGTGGGTTTGGTGGGATGTTAATTTTAGGAATGAGCTTGATGAAGGTATTATTAAATCTCTTAGGGTCCACCTGATTATTAAGCACATTAAGAGTAGTCTGAAGAGTGTCTTCCCCAACCATATCCCAATAAGGTTAGTAGAAGATCACGAGAAGGCCATATGGACCTGGAGCAACATTACTTTTTAAAGTCTTTACTGCTATTGAGAGACTCCAAATGAGAGACCATGTTAGAGGTACAAGTCTTATGTTTGGTTTGGAAGCAATCCTAATGAATCTTTTTTTTCTCAGCTTTGAAAAGGTTTTGGTAGTACTCAGTTATTATGCTATTGATTTCCTCCTATTTGTAAGTGTCATACCCTAAATTTGTCCTACCCGTTTTTCAAATATTTTCGCATTTTCGATTTTATTTCTAGTATTGCATCGCCCGCATAGTATCATGTCATTTAGACACGTGTCCACCCACAATTGGGTGATTTTCCAAATTTTATCATTTTTTACTTGATGAGGACGTGACACGTGGCCTAAGGATGTTATGTTTGTGAATATTAATTCTATTATATTTCCCTAGTTTTTATTTTTTAAAATGTTAATAGTAATATTACTTTTAGTAAATATTTTGGATTTAGTAAGTATATAAGAATAATAATAGTAATTAATGATAATATTGTTTATATTATTTTTTTTTGCAAATATTGGTTTTTAGATTTATTAATATTTATTAATTAAGAAAATGAAAACGAAAAGAAAAACTAACAGAAAAGAAATAAGAATTTTTTTTTAAAAAAAATAGAAAAAGAGAACTAGAGAGGGAGACATAAGGATAGTATAAAGGGGGAGGGGAATCGTTCATTGAGGGGGACCCTAAAAACATTATTGTTCATCTTGCAGACCTAGCTGCCACCCCCAAAGAGAAAACCCTAACCCTAGCTGCCACCCATTTGTGTCAAACCCTCGTCGTCATCTCCTTCACCATCATCGTCACCCTTCATACTAACCCTTCTTCTCCTCCGTTCTCCTCTCATTAACCAACCTTCACCAACCCACAACCCCTCCTTTTTTTCACAAAACTCTCCCTCGCGCCACCGCGCCACCATCAGTTCATTTCTGAAACCGCAACAACAATAATCTGGACAACAACGAAAACGAACGACAACAAAAAACAACGTCGACATCTTTGAATCCTTCATCAAATACGCTCCAGATCCGCAAACATTCCTACACTTGGTCTCGCCACAGTTTCGACGTTTTCGACATTAATGCCGACACATTCAAGCTAGACACCACACTAACTTAGCTCAAATTTCAACAAGCGTCGTCAAAATATTGCCAAACAACTCCGTTGGCGTTTCAGCGAGAGTCCGTACACAAATCTCGGTTGGTTCTCTTGTGTTTAATCGTGAATTTTTGGCATTTTTTTGTGTTCCTTTAAAAGCTTTATTTTATTTCAATTATGTATGGTTGTTGTTGTGACCATAATTTTGGTTTTTAGATAGCTTATTAAAACACATGGAGAAAGTTTATCATGCTATATCAGTATTGTGTGAGTTCAGGTTTATTGTTCTGTGGTATTTGTGCTGCAAATTTGTTGTTGTTTAAGTGATACAACTTATTTCTAACCGGTTATGTTCAATGGAAGTCTTGGTTTAGATTTACATTGTTAGTAGGTTATTCGAACTATGTGTTAAGCTCGTGTTTTAGTTATAGAATTTTTCATTGAATCCTTGTTTTGATTTTATTACGAGGCTTTGACGCGAAATTGTTGTGCTGATATAGAATTCTGATTATACCTTTGTTTTCGCTCTGTCTTTTCTTGCTTGGATCTGATAATTTCAAGTGAATCAACACTCACCAAAAAAAATCTCAGCTTTGGAGGTTGGTAATTCTAGATCTAATTATGTTTTGAGCTTATTTGAATAATCGCAACATAGATCCATGGTTCTTGCTGCTTTTTGATCTATTTTGATGATGTGGATCTTGTTGATCTATGATTTCAGTGTTTGATTGTGTTTACAGGATGTCTGATCACTAATATTTGATATTATTCTCGTGCTTAATTGATAACATGTTCATATGAGTGATTGGATAAGTTGTTGGATGCTGAAAACTAATTTTAAAAGTTATTTTTCTGGTTCAGGTTCAGTGGTAACCAGTTACCTTATATAGGGTAATCGGCTACTCAGTATAAATTTCACATTTTCAGTTGTTTTTCAATAGAGTAACCGATTACCTTATATTGAGTAACCGGTTACCATTGAGAAGAATGTTGTGTTTTTGCATTTTTCTTGCTTGTTTTGACTCCTTTTCACATGTAAAGTTCATGGATTGATATGATGCATTTATGTGGATTTTTTTGGACATATTTCATCTTCCTTGAATGTTTGATCTTGATTCTTCGACACGTGACTCCCAGTTTCTATTCGAATGCTTAACATGTTCATGTTGCTTGATTGATGAATGATCACATGCCTTTCTTTCTTAGATCATGTTGAATTGATTATCATTGTTGATTATCTTGCCGGATATTTTGATCTGTGTTTGCATTTGTTGCCGATTCCCATTGTTACACGTTTGATTGATCGTTCGATCGTTCAATTTGAATTAGGAAAAACATGTTGATCTTGTTGATTTCTTGTTGATGAAATATTGTTGATCAATTATATTTGATTGTTGAAGCATGTTAATACTTGCATGATATTTATCCATGATTAATGCTTGTTCCTGATTAATTGCATTCATGCTTACTTGCTGCCCGACTTTCCACAGTTGTCCATGCTTTGAACTTGCATGTTATCTTTGCTTTACTTGCTTGCTGCCTGGTTTTTTCACATCTGTTTTTATGCTGAAACATGTGCTATTATAAGTTGTCTAGCTTGTACGCTGGATTTTATCGCTGTTTTATGCAGGAGGCGCTGTCGTAGCTGCTATTTTAGCCTTGTTTCCTTGCTTTTTGCTTTGCCTTGGCATGCTCCCTTAGGTATCTCATTCCAATTTAATTTCTGATTAAATTTGGAGTAGGATAGACATTAGGAGTTTAATCAAAGCATGATAACAAGTAGGCTATTCCCTTTTAACCTCAACCTTAGGTCCATCTTTTGCATGCTAACATTAGGATAGAATCTCCTTTCGCATTCCGACTTTAGGACCACTTTGCCTGACAACGTTACGGCCGAGTTTCCCTTAGACCTTTTGTGCGTCTCTCTTCTCATCTCAAAACACATCCTAACTCATCTAATATATACGATGAACGTTGTGCGCTACGAGCCTTAAGCACATGCGAAATGATGAATGAGGGGTCTCCTCTCGCTTGTCTAGAGTGTTTAGCGTACGTCGAGTCTAGGGGCGATATGCGACGCATTCGTTCCTATGGCATAGTCTTTAGTGTGACGTGAATCTCAATCAAACTAATTCACTTCACTAAAACTCATAAACAAAATCCAAACCTTTTATATTTCGGGATCTTTGTTTCAAACTCATTTTCAGAAAATAGTATGTTACTTTTTCGTTCTACCACAAATAGGTATTGACTCTAACTGCTGAAATGGGAACTTAGCGTTGCTCATAAGAAAAACTTAACCAACCTGTGGTCTAGTATCCTGAACTACGTTTGCTCTGATTTCTCATACCAGATGAGAATACGTAGGAACAAGACGACAATGTCTTGGCGAGCAACCTTCCCCCATCACCCGTAGTTTTTCAAACTACGTTGACTCTGACTTTCCCATTGCACGAGGGAATACGTAGGCATAGGGCGGCGATGTCCTATTGAGTCTCTTTCTTTTTATTTTGTTCCCGTCTCCGTTTAGTAGTAGCTAATAGTTAAACACACCCTTTATTTAGACAACAAGTGTGGATCCCGTTGAGTACAACAGACGTGAGGGGTGTTAATACCTTCCCCTTGCATAACCGACTCTTGAACCCAAGATTTGGTTGCGATGACCTTGTCTTTTCCCGTTCTTCAAGTTTTCTTCGATCGTTTCCTTTCCCTTTCTTTGGGATAAATAACGTTTCATGGCGACTCTTCGGTTTTTCTGTCGGTTGTTCTCGTAGTTGCGAACAAAACAAAAGAGAATCTAAGGTTCGAGGGTTGGTTATACCTAAGGAAGGTGCAAGCATCCTAAGTATTTGTAGTACTTTACAGGAACCTCTTTATTTTTTTGTGTTTTTTGTTATTTGTCTGCTAAGGGTTAAAATGATGAAGGGAGACCTAAGGTCTTATTTCTAAGTATGTTCGCCAAGACATCGCATTTTATGCCTATGTATTCTGACGGGAGTGGAATTATAGCTTTCGTAGTCCCCCTCAAGGGGTAAACAAAGTAAAAGCAAAAAGTTGGTTTTTAGGAGAAGAGACAAGTTGTCATCTTAAGAAGAATACTCAACTTAAACCACCACAAACATGCGGAAGATGGATCTTTACTTCACATTAAGAGAAGGACTCTAACTCGGATATAGAATCGACGAGTATGCCACATACCTCTCTCAAGTGGAAAAGAATCTACATCTTTCTCAACTATGCGATGGGGTAGGAGAATTATATCTCGACTAAGGATGGCTCATGTATAATTCTCTCGTGAAAGAAAAGAGAACATAATTGTAGGTTGTCTAGTTAACATCCGAAGGGAACTAACCTACTTTTATGAATCTAAAATAAGATTGAAGGGGGAAACTATCTTATTGTTGTCATGCAAAGAATTTATCATAAGACCTAATCTGATTCAATTTATCAGAGATGAAGTTGAATTATGGGTCTACCCTTAAATAGGTTAACCATCTTAATTAAATTAAAATTTTAGTCTTAATAATATTTATTATAAAAGTGTTAGTTAATTCTAATTATCATAATTTAAATTAATTTGACTAACTAAACAAGGTGTTATGAATTAATTTATCTAAATAAAATAATAACAATAATTAAAAAGAATGGGGTGTGAATTAAATAAAATTAATAAGTAGACTGTAATTAGAAAGTGTTAATAGTAAAAAGACCTAAAGTCTAACTCATAATCCTAACATACATCACTAAATCATATCCAATAATAATAATAATAATAATAATAATAATAATAATAATAATAATAATAATAATAATAATAATAATAATAATAATAATAATAATAATAATCATAATAATAATAATAATAATAATAATAATAATAATAATAATTATAATAATTATAATAATAATATATCATTGTGAATGAAAGAAAAAGAATATAAAAAAAAATTATAAAAAAGCATGAAGGTCTGTGTGAGATAGCAGTACCATTTTTAACGAAAAAATTATCCTAGTCCTTTGATTTTAGCCAAAAAGAAGTTACTATAGTATCTTGACTTTTTCAAAATTTTTTAAAAAAATAATAATAATCCACATCATAAATAAATATATAAAATAAAAACAATTAAACCATAAGATGAGAATGAACATTTCAAATCAAAATTCTTCTCCCTCACTTTGACTTTTCAAATAAACTTCTAACCCTTAGAATGGCAACACATGGCAATAGAGTTTTTTTATCAAATAAAAATAAAAATAAAAATAAAAATAAAATATAGTCAAGCAAAACTAAAAGCAAGCAACGTATCAGTATTACTCTCTCTCTCTATCTCTCTCGTCTCCTCACAAAAAATCATTTTTTTTTAAAACGAAATTCTCACAATCACAAAGGCCACACAGATCCAAATTTAGAAATAACACAACAAATAAAAATAAGATGCAAGGGGTGATACCTAAATTGAAAGATGTTACGTCACTAAGCGGAGGTGATCAGAACGACAACAGGTGGTGAAAGATGCGGTCGCAGCTGGAAAAGAGTATGGTGCAACGGTCCAGCCAAAAACGGTTTGTGCGCGTTGAAAATATCGAACTTCAACTTCTTAGTGTTAGTATTTTTCCTTATTACTCTGTTTTTTCTACCTCTTGTATGTGTACTTCTGAACTTTTTTCTGCCTTTTTCTTGTTATTTTTTCTCTTTTTTTGTGTGTACCATTTGTTTTTCTAATGCATATATATAGGACTAGAAAATAGACAAGAATGATAATAACAATTAATATAATATTTTTTTATAATAAGACAAGAATTAAAAGAATTAAAAATCATGTTTTTGTATTTTTAAAAAATAAAATATTAATAAACAAATTAAAAACAAAATTAATTAATAAAAATAAAAATTTACATTAAATATCTAATTAAATCTAAATAAATTAAATGATTTCAAAATGAAATAAAAAGTCGAGCAGAAAAGTGCTCGAAAAAATAAAATGAACACCAAAATAATCAGCACAAAATAAACGACTCAAAAAAATACAACATTCGGTCAGATTTTGAAATAAATTTTACCCGCTAAAAAAGCTTAAACTGACCAAAAAACGTCCAAAAGATGGTCGAAAAATTTAAATGAGTACGCCAGGTTAAACTACGCGAAACATAGATTAATATCACTGGCGTTTGCAGGCTTGATCTTGAAATTTTCCGTCCACGGATTTTACACACAGTTGATTTTTATTTGATTAATTTGGCTGTAATTCTAACAAGTTTATCCTCTCCAGAGATATGGAGATATGGAGATACGAAAAACAGAATCTCAAAGTCAAAAATTAGGGTATGACAGATGCCCCTATTTAAGTTTATTCTGTCCAGAGATATGGAGATTGAAATCTTCGTCTCGACGATATAGGAGAGGCTTAAATACAAACATGTACAATTTTTGGCCCTAAGATGCCATAAGATGTACATGATATGACATAAAATGATATGAATGTAAGACAGGGATCTATGACGGAAAAGATGTCACAGGAGATAATTGTATACAGACAACGCTGAAACACAATTAAAGAATGGAAGACCCGATGAGGAACAACTTAGCAAATCAAGACTCCACGGGAAAAAGATCCAACTCCACCAGGGACGAGACTCAATTCAACTAGGGAAGAGACTGTCAACTGAAGATCACAGGGTAACTTAAACATATGGTATCTCCAACAAATAAAGATGTATATTACCTATCATAAAGCATATGGTAGGCTAAACAACAGGCAAAAAATTTGAAAGGAAGGATAACCTACTACCAACAGATGGTAGCCTAAGAAAAAGTATCCAGTTGAAATAAAGGAACATATATTACCTACTATCAGGTACATGATAGCCTATGTAAAGGTAATAGACTTGAAAGGAGAGATCATCTACTACCAAACATGGTAGCCTAAGCAAAGGTATCTGAACAAAAAGATACGGTATGTTACCTACTATCAAACATATGATAACCTAAGTAAAGGTAATAGACTTGAAATGAGAGATCACCTACTACCAAACACGGTAGCCTAAGAAAAGGTATCTTACAAAAAAAGATACGGTATATTACCTACTATCATACATATGATAGCCTAAAAAAAGGTAATAACCAAAATAAACTTCCATGATCAAAATATGATTAAGCTTATTCTTTAACTAAATGATTCATTTAGAAAGGGTAAATAAACTTCCCCACACCTCAGGTCATAAGTCACAAACTGGTCTCAATTTATTCTTTAATCAAGTATTCCACTTGAAAAAGGTAAAATAAACCTCCCCTCGCCTCAACTTTGTATGCCATGAATGGGTCTCATTTTCTTCTTTGATCAACTATTCCACTTGAAAAGGATAAAATAAACATCCCCTCGCTTCAAGGTTGTATGCCATGATTGGGTCTCAGTTTCTTCTTTGAAAAGGGTAAAATAAACCTCCCCTCGCTTCAAGGTTGTATGACATGAATGGGTTTCAGTTTCTTCTTTGAAAAAGGGTAAAATAAACCTCCCCTCGCCTCAAGGTTGTATGTCGTGAACGAGTCTCAGCTTCTTCTTTAATCAAGTATTCCACTTAAAAAGGATAAAATAAACCTCCCCCCGTCTCGGGTCATAAGCCACAGACTGGTATCAGTTTCTTCCTGGAAAGATGAATCCTTGTGGGAGAGTATCTTCACAGGTGATTGGAATTTTATTGGAGATTTATGACTTCAACGGGGATCCATAATTTACTGGAGATTAGAAAACATCATCGGGGATCTAAAAGAGATGCAAGTCGATTGATTTGTAAAATATGTCTTCTCAAATAAAGAGAAAGATCATTTGAATCTTCACCATAGGAGAGATGCCATTTGATGGAAGAAAATTGAATAGTGTTGATAAATTCATTAGGGATAGACAAATTGTCTTGAGGAGACTGCCATTTGTCATCCAAATAGAAAACCTGAGAACGAAATAAGCTGCTCAAATAAAGAGATGTCACTTGTTGTCTGGATATAAATTGTTGAGAACATGTTGTAACACTGCCGCTGAAGAAATATGTTTCCTCAATGGTGATCTTCAAACAAATTTTTCCTAGGAAGTCAAAGTGAAAAATAAATGCACGCTCAATCCAGGTTCAAAATCATAGAGATATCCAAAATTGTGATTGTTAGGGACCAACGTTCAATTCAGGAAATAATTGAAGAGATACGGTCAAGCAAGACTCAATCGAGTGAGGAGTGAACTCAACTGGGGTTTATCTTTATCCATAAGTGGAAAAGAAAACTAAAGCAACCCCCTTCCACGAGGATCGAACTCAGTGGGGAATTTAGAAATGTTGTGCTCTTTCTGCTTAAGGCTGACGACTCTACTTGAAAGGAGAAGACAAACCAAGTCACTTTGGGGATAAACACAGCCAAAGTGTAAGAACAAAAAGGAAAAATTCACATATGCCATGTATATCTATATGAATGAATGTATGTTATGTTATGCTTATCATGACAAAACAAACAAGGAGAAGTAAACTGAACATGAAATAAACATCTCGACATGGATACTCGGCCAATCTTCGCAAGATAGAAGCATCACTAGGGTGAATGGAAAGCCACACATAGAATAATAGTCTTTCTTCAAGGATTCAAACTTCTAAGGGATTGTCAAGATGAATCTCGATCCTATGTTGGGATGAGAAAGATTCACTGGGAAAGGATCAAACTCATGAACGAAAAAACTTCATAGGGGATAAAATAAATATCCCTTAAGAACTGAAGTAGATTGTGAAGGTGAGAAAATACTTAGAAGAGGGGTTGAATAAGTATGAAAGATAAAACTTAGAAGTAAAAACTCAAGTATTTTTATCCTGGTTTGTTGAACTCAACTACTCCAATCCACCCTATCTAGAGTGATTTGCCTTTCTCAAACAAGGACTTAATCCACTATTTAATCAACTGATTACAATAGTAACCACTAAGAACAACTGTTCAAAGTCTTCTCAAGAACTACTGATCCCAACTGGATCTTCTTAAGGAACTATTACAATAAAATGTAAGATTAATACAAGTGTATGAATGCTTCTAACAAGCTTTATCACAACAGTGATTTTTCACTTAATGTTTAAGAACAAAGGAATAAACTCAGCAATAAGAATATTTTATGAGAGCTTGTAAGAGTTTCTTTTTGAGATTCGTTGGTTGTAGATCACTTTGAAGAAGATGATGAAGACTTGCTTTTATATGCACAGTAGTCCACAAAGTCTTGACATTGGAGGCTGTGTACTGAAAAGGTCTGAACCTTTTTGTCTTTACATCACATGACTTTTCCTGGAAGTAGAATACACAGAGAAATGCTTTTAGTCTGTGTTCTAGTGTCAAGCATGAAAGAGGAAAGATTCGTTGAGCTAAATCAAAGGATATTACTTTGAATTCTTCTTCAATAATTATTTCTTTTCAGCAGGGTAACCATCAGATCTTGCATGATCAGAGTCTTGGATTCCCATCAGATTTTGCTGAATCAGAGTAAGGCAGCAAGTGTGCTTTAACGTGTAGTTCTTTCAGAGCAGAGTTTTATGAATCAGATCCTCAGTACATGCAGCGTGTAGTACTCTCAGAGTCTTCTGAAAAACTGTGCTTCTTAACTCTCATACAAAGTTCTTTAATGCTTCAGAGTCTTCAGATCTTATTAGAGTCTTCTGCTTCAGATTCTTCTGCAGCTTCTGCTTCAGATTCTTCTGTAGCTTCTGCTTCAGATCCTTCTGTAGCTTCTGCTTCAGATTCTTCTGCAGACAACGCTCAGATTCTTCTATAAGATGATTCTGACTCTTCAGAGCCTTCCATAGTTCTATGTTCAGATTAATTTGCTCTTAGATGTATCTATATTTTAATTATCTGCAGCAAATATTCCTGAACAAATTTTAGAGTATATAATTCTTTAATACAAAATTTCATAAGAGTTATCATCAAAACATAGAGATATTACTAAGAAACAATCTGTGTTCTTACAGATTGAAAGAAAGTCATTATGGGATATGCAAGAATTGAGGCCTCACAGGGTATAAAATAAATATCCACTTCATTAGGGGAACTCGGATCAAAGTCGTAGATGCAAATATCAGAGTTTAGACTCTATGGGGCTGAAATAAACATCCACTTTGTTGGGGAAGATTTAAGTTGTAAGAAGTCCGTTGAGGAGTGAAATAACATTCACTTCACTGGGAAGGTTGAAGAAAAGGAAATTCACTAATGAATGCTTAAGTTACCAATAAGGGAAATCTTGCACCAGACATGCCATAACTGCTTGAAGTGGAGATTCACCGAGGAATTATCATGACTACCTATGATACAGACTTAATGGGGAATCATCACACCACTTGAGACATGAGCTCTTTGGGTTATGAATGAAGAATGCTACGAGAACAAAGTAGCTCTGCATTGATGAACTGCATGGTGGTCACCATTTCGAACAACATTTGTTGTGAATGGATAAAATAATCTTCAATTCTCAAATGCCCCAATATCACATGGTTTATGAGAAGAAAGTCATTCCAAGAGGATTTTACAGAAAACTTGGAATCCAAGATGTTCCAATATCTTCCAACTCTTGGATAGATTTGTCGAATATTGATGTAATTGCCCCTGATTGACTGCATTATGTATAGCTGAAACTTCAAACTTGCCCCCTTAGGGATGGTTAGTATGTGAAAGCAACAACTAGGAAACAAACTTGCCCCTGGTCAGCAGAGTCTTCAGGCAACATGCCCCTAGATATGATCATTCTTGGAATGTTTCGCCCCTTTTTTATCAGAGTTTCAAGTCTCAAAAGATTAAGCTCATCATTGTTGTTCGTATGCAAGCTTCTATGATGTCAAGCAATGTTAGCGAGCAAAAAAATATTAATTCTGAAACTGCTAATGCAACACATTTATTTATTGAAAAGATATCACAATAACTTGTGAGCGAGTCAGTAGTTAGGATAGGAAATTAATTAATTTTTTAAATCCAACACAACTTTTGAGGTTAGCTCATAGGAGTCAAGAAACGTTATCTCGTCGAGTATGCTTTCAAAATAAACGCTGCTTCAATTAGGTCTTTTAAGGGTTGTATCGTGGCTTGGTTCACGACTTAAGAAACAAAGGATATAAGGCTCAAAGTTTATTTGTGCCCACCCATTCTTCGTGATGTTATCCAATCCTACCTTTATTTAACCTGACACGAGCACTCATCTCTCAAGAGGAGTTTTGATATGGTTGAGAAACCACTGAGGCTTTGGACATGGCAGTCACTCGCCTTTTTTCTTTTGGTGTTTGATCACATGACTTTGTTATTTATTGAGGATTTTTCTTGGTGATCCTTTGTTTTTGCTTTTCGTATTTCCTTTTATTATTATTTTGTTTTTATTCCCTAACTTTTGCCTGGACGAAATCTTTGGATTTGACTTTGAAGTCCAGCAGGATGCCTCAATTTTGCCTAAGTCTCCTTCATAGGTTTTGACTTAGCGGACTTTTTCTTTTTTTCATTTTTTATTTATTTATGAACAAGTCAGGTGACTCTAAGTTACCTTGACCCTTTTGAAGGATTGTGACTGCCTCACTCTTTAGATAGTCGAGGGATAATCATTGTGGTTTTTTGACTTCCAGCCTCCTAATATGTAAGGAATAGATAAAAATGGATTCTCGAATGTTCACTCCTCCTTTTTGAGAGTCTGGTCGCTCGATCAGTTTAATTGAAAACTACCCTGCCCTAGGTAAACATTGAGGATTTTTTGTATGTAAGGAAAAGAAAACTCCTACTTCAAGGCTCAAAGGGGTTAACAAGGGTCTATCTCCCTTATATCTCCGGTGTTTGAGGATTTGAAACAATGCCTTACATCATCAGTCGGGTTTTACTAAAAAGCATAAGACAAGAGATCTTGCGTTTTTGATTTCGTCATCCTCCTCACAATTCTCTATCAAAGTAAGAGATTATGTAAAGTTGGCATTATAAAACATGAAAAAGAATTTTATGAGTGAATACAAATGGATTTCTTCAAGACAAACATATTTATTGCATTAATCATTTAAAACAAACAAGTGTTTATATGCAAATCATGCTTTTATAATCAAAGAAATAATAACAAATGAAAGCAAGCAAACAGAAAACCTGATGATCTTGGGAATGAGTTCTCCTCCTGATTTCACCGAGTTGAAAGGACTCTCTTGAGTCTTCATATCCATCAACATAAAGGTGTTCCGTTCATAGCTGGACTTCCTCCCTTGAAAGTCAACACCTCATCATTGATCATCTCTTGGACTTTTTTCTTGGAAAACCTTGCACTCTTCAATCGAATGCCCCATTGTTTCATCATAAAATGCACAACTAATATATGGATTACACCAAAAAGGCTGAGATTTCATGGTGTCGCGGTGAAATTTGGATACCAAGCTATTGATTAACTTGAACCTTTAGTTCATTTGCAACCGTCTTTGATTTATCCAAAGGAAAGGTTAAAGGAAGGAAAACCTATTTTGCATTATAAACACAACGCGGGGAGAGATCTAAGGTTCGGGGGTTGGTTAAACTTAGGGAAGATATTAACATCCTAAGTTTCTGTAGTACTCTACAGGAACCTCTTGTTTTAATTTTCTTATTGCTAAAGTTATCTGCTTAAGGGTAATGCTAAGGGTTAAAGCTAAAGAGAAGAACCTAAAGGGGTTAGTCCTAAGTATACTCGCCAAGACGTTGCATCCTGTGCCTACATATCCTGACGGGAGTGGAATCAGAGTATTTGTAGTTCCCCTAAAGGGTTTGAGGAATTATTGACTGTGAGTCAAAGTTCCAAAGGGAAATAAGCGTTCATATGGAAACGCTTACTTGGAGTGCGAAGACTCCTATCTACGTTAAAAGTTAAATTGAAAAGGATGAAGGTATGTCCACGACGGGACGCCTCAAAAGGTGAGTACGGGGACTCAAATCCTAAGGCTAGGGTGAGGGTAAAGGCATTGACACGGGGGTCAAGCATGTGATCATTTCCTTTGGAGGGGAATATCGGTAATGGAGAATAGCGAATGGATAAAAGCGATGATGTGATTGATAAGCACGAGGTAATGAAATATAGGTAATGTGTACGACGAAAATTGATTAGAGATTAAATGTAAAGGGATAAAACTGAGAAATGAAGTTAGATAGTGAATTATGGTTAAGTGGATTTAGAGATTAGCAATGGTGAAATTATTGATTTGAAAATTAGGAGTTTAATTATTTTTGTGATTTTTGAGAGTATTTCATAATTAAGTTTAAAATACGTTTAGAGATTAAATTAAATTGCAAAGATGAATTAAATTAATCAAAAATTAAAAAGAGTTTATTTATTTATTAAGGCAAGCAATTAATTAAAAAAAACCAATAACTTAAGTTCTAAAACTAAAATAAATTAAATTAAACTAAGTATATTTTTTATGGATTATTTAAGAAAAGAAATTCTAGTTTTAAGAGAAAGACTTACATAATTCTATGATCCTAAAGATTAAGATCAAGGGGGAGATTATGCTAATATTATCATGCAATGAAATACCTTAACGATTACGATCGATGGCGATCATGAATGATCGACTTACAAGGTATGAAAATGGCTTGATTAAATTAAGAATTACTTTTAAAACAATTTAAGTATGAACGAGAATAAAATATATACGCAATATTAACATCATACATCAAATAACTCAAAATAAGTTGAAACGAAAAGTGCACGGATTAAAATCAAGAGGCAAATACGCGATTCCAAGTCGCGTATGCGAAAACGTGCAAAGACTATCACAAGAAATTAGATCCAATAATAACGATAGCGATGTTGAATTAAAATAGCAAATTGCTACCGCGTTAGCGGTCATCGCAAGTCAGATCAAGAAACCGAGATAATAAAATTAGATAAAATCATAATTTGTGAATCAAAACGCGAATAGGTAAGCACAAAAAAAATGGATTATTGCTTTGCTAAACCATCAGATGCGTATAAGATTGAAACACAACAATAGATCCGCACATAAACCAATAAAAAAAAACATCACTATCTTGTCGCACTTAACGTGATCATCGCAAGAGGGACCAAAAATTGTGCTAGATCCAAATTTATAAAAAAACGTAAAGCAAAAAAATTTTTAAAATGTTTTAAAACAATAATGTTGCTAATGCAAAAAATGCGATCATCGCAACCGGATCCAAGTCGTACGGATCTAAATTTATCGAAATAATAATAATTAATAATAACAATAATAATAATAATAATAATAATAATAATAATAATAATAATAATAATAATAATAATAATAATAATAATAATAAAGCAAAAGGAATTTAAATGTGCCAAATAACCCAACAATGTTGCTAACGCAGAAATGCGTTCATCGCAACCAGATCTAAATCGGACGAAACAAAATTTATCGCAAAAGAAAAAGAAATTTTAAGCAAAATACAATATTGTTCACGCAAAAATGCGATCATCGCAACCGGATCGAACTAACACAAATGTCACGCGTCATGCACACAAATGCGCAAACATTGTATCGACATAATTCGATCAAAAAATAATCTTATATATATATATATATATATATATATATATATATATATATATATATATATATATATATATATATATATATATATATATATATATATATATATATATATATATATATATATATATATATATATATATATATATATATATATATATATATATATATATATATATATATATATATATATATATATATATATATATATATATATATATATATATATATATATATATATATATATATATATATATATATATATATATATATATATATATATATATATATATATATATATATTTCGGTAATAGATGAAGAAGAAGAAATCAAACTATATCAATAATAGATGAAGAAGGAGAAATAACTATAAATGACACTCCTCTTAGGTTTTTTGCAGCCTCCTTTTCAACAATGCAAAAATTTAAAGTAATTAAAATAAACTTAAAATTATATTTATTTATACTAAACATTTAAAAAGAACAACCTATTTTCTAATATTTTATTTTTTTGACTTTTTGGATATTTTTATGAATAATTCAGAAAAAAGTGAAAAAAATAATACTTTTTAAAAAATGATTTAATTAAAATACGAAAATAATAGTTAAATAATAATTAAAAAAACGATTTTTGTTATTTTTTAATGAAAAATAGAAAAAATTAGAGTAAAAATAATAAAAAAATAAAAAGTGACAAAGGTGAGATTCGAACTCTCAACCTCTCACACTCATAACTCCTTACACATGCCCTCTTACCAATTGTGTTATTTTACTCATTTGAAATAAAGTGGCACTAGAAATCATGTAAAGGTAGGACAAATTTGGGGTATTACTTGAACAATAGTGGTTTCAATAGCAAGGAGGTGGGATCTTAAGGTCAAAAACTAGGGTGCAACAGATGCCCCTATTTAAGTTACTCCTATTCGGAGATATGGAGATTGAAATCTTCTTCTCGACGAGATAGGAGGGACTTAAATACAATCATTGCACGAATTTTTGGCCCTAAGAAGCCACCGAATGCAAATGATATGCAATGATATGAAAATGCAAGACAGACGGGCCTGTGAGGAAACGATGTCACAGGAGAAAACCAGACACAACACACGGGAAGAACAGGCTCAACAAAGCGAGACTCCACGGGGAAAGATTGACAATCACAAAGTGTCTAAAAATATGTTGTGGAGCATTTGGCGAGAGAACCACTTGAAGAACTTGTTGCACAGGTCAAATGCAATTATCAGCCGGAAAAGTCTATTGTCGAGACTTGTAAATTTAATTGAGAATACTTTTGCCAAAGTATGTACTGTTAAAATTTGTAAGGAATCTACTGCCGAGATTCTATGTTGAAATTTTTTGGAGAGATACTTTCGTCAAAGTCTTCTGGAAATCTACTGTCGAGATTAGCCGGGAAATAAAATCGAGATACCTACTGTCGAGGTCTTCTTGGAATCTACTGCCGAGATTAGCCAGAAAAAAAAAGATGTCTTCGAATAAACCTCCCCACGCCTCATGGTCTGGATGCCATAAACGGGTCTCAGTTCTGAAAATAACCTCCCCACGCCTCATGGTCTGGATGCCATGAACGGGTCTCAGTTCTGGAAATAACCTCCCCACGCCTCATGGTCTGGATGCCATGAACGAGTCTCAGTTCTGGAAATAACCTCCCCGCGCCTCATGGTCTGGATGCCATGAACGGGTCTCAGTTCTGGAAATAACCTCCCTGCGCCTCATGGTCTGGATGCCATGAACGGGTCTCAGTTCTGGAAATAACCTCCCCACGCCTCATGGTCTGGATGCCATGAACGGGTCTCAGTTCTGGAAATAACCTCCCCACGCCTCATGGTCTGGATGCCATGAACGGGTCTCAGTTCTGGAAATAACCTCCCCACGCCTCATGGTCTGGATGCCATGAACGAGTCTCAGTTTCCTACCCGAAACGATGAAAACTCGCGAGAGCATCTTTACAGGGGATTGTAGATTTTGTAGATTGTAGATGTCATTGTAGATTGTAGATGTCATTTGTAGGTTATAGAACTTCGGCTGTAAGCCATAATGTACTGGAGGTTACAAAACTTCACCAGGGATCTTCAGGAGAGATGTGGGCCGGTTAATTTGCAAAATATGTCCTCTCAAATAAAGAGAGATGTCTTGTAATGTCTTCGACAAACTTCTCTGATGGATTTCTGGAGAGATTTCATTTAACGAGTTTAATAATCTTGATAAATCCACTAGGGATGGACAAACTGTCTTGAGGAGACTTCCATTTGTCATCTTTGATAGAAAACCTGATCGAACAAGTTGCTCAAATAAAAAGGTCTCTTGTAGTCTAGGTATAAATTGTCGGGAAGATCTTGTGATACTTCTGGAGAAAGTATTTTATCTTTGACGATGATCTCCATAAAATTCTTCTTTGGGAGCAAAAGTTCAAAATAAATGCACGCTTAATCCATATTCGAAAGTTGGAGGTGTCCACAGTGTGATTGTCAAGGACCAAAGTTCAACTCGGGAAGTAGCCAAAGAGAAACTGTCAAGCAAGACTCGTCCATTGAGGTATGAACTCAAATGGGATTTAACTAAAGCAACCGTCTTCCATGAGGATCGAACTCTGTGGGGAAATAGAAATATTGTGCTTTTTCTACTTAGGGATGACAATTCTACTTGGAAGGAGAAGACACAACCCAGTCCTTGGGGATAAACGCGACCAAAGTGACAGAACAAATAGACATAAAGATGCAAAATGCATATGCCATGCTATCTATTTATATGCTATGCGTATGTTATATGCTGATGTTGACACAATAAATGGAAAGAGGAAACCAGAGATGAAATAAATATCTCAGAACAAACATCCGACCAATCCTCAAAGATAGAAGCACTGCTGGGGGATAGATGGAGAACCAAATACGGGATCACAGTCCTGCTTCAGGGTTTTAAAATTCCTTTAGGGGATAAAAAATATCCCACTTGAGGTGTAATATCCTTTTTTTTATTGACGGGTTCGTCAAGATGGATCTCATTTTAGAAGAAACTTCGTAGATAAGATACATATCCCGCTTCGCTGGAGGGATTCCTACTAGAGTTGTAGATGGAGATACTCGAACTGAGGTCTCATAGGGGGTAAGATATATATCCACTTCAATGGGGAACCCTGGGTTAATAAAAATGTTGAATATGTCAAAGTCGAAACTTTGATGGGGATGAAATAAACATCCGCTTCGCTGGGAAAACTAGCGTTATGAAAGATCCACTGAGGAGGGAAATAACGTTCACTTCATTCGGGAAGGTGAAGTTGAGCAAATCACTGGAGAAACAAACAGGTCACCCACATTTATCATCACTGCTTAAAATAGAGATCCATCGGAGTAATAATGGCCATTTGAAGTAAATTCACCAGGGACATGAAGAATGTTGTGAAAACCAAGTAGTTTTGTAATAGTCGCCATTTTGGACAATAGGTGTTGTGAGTGGATGACGTGCTCTTCACTTCTCAAATGCCCCAGAGTACATGCTTTATGAGAAAAAAAAGTCGCTCCAAGAGGATTTTACAGAGAACATGGAGTTCAATTGCCCCACTATTTTCAAACTCTTGGAGAGATTGTCGAATCTCGACGTAACTGGCCCGAATTGACGGTGTTATGTATAACTGAGTCTTCAAAACTTACTTCTGAGAAAGTCAGACTTGCATTAGTAGACAACTTGGAAACTACTTTCCCCTGTTCAACATGGTCTTCAAGTTTCATCATCGATGTCTATATGTAAACTTTCTAAGATATCAGGCAAAATCAACACGCATGAAACGTTACTCCTGAAACCATTAATGTAACATATATGTTTGTCTTGAAGTTTTTTTTTCTTTTTTTCGTTGAAAAAGATATCACAATAATTCGTGACCGAATCACTAGTTAGGATACAAATTTAATTTATAAAGCCAACCTCAAACTGAGCATAGCTCATAGGAGTCAGGAAACGTCATCTCATCGAGTATGCTTTCAAAATAAACCCTACTTCAATTAGGTCTTTTAAAGGTTGTATCGTGGCTCGGTTCACGGTTTAAGAAACAAAGGATAAAGGCTCAAAGTTTATTTGTACCCACCCCTTCTTCGTGATGTTCTCCAGTCCTACATTCAGCTAAACTTGATACGAGCACTCATCTCTCAAGAGGATTTTGATATGGTCGAGAACTCAATCGAGGCTTTGGACATGGCAGTCACTCACCTATTTTATTTTGGTGTTTGATCACACGACTTTGTTCTTTACGAAGGTTATTTCTTTTTGATCCTTTGTTTTTTTCTTCGCATTTTTCGTATTCCCTAACTTTTTCCTGGAGGAATTCTTTTGAATTTGACTTTGAAGTCCAGCGGGATGTCTCTATTTTTTTTAAGTCTCCTTCACAGGTTTTGGCTCAGTAAACTTTCCTTTTCATTCATTTTTCATCATTTTGAACAGGTCGTGTGATCCTAAGTCATTTTGATCTTTTTGAAAGGATTGTGACTACCCCACTCTTTGGATAGTTGAGGGATATTCGTTCGTGTTTTTTGACTTCTAGCCTCCTAATATGTTAGGGTAGATAAAATGGATTCTCGAATGTTCATTTCTCCTTTTTTAGAGTCTGATTGCTCGATCGATCAGCTTAACTGAAAAACTACCCTGCCCCAGGTTAAAATTGAGGGGTTTTGTGGAAAAGAAAAAAAACTCCTACTTCAAGGCTCAAAAGGAGTTAAAGAGGGATTATCTTCCTTATATCTCCAGAGTTTAGGATTTGAAACAATGCCTTACATCATCAGTAGGGTTTCATTCAAAAGCATACGACAGGAAATTTTTTACGTTTTTATTCGTCATCCTCCTCCCAATTCTCTGTCAAAGCAAGAGATTGGGTAAAATTGACATTATAAATTATGAAAAATAATTTTATGAGTGAATACGAATGGATTTATTCAAGACAAACACGTTTAATGCATTATCGTTCAAGAAAAAACAAGTTCCTACATGCCAATTATGCTTTTATAATCAGAGAAATAAAATACATATAAGCAAACAAAATAAACAGCCAAACAAGCCCTTCTAAGGGATTTCGTTAAGTCTTTGTATTCCTTAACACAACAGTGTTCCATTCAAGGCCGAGCTTTCTCTTCTGAAGGTCAACAATTTGTCGTTGATCATCTCTTGAACTTTTCTTGGAGAACTTTTCATTCTTCAATCGAATGCCCCACTATTCCATCATGAAATTCATAGTTGGTGTTCGAGTCGATCCTCTTAATATGGATAATCTGAGGGTGTGGTATATACCGTAGAAACTGGGAATCTCTTTCATCAACTTGAACAAACAGGTTATCTTACCCAGGCTGAGATTTGTAAGATCATCATCTTGAATTTGGTCATGGGATCCATATCCTTTCACTACAAGAAAAACGATGGATTGCGACGGTTATTTTGGCAGGTTATGACGGTTAAAACCACTACCAATTACATTCTACGACGGTTGTAGTACCGTCGCAGAAACGTGTGTCCCCAGGATGTTTAGCGACGGTTGAAAAAACCGTCACACACAACCGTCGTTATATTTCACGACGGGCTTCAACTGACCTAAACTGGAGATAGCGACGGTTAAAGACCGTCGTTACTAGCCTTTTGATTTTTATTTTCATTGTTGATTGTGACGGTTTAAAACTGTCGTGAACTCTATTTCACGACTGGTTGGATAAATTGGAAATGACAACAGTTAAATACTGTCGTGAATATCCTTTTGATTTTTGTTACCATTGTTGATCGTGACGGTTTAAAACTGTCGTGAATGTGATATCTTGACGGTTCATTATTAATTTTTATATATTGTATTATATTGTTTTATAATATATTCTTTTATTTAAATTATTATATACTAAAATAATTATATTATTTTTTCTTTAAATTATTTATACAATAATATTTTTATTTATAGTTTTTTTTAAAAAAATTTTCTATCGCTTTTTAGCGTAGTAAAATTAATTCCAAAACTTAATATCAAATAAACATTATAATATAAAAAAAACGTGAGTTTCATAATCATGTAAAATGAAAGTTCCATAATCATGTGATGTAATACAAAAATCCGAAAACATATCAAATCATAATGTTTTGCACGTCCACCTTCACTCCATCTACTCCACATGAAGCTAAATAAGCATGGAGCTCATCGTAGAAGTTGAAAACCTTCTTTGGATGTACTAGACCGAGGCCATGTACAGACAAGCTGTCCATGACAATGTCTGGTTGGTTTCCCAATACTCCGGGCGATTGCACAGGGTATGCCAAAGTCGTGTCGTAATGTTCCATGCCAGTTGTTGCTGGCTTCACTCCACCCCAATAACCAGCTAGTGCATGCCATACATAAACATTTATGTCCACCAAAAGAGTAACCAATTAAGAATTCAGATAACTAATTTGTTGAGCTACTTATCAAACAATACTTCTCTAATACAGGAAAGAGAATGCCCTGCATAAAATATTGACAAATTTTATGGAACTAGGACCATACTTGACATTGTGGTGTTTCTTCACTCCGTCAACAAGATGTTTAAGACCCGATGTTGGTTCGTTGTGCTCTCCGTTTTTATTCTTTTGAAACTTTGCATTCTCTTTAATACCAGTCAACATAGTAGCAAACCTGCAATAAGAACAACAATTTCAAACATATCAATTGCCAGTACTTTACTCAGATTGGTTACAAATGAACAACTATTTAAAATTGTATAGTAATAAACAAGAAAAGAGAATAACAGAACACAAGATTCTTATTGTGCTCCTTCTTGCACAACACAGCCATGATCCTTTGCTAGACTGAAAGACTGCAGTTACAAAAAATGAATTTTATTCTTTAGTTCATCTTAAAATTCACCTTTACATCATTCATATGAAATGAAGCAAACATAATATACAATTCTCTCAAAAAATAACCTTTTTAGGCCTTGTTCAACACCCTCAGAAAAGATGGTAGTCCATGGTGGAGAACCAAAATATCTCCATAACATCTGTTTTATGGCGCCGTCGTAGTGGAATATGACGGAAAAACCCAAAAACCACCACTGATATCCACTGTGGCAGATATCCGATAACACTGAAAGTGGTTAATGATTCAGAATTGAAGACATGCTTTATGAAGTCCCTAAATTACAATTCTTTAAATTTCCCTTAAAGAAGAGGCTTATAGACAACAATAGGAATTATAGAGGTATTTGTGCAAAAAATTGTGAAATATGATTTATACTAATTACATAAAATAGACGACTGTTAGAAAAAATATTGAAAAGTAAAATGACCAAGCAAGAAATTAGATTACACACCTAAGAGTGATCAAGATTTCTATTAATGGAAGTGAAGGATACATCCTTCTTGGACACTCTTGGTTGCCTCTCCCCAAACAAGATAGGAATTAGATCAGAAGCAGGACCCTTATGCACACCTTTACTCAACTGTACTAATGCCTCTTTCATCCTGTGATATGTCACCTGGATGAACGATAGACATTTTCTGTATATAAGAACCCAGGAGCAAGTAATTGAGTAAAAAATGGATAAAAAACCAAATAACGTGCTAACATGTATGTTTACAAAAACACACTAGAAAATAGTTAAGTAACTAACCAAAAGTGAGATTCAGAGCATCACAATAAGTTCCTATTTAGTGCAGTTCATATATTTCACAAAAACATACAGTTATAGTATATATCAAAACGTGTTGAATATCATTTTAGTAGTTAAATTATATTATAATCAAACCACAGAACTATCCTAAACAAAAAGAAATAAGAAGTACCTAGGGAGTAGGAGCTTATCAACATACCTCATTTGCAACCTTTTCCAGCCTTAGGGGACTGTTTAAGCCATCTTCTGGTATATCATCAAAAGAAACAGTAATTGATGATGTCCACAACCAATGGCATGGGAAATAATTTTTTTCTTTTCCCAAAGCAAACCAATCAGATACCTTTAATCTGTAAACTACACCTTGCCCAAGAGCAAGAGAACCTAAATCAGCCTTGTTGCATTTTAAAACAACAACATCATGAGTACCAAACTGCACATAAAAAAATAACTCAATAATTCATGAAAGTAATACAATATTGATTTAATGCATTGAAATAACTCAACAATATCATGCGGTCATTTAAATATTTTACAAGTTTTTATCGGTGCAAAAAAATTTACACTTCCGAGGTGATTATATATTAAAGTTAAATATATAACATGAGTTTGTACTGCATATAGAATTAGATAGTAAAAATTAGAAACTATATTGGAACAGCAGAAAGTAACAATGCCAAACCTTTGAAAGAATCCTATCTGTCTCCAGATTTCAATTGAGAGCCCTATCAAAACATAAAGACATTAGGAAATACTATCAACATTCCTAAATACAGGACTCTTGTTGACTAAATCACAGAAATTAAGAGAGTTGGTGGTAGTATTAAATTTGTTAACAATTGAAATTGTTCTAACAAGTTTACCCTTCAAGAGAGCAAATTAGTTTATATTTTTATCATAGTATTTGTTATTAATTATAGAAAAATATGTAAATGACCATCACAGAACTTACATTCTGAGAATTTGCATCACTTCCTTCCCTAGTACCTTCAAAACTTCCACTTTCACCACTGCATATCCAAGATTTCCTATCAGCACAAATTGCTAGAATTTGCAAATGGCAAAATAAACTACTCAGCGGGCTAGGAAAAATAAATCACTGCCAGACTTAATGTTATATTTCTGGTTACTGAAAGTGCAGTACAACCGCAAAATTGATTAAATACAAAGCAAATCAAGTAACTGCGTACGGGTCATTTAAAGCACCAAATTTTCTCTCTTGGGCATGTCACACTATAACAAGTTTTATCACATAATATAGGTCTCAAAATTCTATTACTCTACCAATTTCATTTTTGCAATTTATAACATAAATAATACTATTGACCAAACTAGAAATGATCCATGTCATCAGCATTTATCGAATTATATGACATTGACCCTTCAAATTGAAGTTTAAAATGAACATCCCAATATACTTAGAGTTTGTCATGGGATTAAAAAATCGATTAAGCACAAATTCAATAGACTATTACATGAATGAGAAGCGTATTGAAGTAAGTTGAAATGAATATTTCATCATGAGTTGCTTGCTTTTATAAATTTATCTATATACAAATATAAGTGCTTTTTTCATTAAATGAATCTAAAGGAGTGCTTGGATAAACAACTTAATGATACATTTAACATACAAGTATTATATACAAATTACTTCTGCATTTTCGAAAAAGAAAAAAGGGTAAACTCTGCATAAGTTCTATATGAGGTGTTTTATAATTTATCAAAATAAGTTAAGAAAAGCTTATGGACAGATCATAAACTATAAGAAAAATCACTTTAGAATTTTCTTAACTTAATTTAAAGTTTCAAAACATTGATCTTCATATTTGCCCTTTTCTAAAGTTTCAAAACATTATCTTCATATTTGCCCTTTAACTATTAAAACATTAAGTGTATGTTTGGTTTAGCTATTGGAAAGCCAAAAACAATTCTAGAGGTGTATGATTCTTCTAAAGTAGAATTGACTATGCCTTCAAAATTGATTTTACTTGAAGCTAGAATTTGTAATTTTTAAGTTTAAACTTGATTTTTACATTAAATTTACTGTTCAACTCAATTTTGCATAAAGTAACCCAAACATAAATCACTTTACATTCAAGTTACTTTTAAATAAAATCAATTCACTCATAATCAATCTTTTCATCGCAGAACCAAACAAACGCTAAGACATTACACTTTTACATCAATTTAGTCTCTTAAGCATAAAAAAGTGTCAAATTAGTCTCTTATATATTAAAACTATTTCAAACAATTACAAAAAAGTGCTTATAAGTTATATCATATATCATATGTTCCAATAAGCTATGAAATTAAGCTCAATTAAAAGCTGTTTATATACACAATCAGAACAACCGAAACATGAAAACAGAACCGTGCAGACCTGAGAAGTACCTTGAAGAACAGAAACAAGAATACAAAGACAAACTCGCCATTATTAGGCGTCTCATTGGTGACACAAAAGTCCTTTTCAACACAGCATCAGAATCCTGAGATTGATCTTGAACTATCCTATAAACACACATCAACAACAGTTACACTTACAACTAGCTTATACTTAAACTCAATTTTATGATAAAATTGATTATGATATAAGAAATTAATTAGAGATGATTAATAGAGTAGTGGTACCTTGAAATGGGAATGGATTGGGGAGGAACGACATCGTTTGGAGAGTTGGAGCAAAGAGAGAAGGATATGCAAATTTCACGGCGACTGAGAGCAGTGTTATGAGATTAATGTTGTTACTTGTACTGCTTTGAAGGGTGGGTATTAACAAATTTATTCATATCAAAGCTAGTAATTGTAATGTCTATTTTATTTATACTTATTTTAAACTACTAAATTAGGGTTTGAGAAGACAAACCTGGTTCAAATTGATGGTGGTTGCTTTGATGGTGGTTGTTTGTTTCCCTTTTTCTCCGAGGGCATCAGCGGCGAGTGAAAAAGTGTTTTGACCGTGGTTTTTGAAGATTAGAGAAAAAACAAAGACGTCCGCTATGGAAGTCGAAGAGGAAGAAGGAAACACAGTTGAGAGGATTTTTGTTGCGATCAGAGTAAGGCCTTTGAGCGAAAGAGAAAAAGCGAGACAAGATGTGTCGGAATGGGAATGAGTTTCTCATAACTGCGCCAGGTTGAAGAACCATGGCCATGCAGAACAGCGATCACCGGCTGGTGCGTATATATTCGATAACGAAGATGTTAATTCAATCCGTTAATGTTATTCTGATAGATTTTCAGCTTTAGAGGATTTCGTTTTCTGAATCCCTAATCATGTTTATTGATGATTTCTTGGGAGCAGATAGGGTATTTGGGGAAAAGTGTCCAACTCAGCAAGTGTATGAGGAAGGGATTAAAGACGTTTCCCTTTCAGTAGTTAGGGGGTATCAATTGTGAGTAGTATCAAGAGAAAAAAAAGATAAATAGTTGAATAATGAATTTTTCAATTTTAGCGTGAAAGATTTTATGGAGGCCGACGGTTGAAATCACTGTCGCGACCTTTGTGAAAGGGAATGGGAGAACGACGGTAAGTTCACCGTCGTGATACATTTTGGATATATAGTTTTGAGTTTAATTTTTTTATATATAGTTTAATTTTAATACTTTAATTTTGGATATAATATAGAGATTAATTTTTTTTATAAAAATACTTTTTAAAATTAAAGTTTTATTTTGAGTATGTATAGTGTTTTAATTTTTATAGTTTAATTTTGATACATTAAATATTTTAATAAAATGAAGTATAATTTTTAAAAAATAGATGTATTTTGAGTTTAATTTATTATAATTATTATATTTTATAAATGTTTTTAGTAATTTATTTATTCAAATTATAATAATTATTATATTGTCATGAAAATTATAATAATTATAATAATTATTTATTAAATTAATTAATAAAATTGAAAAGGTTAGAAAATAAAAATGAAGAAAAAAGTGGAAAATTAAAGGAATAAAAAAAATAGTGATTATGATTGGCTAAAGTAATTGCGACAGTTCACCTTAACTGTCGCGAGTGTGAAAATAGGGCGGTTCTTTGGTAACTGTCGCATTATTTTATACAACATGTCTAAAAAATTTGCGACAGTTGGCTCAAACCGTCGTGAGAATTGTCGTAGTTCAGGAATAAGGACGGTTTTTTTATAACTGTCGCAAAAAATCTACGACAATTGACCCTAATTGTCATGACAACCGTCGCAATCTTGGAATAAGGACGATTTTTTTATAACTGTCGCAACTCAAGTGTCGCAAATCTCCTTTTTTCTTGTAGTGTTTGTTCTTTTTACTATCCTTCAATGATTGCTTCGAGTTTGGTCAGACGATCAAGATGTCACTGACAAGACAAAGACAGAAGACCAGATGAGTCACAGCAGAGAAGAGACACATGCACATGCAAATGCTAAATGAAGGATACAAAATGCAGAATGCAGGATGTAGATGAAAGGTTTCATGGAATTCGTGTATTTACAAACATCACAGAGTAACAAAGAAAAATCATTTATTATTTTTTTGATATCGGATTATGTAGAAACATTCTTACAAGAGTCCTAACATAAAAGCTAATAAAGTCCTAAGGAAGTCCTTCATCGTGCTTGTTGATTTGTTCTTCCACTTGGATCTTCTTGAATATAAGTTGTCCATGATCAACGTCTAAAGATTAGTTTGATGGAGGAAAATAAATCCTCCATCTCTTCTTTTGTTTTTGTTGGAAGTAAGGGGGAACCCCTTGTTCACTTGGATCTTCAATGATAATGAGGTCCTTTTGAACTTCTAATGATCCTCCATGATACGGAAAGCCTCTTGTATTTGTCTTTTGAGTTTTCTTTAATTTGAGCTCCTACTTCCTTAGGTCATCCAAGTTAAGACTCTTAAAAGAATATTTCAAAATATTTTCTTTTGTAATCCCTATTGGTTTCTGTAATGTTTATAAATAAACTAAGAACCCCATAAAAACAATGCAATATGATGCTCTATGGATGCAACAAACACAAGTAAGCACATAAGGGCACACAAAGATAAACAAACAAAAGGGAGACCCTAGGCTTGCAACGAGCATGGAGCAAGGGTGTACCCATTCCCAAAGGACATGGACTAAAGGTTGATTGTACCAGCAGAACAAGGTTCTAAAATGGTTCCCAAAGTCATCAGCCCATCTTTCGGATATTATCAACTTCCCAATTACTCGGTGATTAATAATTTTCTCAAGAGAACTTCTTTTTAGTGTAGCATCGCGTAACACTATTTCGGGAGTACTCCCTCATAGTCCCGCACTACGTTCTAATAAAGGCCAAAGTGGGGTTAAAGGTAACTACGGTCCTCAGCATCATAGATTCCAATCGACAATAGTAAACGTTTTCACGATTACTCGTTCAAGCGAACCATTTTCGAAAGGGTCTCAACTGAGCGGGATTCTCGAGTCAACTTGGTCGGGATTCAACTCTCTATAAGCCTCGTCGAATATATCACCATCCTATCTTAATTTCTCTCAAGTTCGGGTGTAGGACTTTGTCTCACCACTCAAGGATAACAAATAAATAAGCAAATATACAAATAAACAAATAAGCAAGTAAGCAAATATAAAGCAATAAGCAAACAAAATAAAACAAGATAGGGAAACCCACTGAGGCTATCCCCAGTGAAGTCGCCATTTCCGTCGCGGTGAAATTTGGATACCAAACTATTGATTAACTTGAATCTTTAGTTCATTTGCAACCGTCTTTGATTTATCCAAAGGAAAGGTTAAAAGAAGGAAAACCTATTTTGCATTGTAAACACAACACGGGGAGAGATCTAAGGTTCGGGGGTTGGTTAAACTTAGGGAAGGTATTAGCATCCTAAGTTTCTGTTGTACTCTACAGGAACCTCTTGTTTTAATTTGCTTATTGCTAAAGTTATCTGCTTAAGGGTAATGCTAAGGGTTAAAGGTAAAGAGAAGAACCTAAAGGGGTTAGTCCTAAGAATACTCGCCAAGACGTCGCATCCTGTGCCTACATATCCTGACGGGAGTGGAATCAGAGTATCTGTAGTTCCCCTAAAGGGTTTGAGGAATTATTGACTGTGAGTCAAAGTTCCAAAGGGAAATAAGCGTTCATATGGAAACGCTTACTTGGAGTGCGAAGACTCCTATCTACGTTAAAAGTTAAATTGAAAAGGATGAAGGTATGTCCACGACGGGACGCCTAAAAAGGTGAGTACGGGGACTCAAATCCTAAGGCTAGGGTGAGGGTAAAAGCATTGACACGGGGGTCAAGCATGTGAACCTTTCCTTTGGAGGGGAATATCGGTAATGGAGAATAGTGAATGGATAAAAGCGATGATGTGATTGATAAGCACGAGGTAATGAAATGTAGGTAATGTGTACGATGAAGAGTGATTAGAGATTAAATGTAAAGGGATAAAACTGAGAAATGAAGTTAGATAGTGAATTATGGTTAAGTGGATTTAGAGATTAGCAATGGTGAAATTATTGATTTGAAAATTAGGAGTTTAATTATTTTTGTGATTTTTGAGAGTATTTCATAATTAAGTTTAAAATACGTTTAGAGATTAAATTAAATTGCAAAGATGAATTAAATTAATCAAAAATTAAAAAGAGTTTATTTATTTATTAAGGCAAGCAATTAGTTAAAAAAAACCAATAACTTAAGTTCTAAAACTAAAATAAATTAAATTAAACTAAGTATATTTTTTATGGATTTTTTAAGAAAAGAAATTCTAGTTTTAAGAGAAAGACTAACCTAATTCTATGATCCTAAAGATTAAGATCAAGGGGGAGATTATGCTAATATTATCGTGCAATGAAATACCTTAACGATTACGGTCGATGGCGATCATGAACGATCGACTTACAAGGTATGAAAATGACTTGATTAAATCAAGAATTACTTTTAAAAGAATTTAAGTATGAACGAGAATAAAATATATACGCAATATTAACATCATACATCAAATAACTCAAAATAAGTTGAAACGAAAAGTGCACGGATTAAAATCAAGAGGCAAGTACGCGATTCCAAGTCGCGTATGCGAAAACGTGCAAAGACTATCACAAGAAATTAGATCCAATAATAACGATAGCGATGTTGAATTATTAAAAAATAATACGAATTAAAATAGCAAATTGCTACCACATTAGCAGCCATCGCAAGTCAGATTAAGAAACCGAGATAATAAAATTAGATAAAATCATAATTTGTGAATCAAAACGCGAATAGGTAAGCGCAAAAAAAATGGATTATTGCTTTGCTAAACCATCAGACGCGTATAAGATTGAAACACAACAATAAATTTGCACATAAACCAATAAAAAAACATCACTATCTTGCCACACTTAACGTGATCATCGCAAGAGGGACCAAAAACTGTGCTAGATCCAAATTTATAAAAAACCGTAAAGCAAAAAAAATTTTAAAATGTTTTAAAACAATAATGTTGCTAACGCAAAAAATGCGATCATCGCAACCGGATCCAAGTTGTACGGATCTAAATTTATCGAAATAATAATAATTAATAATAACAATAATAATAATAATAATAATAATAATAATAATAATGATAATAATAATAATAATAATAAACCAAAAGGAATTTTAAATGTGCCAAATAACCCAACAATGTTGCTAACGCAGAAATGCGCTCATCGCAACCAGATCTAAATCGGATGAAACAAAATTTATCGCAAAGAAAAAGAAATTTTAAGCAAAATACAATGTTGCTCACCCAAAAATACGATCATCGCAACCGGATCGAACTAACACAAATGTCACGCGTCATGCACACAAATGTGCAAACATCGTATCGACATAATTCGATCAAAAAATAATCTTATATATATATATATATATATATATATATATATATATATATATATATATATATATATATATATATATATATATATATATATATATATATATATATATATATATATATATATATATATATATATATATATATATATATATATATATATATATATATATATATATATATATATATATATATATATATATATATATATATATATATATATATATATATATATATATATATATATATATATATATATATATATATATATATATATATATATATATATATATATATATATATATATATATATATATATATATATATATATATATATATATATATATATATATATCGGTAATAGATGAAGAAGAAGAAATCAAACTATATCAATAATAGATGAAGAAGGAGAAATAAAAAGATGAAATCAAGCTATATGAATAATAGATGAAGAAGGAGAAATAACTGTAAATGGCACTCCTCTTAGGTTTTTTTCAGCCTCCTTTTCAACAATGCAACATAATATATATAGGGGTCAAATTAGGGTTAACTATCAATTGTCAATAATATCCCTAAAGCCCATTTTAAACCCCAAATTAAATAATTAGTTAAAACTAAATAAAACTTAAATAATTTAAAGTAATTAAAATAAACTTAAAATTCTATTTATTTATACTAAACATTTAAAAAGAACAACCTATTTTCTAATATTTTATTTTTTGACTTTTGGGATATTTTTATGAATAATTCAGAAAAAAGTGAAAAAAATAATATTTTTTAAAAAATGATTTAATTAAAATACGAAAATAATAGTTAAATAATAATAAAAAACTATTTTTGTTATTTTTTAATGAAAAAATAGAAAAAATTAGAGTAAAAATAATAAAAAAACAAAAAGTGACAAAGGTGAGATTCGAACTCTCAACCTCTCACACTCACAATTCCTTACACATGCCCTCTTGCCAATTGTGTTATTTTATTCATTTGAAATAAAGTTGCACTAGAAATCATGTAAAGGTAGGACAAATTTGGGGTATTACTTGAACAATAGTGGTTTCAATAGCAAGGAGGTGGGATCTTAAGGTCAAAAATTAGGGTGCAACACATGGCTTTGGTCTTTCTGGGTGCCATTACCGAGTCTCGGATAAAATAGGACCACAATTGACTGTAAGTCATTGGGATTGGGTCAAACTTCTCTTGATCATGACTCTAATGTGCTCTCTGACGAAACTGTGATTGACAATTCAGAATGATCTGAGCAGAAAGAGCAACATCAACAGGAAATTTCTTACCACCCTCCAACATGGTAGCATCGTATCCACAAGGCACATGAGAGGATTTCTTACTGTTGCAAATAATCACCGTTGGCTCTGGCATATTAAAACGCGAAACTATTACATTCATCCTTTCTCTAGTAATATGAAGAAGTTTCTGATCCAATACATCCTGAAGATCCCTCTTCAAAACAGAACATCTGCGAGGATGTTTTTAACAAATTTTGCAAGAAGCGTGATTATGCTCATAATGGGTAAGCCTAAACAAATTGACGTGCATATCCACAAAAGATCCTCTTATTGAATTCACATCAGAGATAAAGTATTCTTTGAGATATCCTTACACAGCATTTCCATACTTGGGTAACAAGCTTGTTGAGACATTGGGTCCAGAATCTTCAAAAGACAACATACCGCTTTGCACTAACTTTTTTACTTCATCTTTCAAAAAAAAATAATGTTCAATATAATGACCGGGTGCCCCTTGATGAAATGGACAAAAACGATCATACTTAAACCACCATGGGAGATTTTTTGGGATGACCGACGGAGTCCTTGTTTCCACCAGATTCTTCTGTACTAAAGTACGATATAATTCAGAATAGGCAATCGGGATCGGGTTACGAGATCCTCCATGTTTCTCTCGCGAAATAGCATTAGCAGCTTGTTCCTTCTCCTTGGGTAAACCTTCCACGAGCTTCTTAGAGTTGCTAGAAGCGCTAATGGGAGTCACAAGAATGGGCATTGACATGATTTCAGAAATCACGGTCCCTTGAAGCGGAGTGTGAGAAATATCTGGAGAATGTTGATTTTGAGTAGCAACCAGAGTTTCAACCAAATCAGAGAGCCTTTCCACACCAGCCCTCAAAGTAGTCACCTCCTTACGAAGTTCATGATTTTCTTGCTCAATGTTCTTCATTTGCTTTCTTTGACTGACCCGAGTATCGTACTGATGAATTATCTTGTCTAAACGAGGATGAAGAAGCAAGAGTGAGAACCTGGGATGCAAAGAATGCAATGATAATGACGAATGCAAATGCGCCAATGTAGATGAGTTTCAAGAAACTCAAAGGTTATGTTTGCAAACACCATAAAGTGGACAATACTTTTGATAACTGAAAATCCCATTTTATTGAAAATAGAGTATAATTTCAAAATCCATGGTAAAACCTATGATGTTTGTAAACAAAAGCTTTGAATTCCATGAAACGTTTATGAACATGATGTTTTTGAGTGCATGTATGCTCAAACATAGGTATATATATCTCCACATATACACATATACATTCAAACAGGCAAAGACTTAGGTTTAAAAGTCAACGATCCTAGAGTAAGGGTCTACCCATCCCAAATGGTGTGGACTAAGGGTTTATTGTACCTGCAGAACAAAGGTTCTAAAAGTTTCCAAAGTCATTAGTCCGTCTTTTGGATATTATCAATTTCCCAAATACTCGGTAGTTAATAATATTCTCAAGAGAACCTCTTTGAGTGTAGCATCACGTATACACTATTTTAGGACTACTCCCTCATAGTCATCGCACTACGCCCTAAAAAAGGTCAAGTTGAGGTGAGGGTAATTAAAGGTTCCCAGTATCATAGACTCCTAGGTCGAAAATAGTAAGTGTTTTCACAAATACTCGTTCAACAGTACTATTCTCAAGAGGGCCTCAATTGAGCGGTGATTCTCAAGTCAGCTTGGTTGGGAATCAACTTCCTATAAGCCTTCTCAAATATATCACCTTCCTATCATAAGTGCACTAAAGTCCGAGTGTAAGACTTATCTCACCACACAAATATAACAATCAAAAGCATAAACAAATATATAGATAAACATGTATACACAATAATAATCACAAATAAACAAGTTAGGGGGAACCCGCAAGAAATATTTTTTCCCTAGTGAAGTCGTCATTTCTGTCGCGGTGAGAATTGGATGCCAAGCTATTGATTAACTTGAATCACAAATCTTAATTCACCAACGATCTTTAATTTATCCAAGGAAAGGGGAAAAGAACGAATGACCCAAAATATGCAATGCAAAAAACAAAGCAAAAGTGAATCTAAGGTTCGGGGGTTAGTTATACATAGGGAAGGTGCTAGCATCATAAGTATCTGTAGTACTCTACAAGATCCTCTTGTTTTTTTTGTTATTTGTCTGCTAAGGGTGAAAAAGATGAAGGGAGACCTAAGGTGTTATTTCTAAGTATGCTCGCCAAGACATCGCATCTTGTGCCTACGTATTCTGACGGGAGTGGAATTAGAGCATTTGTAGTCCCCTCAAGGGGTAAACAAAGTAAAAGGAAAAAGTTGGTTTTTAAGAGAAGAGACAAGTTGTCATCTTAAGGAGAATACTCAACTTAAACCACCATAAACATGTGGAAGATGGATCTTTGCTTCATATTAAGGGAAGAGCTCTAACTCAGATATAGAATTGATGAGTATGCCACATACATCTCTCAAGTGGAAAAGAATCTACGTCTTTCTCAACTATGTCATGGGGTAGGAGAATTATATCTCGACTAAGGACGGCTCGTGTCTAATTCTCTCATGGGAGAAAAGAGAACCTAATTGTAGGTTGTCTAGTTAACATCCGAAGAGAACTAACCTAATTCTATGAATCTAAAATAAGATTGAAGAGGAAAGCTATCTTATTGTTGTCATGCAAAGGATTTATCATAAGACCTAATCTGATTCAATTTATCAGAGATGAAGTTGAATTATGGACCTACCCTTAAATCGGTTAACCATCTTAATTAATTTAAAATTTTAGTCTTAATAATATTTATTATAAAAGTGTTAGTTAACTCTAATTATCATAATTTAAACTAATTTGACTAACTAAACAAGGTGTTATGAATTAATTTACCTAAATAAAATAATAACAATAGTTAAAAAGAATGGGGTGTGAATTAAATAAAATTAATAAAAAGATTGTAATTAGAAAGTGTTAATAGTAAAAAGACCTAAAGTCTAACTCATAATCCTAACATACATCACTAACTCATATCCAATAATAATAATCATAATTATAATAATTATAATAATATTATATCATTGTGAATGAAAGAAAAAGAATATAAAAAAATTATTAAAAAACATGAAGGTCTGCGTGAGATAGCAGCACCATTTTTAACGGAAAAAATTATCCTAGTCCCTTGATTTTAGCCAAAAAGGAGTTACTATATTATCTTGACCTTTTCAATTTTTTTTAAAAAAAAATAATAATAACCCATAAATAAATAAATAAATAAATAAAAACAATTAAACCATAAGATGAGGAGGAACATATCATATCTAAATTTTTCTCCCTCACTTTGACTTTTCAAATAAACTCCTAACCCTTAGAATGACAACACATGGCAATAGAGATTTTTTTTTTATAAAACAAAAATAAAATGTAGCCAAGCAAAACAAAAAGCAAGCAACGTAACAGTATTACTCTATCTCTCTCTCGTCTCCTCACAGAAAAAATCAATTTTTTTTAAAACTAAATTCTCACAATCACAACTCGTAAAGCCACATAGATCTAGATTTAGACATAATACAACAAATAAAAATAAGATGTTACGTCACTGAGCGGAGGTGATCGAAAAGACAACTAGTGGTGAAAGGTGCAGCCGCAACTGGAAAAAATTGTGGTGCGATATTACAACCGAAAACGGTTTGTGCGCATCGAGAATATCGAACTCCAACTTCTTAGTGTTAGTCTTTTTTCCTTATTACTCTGTTTTTTCTATCTCTTGTATGTGTGTGTATTTCTGAACTTTTTTCTGCCTTTTTCTTGTTGTTTTTTCTCTTTTTTTGTTTACCATTTGTTTTTTCTAATGCATATATATAGAACCAAAAAGTAGACAAGAATGATAATAACAATTAACACAATATTTTTTTTGTTTTATATAATAAGATAAGAATAAAAAGAATTAAAAATCATGTTTTTGTGTTTTTTAATTACAAAACAAGAATTAAAAGAATTAAAAATTATGTTTGTGTTTTTTTAAAAGAAAATATTAATAAACAAATTAAAAATAATAATTTATATTAAATACCTAATTAAATTTAAATAAATTAAATGATTATTTAAAAATAAAATAAAAAGTAGGGCAAAAAAATACTCGAAAAAATAAAATGAACATACCAAAATAATCAGCGCGAAATAAACGATTCGAAAAAATACAACGTTTAGTCAGATTTTGAATTAAATTTTACATGCTAAAAAGGCTTAAACTGACCAAAAAACGTCCAAAAGATGGTTGAAAATTTTAAATGAGCACGCCAGGTTAAACTACGCAAAACATAGATTAATATCACTGACGTTTGCAGACTCGATCTTGAAATTTTCCGTCCACGGATTTTACACACAGTTGATTTTTATTTTATCAATTCGACGGTAATTCCAACAAGTTTATTCCAGCTGATAAATTGGATATTATGCATGATAAAATGCGTGATATGCTATGCAAACGATGTGAAACGAAAAACAGAATCTCAGAATAAAAAATTAGGGTATGACACTTGCATAAAGTTATATTAGCTTATAATATCTGTTGCAATTACAACTTTGATCAATAATTTAATTTTTTTGACATATAATGGCACATGTATCAGGTTGAAGCACCATACAAACATTCTGTGTACTTAATTATGGATGATACAAACAAATTTTTTCAAGCCAAAAAAGCAAGTGCACGTATATCTTTGATGGTAAGATAATTGCGTTCAAAGCGTCAAAGACACAATCCTCAACAACAAGTAACATTCAATACCCAAATTCCTACACCAAATATCATGATAATAAGAACTCCATTATTCGAGCTAACCCCGTCACATGAAAACCAAAAAACAGTTCAATAAATTGTTGAAGAAGGAAGGTTAGTTAGTGCATAATTTCATGGTTCAGTACCTAGCCACACTAGGCATGGATTTAGAACTACAAGACATGCCTACAACATTCAAAACATAGAAAAAAAATCTGTTTGCCAAATTCTCCAATGCCATTACACATGATTCATATGAAAATACCCAACCTACGGCACCAAAATCAGTTGCACAAATCTTAACGCCACAACGCAGCCCCATAGAAGATGTTGTAAGTTCTTCTCATAAAAGACTATAAGTCTCTTATTATAAATTATATGTGAAGTCTGTAATAAATCTTGGAATCTCCAGTGCATTAGTATTGATGGTTTTCTCCAATGTTCTTTTAATAATTAACATGTCTTGTCATATTACTTAATCAACTCAGTACTATGTTTTCTTATATTTCCATTCAGCGTTACAAAAAGATACAAAACAACATGTGCTACTCCTTCCATAAGCCATAACCAGAATGTTGTTTCTTCATAAACTACACAGAACGAAGACAATTCGAGTAAACAAATGTTAGCTCACATTCTATTATTAGCATTTATGATAATAACAATGCTTTGAGTAACTTCATGCTTAACATATGCAAACTCTGTTATGATAGGAATGCATTAATTGTGAAACCTACTCGGGGAAGGCCTTGGAAAACCGTAGTAGTTCCAAGTTTAGGCATGAATGTATCATCCATTGCAATGTTGCAACAGCAACATTTAGCCATGTCAGTAAAAACTTCTAATAATTTTATATATCCTTTATATTTATTGAAACATTTTTGCAATTCACCGAGTTACCGGTAGCTTCACGTGTCCTTGAATATCCTATATCATGAATGGTTTTTTGTGTACAGATTTCCAACAATTCGTAAACCACTCAGTGGCAGACCTCGAAAAAAGTTGAGACTTTCAAATCTTGCTATGAATCTGACGAGACCAGAACCGCAGCATAACAACATATACGAAATTCTACATCACCACTTAGGTAGGGGTGTGAAAAAAACCTGTTCACAAGAACCAAATTTAAAAGTATGGTGCACAGATTTCAAAATTCCATATTATTTGGTTTAAAAACTAGTCCAAATTCATTTCGCTAAAACCATTAAAAATCAGTGTCCACTATTTAAAACCATGGTTAATCCATTTTTCAAACTCGTTGTCTTTTTTTTTGTTTCAGGATCATAAATGACAATTAAAGTAATGTATATATAATAAATAAAACTTATATATATATATATATATATATATATATATATATATATATATATATATATATATATATATATATATATATATATATATATATATATATATATATATATATATATATATATATATATATATATATATATATATATATATATATATATATATATATATATATATATATATATATATATATGGGTGTGCAAAATAACCAATAACCATAAACCAAATTAATTCAAATTTTTAAATCCAGTCCAAATTTATATTTTAAATTTGGTGGCTCATTTATCAAATTAAAAAAAATCGGTAACCATTTGTTTCAAACCGGATTGAGATTCGGTAACCATTTTTCAATAAGCTTCAAAAACAAAAGTAGAATAGTTTGGGAAAATCAAGATCAACACCCATAGTTTGCAATAAAATTGATTTGGTTTAAAGTAAAATAAGTTTAAGATAGATAGTTTGCAATAAGTATAAAGTAGAATAAGTTTCACAATTAATTGATTTATATCAATTCAACGTACTTCTCGATTAATTGATTTAATTCACGATGAAAAGGAATTAGTCTAATTCCAATTTTACATTGAGTAATTTAAAGTTTAAGATATAAGGAGTGTTGATTTAATTCAATGTAAAACCAGAATAAAATTGATTAATTGATTTATATCAATTATTTGATAGTTTGTAATAAGTTTAAAGTATAATAAGTTTCAGGTGGTTTATCAATTATTTGATAGTTTCTAATAAAATTGAATTTAAAAAAAAATGATTTTAAAAAAAATAGTTTGCAATATGTTTAAAGTAGAATATGTTTCCAGTTTTAAAGAAAATAAAAAAACTATTTTTGAGAGAAACTGGTTTAAAACTGGTTTTTAAAAAACTGTTTTTTATATAAAAATCGGTTTGAAACCGAACCAATCCACTTGTAAACCGGTTTTAAAAAAATAAACCGGTTTTATATAAATGGTTTTAAGATTCAAACCAAACCATATATGTGGTTTGTTTTGGTTTGATTTATAATTCATGCACACCCCTACACCTAGGTACTTTATTTTTCGTTTTCTATGACAAATTTATAACTTGGTTCATAAAGCATAACTCTTTGCAAAATGAATTGTTGAAAGTGTCTTCATAAAAGCAAGTCGTTTTGTTTCGTGAGTTGATGAAAGTATCTTGATATGATTGAAATATATTTCTATCATGAACTTCGGTGATATGCATAGAGGTTACTAACGTTACTTTTTGAATAATGCTTTTTCATATTAATGCTTTTGTTAACTTAAATTAATTTGTTACATGTTAACATTATGATGGGTTGATGTGTGAAAAATAAGAACAAACAGTGGAGAAAAGAATAAAGAGATGGAAGAAAACTGCAATGGAATTAATGGCAAATCAATTATAAAAGTAAGAGAATGAGTAATGACAAAATAACAAAATAACAAACTGATAGTGACAGTCACTGTCAGCCCCTGTAGCACACAGTGCTCCCAAATCACTGTGAAAGTGACCCCACACAATAACAGAATTCTCATCCCTCCTATTCTCTCTGACTCCACCCACTAATATAGTATCTCTCATGCAAATCATGCAGCCACGTCATTATCCCTTATTCCTTTCCCTTTCTTTCTCATGTAAACCCTCCAAACCTTTGGCTTGGGCCCACTGTCAAGGCCCACCACTTGATTCACCTTTCTATCAACGCTCGCCTCCATAGAAACAGCCTTATCCTCAAGGCAAAAATCTGGAAATTGACCCTGCAACACTGCATTATCCTCCCATGTCTTGTGCTTCCATTTAATGAGACTTTGTTGCACAGTAACTCCTCCCTTCACTGTCACCCTAGAGCCCATGACCTTCTCTGGATACACATCAATCTCATTTGTGAGTTCCAAATCTTTGGGAAGTTCCCCTAGCACCTGATAGTCTCCAACTACTTTCTTCAATAACGACAAATGAAAAACAGGGTGGATCCTGGACTGATCAGGCAGTTGCAGCCTATATGCCACTTCTCCAACCTTAGCTACAACTTTGAAAGGCCCATAAAAACGTGCCGCTAATTTTTGATTGATCCGTTTCACCGCTGAATGTTGTCTGTGAGGTCGTAATTTCAAAAAAAAAAAACCATTCACCAACCTGAAAACGCACATCTCTTCTCTTCTTGTTAGCATAGCTCGCCATTTGTTCTTGCGCTCTATGTAGATGTGATTTAAGTTGTTTTAGAGCCTCATCTCTCTCACTTAGCTCTAATGCCACCGCAACCAGCTTAGTCTCATTTGATAAAAACCGCAGAATACCAGGAGGATGCCTTCCATAAACCACTTCAAAAGGAGTTTTCCCAATCGACACATGATAGGTGGTATTGTACCAAAACTCAGCCCAAGAGAGCCAATTTGACCAATTTTTGGGATGATCAGAAGCAAAGCATCTCAAATAGCTTTCCAGACATCTATTTATCACTTCCGTTTGCCTGTCCGTTTCTGGATGATAGGAAAAACTCAGCTGCAATTTAGTGCCCTGCAATTTAAATAATTCCAGCCAGCAATGGCTTACAAATAAGGGATCTCTGTCACTGATAAGGGAATTTGGAATTCCATGAAGCCTCACTATTTCTTTTAGAAACAATTCAGCAATGGACTTCGCTGTGTAAGGGTGCTTGAGCAATATGAAATGATTGTACTTGGACAATCTGTCCACAACCATAAGTACAACCTCATAACCCTTAGACTTAGGCAAACCCGTAATGAAATCTAGAGAAATATCCTCCCAAATACCATTAGGAATGGGAAGAGGTTGCAGCAAACCTCCGGGAGTCGTGGCCGTATATTTTTGTCTTTGACAGACATCACAAGCACGCACAAATTCTCTCACCGGCTTCTGCATTCCAAGCCAATATAAATTATCCGCCAGCTTTCGATAAGTTCTTAAGAACCCTGAATGTCCACCAGTAGGAGTGAAATGAAATTCCTCCAACAGAAGAGGGATAGATGGGGACTTAGGAGAAAGAACCATCATGTCATGATAAAACAACATACCTTGTTTAACAGAATAGCCTGGCTTAGAATCAGGAGAAGATAACATAGTTTGTATCATGTTTTGAATTTCTGGATCATCTTTCACCTCATCTAAAAGTTTCTTGCTATTGGTCCATTGAGGGTACGAAATCAAAGTACCCAATTCAGCATCATCATAAAACCTGGATAGAGCACCAACAACTTTGTTTTCCATCCCTGGTTTGTACTTCACCTCAAACTGATAGCCAAGCAACTTAGCCAACCAACACTACTGGTCTGGGGAAGTTATTCTCTACTGCAGGAAGTGTTTTAGACTCTTATGATAAGTGTATATCGTGAACTGCTTTCCCAACAAATAGTGTCGCCAATGCTGAATGCACAATACCAAAGCCATAAGCTCTTTTTCATACACACACTTTGCTAAATTTCCCTGAGATAATGCTTTGCTGAAAAATGCTACAGGTCTCCTCTGATGCATTAACACTGCTCCGATACCTCTACCAGCTGCGTCACATTCCACTTCAAAGGGTAGAGAAAAACTAGGTAATACCAATACAGGGGGTGAAGTCATGATAATCTTCATCAAGTGAAAAGTTGCATTTGCCTTTGTTCCCCATACAAAGTTGTCCTTCTCGGTCAACTCAATCAAAGGCTTGGCCATTTTGCCATAGTTGTTAATAATTTTTTTATAGTACCCCGTAAGTCCCAAAAACCCACGAACTCCTTTTACGTTCTTTGGTTCTGGCCAACCCAAAATGCACCTTACTTTCGCAGGATCTACTGCTACCCCTTCACCTGAAATGATGTGCCCCAAGTAATCAATTTGCTTACACCCAAACTTACACTTAGCTTGATTTGCAATAAAACAGTTCTCAAGTAAAACAGCAAGAACCTGACTTAAGTGCTTCTGATGCTCTCGAATGTTCTTATTGTATATGAGGATATCGTCAAAAAAACTAAGACAAATTTTCTTAAAAAAGGCCTAAAAATATCGTTCATAGTTGCTTGGAAAGTTGCTGGAGCATTCGTTAACCCAAATGGCATCATTAAATACTCATAGTGGCCATTGTGAGTTTTAAAAGCTGTTTTGGGAATATCATTTTCATGCACCCTGATTTGATGATATTCGGACTTAAGGTCAATCTTCAAAAAAACAGTCGAGCCATATAATTCATCCAATAATTCGTCTACAATGGGAATAGGGTACTTATCGAAACTGTAGCTTTGTTGAGGGATCTATAATCCACACACATCCTCCAACTTTTATCTTTCTTTTTTACTAAAATCACCGAACTAGAGAAAGCACTCATACTGGGTCTGATCACTCCTGCCTGCAACAGTTCAGTCACTTGTTTCTCAATCTCCTCCTTCTGATGGTGAGGATACCAGTAGGGCCTAACATTGATTGTCCCATGATTTGGAAATAATTTGATATGGTGCACTTGAGACCTCTCTGGAGGCAGCTGAATTTGATCTTTAAAAACTGCAGGAAATTGTTCCAGAGTTGCAATTAATTTTGTTGGCACAGAGACCTCACCAACTTTCAATTGGTGATGTTGAGACCACCACCATTCAGTCCCATCCTATTCTGCTTGTCTTCCAAAAATGAGTTCAGATAACTATGCTCCTCTGGCATGCTACCTTGACCCAACATCTTTACCATCTGCCCCTTATACATGAACTGCATAGACAACACCTTCCAATCCATTAGTACCTTTCCAAGTGTGCTCAGCCACGAGACTCCCAACACCATATTCAATCCTCCCAAATCCAGTACCAACGCATCAATGACTACCTTCACAGACCCCATCTTCATTACAATTCCTTTGCACACCCCTTGAGAATTCACCTTATGTCCATCTCCAAGTTTGATGCTTCTGGCAGGTTCAGGAGTGATTTCTAACCCCAACGCATTTGTTACTTGAGGGGAGATGAAATTGTGGCTCGCGCCACTATCAATCAACACTAACACATCCACATTTTCAATTTTTCCCTTAATTTTCATGGTACGATTTCCACACATACTTCCAAACACACCCATGGATTTACATTCTACCTCTTCATCCTCTTCCTCATCAGATTGCACTTCCTCCATAGATACGATTTCACCTTCATCGTTAAGAGTTTCTCTTTCACCCAAAATCAACACTCATAAGGATCTCTCCGGACACTTATGGAGATTAGGGTGATACTTGCCTCGACACTTGAAGCACAAACCCTTCGCCCTTCTCTCATCCATCTCGTCGTTGTAAATGCTGCGAATCCCTTTCCATTTTTCAAATGACGAGTCATTTTCACCCTTTCTCCCAGTTGAAGCTAACTACGTCGTAGAGAGCGTGTTAGATCCACTAGATCCTGTTTTCTGAGTCGGGTTGGCCCAACTGAAACGATTTGTCTCTTTTGGGTTTGACCCGCTCCTGCTCCGAAAAACTGACCTGGCCCAATCGATCCTGCCCTCCTTTTTTGCTACTGTATCTGCCTACGTCATCATAATCTTCTCTCAACTCTTCCTCTACTTCTTTTTCGATTCGCATCATCTGCATCAGGTTCAGGGGATTGAAAGTTTGAACCCTACACCGAATTTGTGGCTTCAAACCACTCATAAAATAACTCAGATACTGTTCCTCTGGAAGTCGTCCCACTTGTGATGACAAAATCTCAAAAGCTTCCAAAAATTCTTTTACACTACCGCTCTGTTTCAACGTGGATAATTCCTCAAAAGGATTCTCCAAACATCTTCCTCCATAGCGTGCAATCAGTCCCCTTTTCAGCTTTTCCCAGAACAGATCGTCCTCTGTTTCCATCAAAAGGTTAAACCAGTGTATGGTAGACCCTTCCATACTCAGACGTGCCAACTTCACTCGCATCTCATTGGTCGTATTCTGCACATCAAAATAGATCTCATCTTGTGTGATCCATGCAACAGGATCGTCTCCTTTGAATAGTGGCAGTTTCACCTTCTTCCCTGACAAACATGATTCCTCATGTGAAGACTCACCCATGGAACCCCCACTCTCCTGATTTGTATTCTTCTGACCGATCTGATTGCATAAATAAGAGAGAACCAAGCTTTGTTGTTGCATCTGTTGAGCCAAAGTTTGCAGTGTAGCTTTGAAGTCAACCATCTTAGGCTTTCGTGGCATCTACAATTTCGGTACGGTAATTTTTTTTATCCGACAGGTCAGACCAATTGATGGGTTGATGTGTGAAAAATATGAATAAACAGTGGAGAAAATAACAAAGAAATGGAAGAAAACTGCAATGGAATTAATGGCAAATCAATTACAAAAGTAAGAGAATGAATAATAACAAAATAACAAAATAACAAACTTAGTCACTGTCAGCCCCTGTAGCACACAGTGCTCCCAAATCACTATGAAAGTGACCTACACAATAATAGAATTCCCAGCCCTCCTATTCTCTCTGACTCCACCCACTAATATAGTACCTATTATGCAAATCATGCAGCCACGTCATTATCCCTTATTCCTTTCCCTTTCTTTCTCCTGTAAACCCTCCAAACATTTGGCTTGGGCCCACTCTCAAGGCCCACCACTTGATTCACCTTTCTATCACATTACTTATGTTTTATTACAAATTTAGAAATTATTGAATCAATTATTTGTTTCCCTACTTTGATTAAGAAATTTTATCATTAACCAAAATTTTTTAATAATGATTTTGTTAACTTACAGTTATTTGTTATTATTTAATCAATCATGGATAGTTTTTAGTGTCTCCCGGTTTTATTATAATTCCATCAAGAACCATAAAATCTGAGTCCTTTAATCAAAACAATATTTCCACTATTTTATAGGAATACTCTGATACCTACTGTACAGGAAAAACACAGTTGTGTTCAAAGTTTGCGACCTGTATTGTCGGTGGAACAAGATATGCAGCATCCCAAAAATTATATTACTCATGTTGTCCAAAATCCATGTCCAATTTTTACACCAACAATCAATTTAAATTTTAATAGTGACAATGACAATGATTCCGACTATGACCCTTTTGCGAGTGAGAAAGGCTAGAGGAGAAGAAGAGGAACCACCATCAGTGAAAATCTAGAAAGTTTGATTTCGAGGTAAGGGTGAGGTTCTGATTTTATAAGGGTTAATAGGTTGAATGGTGCGTAAAAGTTAGGTTTTGTCTTATGGGTGGAATGTTGTTCTATGTTATGACTGTAACGCCCGATTCTGATTTCCAATTTTGTTGAGTCTTTTGATTTATTTGGGTGATTAATATTTTAATTGTGAAATTGATGTGTTAATATATTATGTTTGCATATTATGCTATTTTACTAATTTTGAGAGTTTTTGGGGAAAATAGATTGGAGGGTATTTTAGACATTTCTTATTTAATTATAAGATGAGATATTTTGTGAGAAAATGGATTAGTAGATGTTTGGAGAGAAATAGAATAGAAAGAGATATAAGTGGAATAGAGGAAAGAAAAGAAAAGGATAGAAATAGAAAGAAGAGATAAGGAAGAGAAAGAAAGAAGGAAGAAGAGAGAAAAGGAGAAAATAGAGGAAAAGCTTGGATATCTCAAGATCAACATCTAGGAATCGATTTAAATCGGGTAAGGGTGTGAAATCTTATTATTTTCTCAATGTGTATGATTATGTATGCTTTTGTTGGATTGATTTAGATTGTTTGAGAGTTTTACCCATTTTTCCATTTTAGGTCGAAATTGTTTAATCGATAGAAATCGATGTTTTAACGGTTAGAATCTGGAATAATGGTGTAGTTTAGTCAAGGAATGTTAGGCTAAGACTATGGAAACTTGTTGGAATTGAATCGGGTGATTTTAGGACCTTGTGACATTTTCGGACAGTAGAGTTTTTGAGAGATCGCAGAGGTTCGCTAAGCGAGAAGCTAGCGAGCGAGCTAGCGAGTGGTTCGCTAGGCGAGTCGCTAGCGAGCCAATAGCGAATGATCCCAGACTTGGACAGAACCAAAATGACCCTTGTTCGCTGGAGCGAGTGAGGTAGCGAGTATTCGCTAAGCCTTCGCTAAGCGAGTTGGGTAGCGAACACTTCCAGTTGCAAAAGGAAGGCTTCGCTAGCACGTTCGCTAGGCGAGTCAGTAGCGAATGACCGCTATGCTTTCGCTAGGCGAGTGAGCCAGCGAGCATGACAACATTGTTTTATTTTGTTGTTTCCATCCAATGTTGATGCTTGATTCTTCAACACATAGCTTGTGTGTTGTATTATGATATGTTGTGGGTAGCCGTATGGCGTGAATCCTAGATTGTGGAATTGATTGTGAAATGTGGCCTTTTTGGCAAATAATGCATTGTTTAAATTGATTAAAAGTGCATGATGATTGTAATAGAGTTCGTTGCCGTTTGGCGCGATATTGTGAATGCATATTGATTGTATGCGATTGTATGTGAGGCACCAAGATGTGTATTCTTATGTATTGCTTGATAAATGTAGTGATGATGTTGAAAGTATGAATACTTGGATTATTATGAAATGTGTTGTGTGTGCAATCATGTTATAATTCTTGTGAGATGAATTATTTGAATATGCATGAGATTAAGATGCGAGAACGGTCTTAAGTGCATATGGTTGTTGATTGCATACGCATCATTTGTTGTCAAGAGGAAATGTTTGCTAGTTTCGTGGAGACTAGTGGCTTGTCCCAAACCTAGAGCGGGGTTTGAAAGCTTAGAGGACGAGCTTTTGTTTGTTATTGATCTAGAGGACGGACCCGGTTTAAATATAAAAACCGAAAAATAATAACAAGTGGTGGTACCACATGGCATGAGTTGCATTGAGTTGCATTGAGTCACATGGCATAGGTAATTGTTGTATGAAAGTATGCGTATGTGTATGAATTGTTGAACTGAGAGTTGTGAATTGATGAATAAATATAATTGTAAATGTTTATGTGGAAATAAATGAATTGTGGATGTATACATGATGAATGTGCTTGGTGATTATCCATATATTTGTATATACATTGTGATGTATATGGATGACTTGTGATGTATATGGATGACTTGTGGTGAGAATGTTGATTATGTGCATTCTAAGATTGTGGATATATATAATTATATGCATTGATTATTATGATAATATTTCTCACCCTTCTGTTGTTTTATGATGCTCTATGAGGCATTGCATAGTAGGTATGTTGGAGGTCTTTTTGTGAAGCGTGTCTTCATTCTTTTGTCGGTCAGCTCTGATATGTAGCACCGGGTAGCTAGGATATATGATTCTTTTGTGATACATTGTATATGTATCTTGCTGTGGAATGTTTATGAAAATATGAATTATGCTGTGAATTAAACTAGATGATATATATATATATATATATATATATATATATATATATATATATATATATATATATATATATATATATATATATATATATATATATATATATATATATATATATATATATATATATATATATATATATATATATATATATATATATATATATATATATATATATATATATATATATATATATATATATATATATATATATATATATATATATATATATATATATATATATATATATATATATATATATATATATATATATATATATATATATATATATATATATATATATATATATATATATATATATATATATATATATATATATATATATATATATATATATATATATATATATATATATATATATATATATATATATATATATATATATATATATATATATATATATATATATATATATATATATATATATATATATATATATATATATATATATATATATATATATATATATATATATATATATATATATATATATATATATATATATATATATATATATATATATATGTTTGATGATTATCAATGTTTAGATGTTTCCGCTTTTATTCTAAATATTGAGATGTGGGTGTAAGGACTAAGTTCCTCTGTTAAAAGCTACCCCACTGTTGCATATCTTTATTGAGCAGGTGTTGTATGTTTTAAATTCAAGTATGATGTGGCGCACCTCTTTTATACCGTGTTTTAATTTTACTCTGATGGATTTTTAATATGTGCCTTAGTGATTTATTTGATTTATTGGGGGTATAGAAAGGGGGTGTTACATTAGTGGTATCAGAGCAGGTCGGTCAATTGACCAAGTTGTTAATGTGTTTATTCCTTTATATATTTGATATGTGTGTATGACACTATCAATATCTTTAGTTCTTATGAAGTTTTGTTGTTGGGATCCAGAACAGTGGTCGCCGGTAGGAATGATGAAGCGATTGCCGAAGCTTTGGCGATGTTGGCTTGGGATGTTTTTAGAGAGGCATTTCTGGAGAAGTATTTTCTAGAAGATGTGTGTGGTAAGAAGGAAATTGAATTCCTTAAGTTGAAGCAGGGTAACTCAACTGTGGCCGAGTATGCAGCAAGGTTTGAGGAATTGATTAAGTTTTGTCCTCATTACAACACTACCAATGTTGAGAGATCCAAGTGTCTCAAGTTCATGAATGGTTTGAGGCCTGAAGTCAAGCAAGTCGTTGGTTATTAGGAAATTAGGCGATTTTCTGAGTTGGTGAAAAAAGCAGAATTTATGATGAAGATAGTAGAGCTAGATCTGCCCACTATAAAAGTTTAAATGACAAGAAGGGAAAAGGTCAATTCCGAGGGAAGCCGTATGTGACTCATGTTGATAAGGGGAAACAGAAAACTGGTTACCGCAAGAAGCCGGGTGGGGGAGGAGTTTCCACTCCGGTGAGATGTTATCAATACGGTGATGTAGGACATCAGGCTCCTGAATGCAAAAGCGTGAAGCAGAAATGTTTCAAGTGTGGAAAGCCAGACCATAAAGCTATGGAGTGCAAGAGCGGTGCGAATGTGACTTTCTACAACTGTGGTGAGCAAGCGCACATTAGTACCAAGTGTGACAAGCCAAAGAAAACTCATGGGAATGGGAAAGTGTTTGCTCTATAAGGATCAGAGACTACTAGCGAAGATCGGTTGATCCAAGGTACGTGCTTCATTAATGGTATACCTTTGGTCGCTATAATTGATACTGGAGCTACACATCCCTTTATTTCCTTTGATTATGTTAAGAGATTGAATCTTGAGTTGTCAATTATGAGTGGTGGTATGGTTATTGATACTCCTGCTATGGGTTCAGTAACTACCCCTTTTGTGTGTTTGAATTGTCCGTTGAGTATTTTTGGTAAAGACTTTGGAGTTGATTTAGTGTGTCTTCACTTAGATCAACTTGATGTTATTCTTGGGATGAATTGGTTAGAATTCAATCGTGTTTATATTAACTGTTTTGACAAAACGGTTATTTTTCCTGAACCTGATGACAAAAGAGACTTGTTTATGACTGCTAAGCAAGTGGAGGAATCAGTACAAGATGGTGCGAAGGTATTTATGTTGATGGCAACTTTGAACATTGGTGAAAATGGAGCAATTGATGCTTTACCAATTGTCTGTGATTTTCCGGAGGTCTTTCCTGACGAGATAAGAGATTTACCGCCGGAACAAGAAGTGGAGTTGGCGATCGACTTAATTCCTGGAACTAGTCCGATATCGATGGCTCCATATCGTATGTCCACATCGGAATTGAAAGAGTTAAAAAGTCAACTTGAAGATCTACTTGAAAAGAGGTTTATTCGTCCGAGTGTGCTACCGTGGGGTGCACCAGTTTTGTTGGTTAAGAAGAGAGAAGGTTCTATGAGACTTTGTGTGGACTACAGACAATTGAACAAGATGATCATTAAGAATAAGTATCCACTTATGAGGATTGATGATTTGATGGATCAGTTTATTGGTGTGAGCGTCTTTAGTAAGATAGATCTGAGATCTGGGTATCATCAGATTCGTGTGAAGGCTGAAGATATTCAGAAGACTTCCTTTAGAACGAGGTATGGACATTATGAGTATCTTGTGATGCCATTTGGTGTGACTAATGCACCAGGTGTATTTATGGAGTACATGAATGGTAGAAGTGATGGTTAAGGAACCCACAGGGTTTTTGGTGTCGTAGTCACCCCTTGTGTTTGGTGTCTGTAGTCACTTATCGAGGATTTTTCTTTTGTAATCCTTTTGCTTTTCGATTTTCATTCTTTTGTTCATTTTCCCCTAATTTTTTCTTGGACCGACTTTTTTATTGATTTTGGAGTCCTGTGGGATGCCCTAACTGCCTAAGTCTCTTGTTTTCAAGGCATTGACTTAGTGGGATTTCTTTCTTTTTTTTCTCTTTCTTGATTCCTTTTTTTTAACAAATCGTGTGACACTAGTTTATCTTGATTTATTTGAGAGGGTTGTGCCTGCCTCATTCCTTTTGATGAGGGATAACCATTGTGGTTTCATGTCTCTTGACCTCTTGATGCGTGAAGAATACAAAGGTGATTGATCGTTGAATGGGACACTCATCTTTTTCCCTTTTTGAAATTTAAATACACGGTCAAATTAACTGAAGACTACCCTGTCCCAGGTTAAGATTGAGGATTTTTTTGTTTTTAGAAAGAAAATTATACTTCTAGGCTCAACGGGGTTGACGAGGGTTTATCTCCCTTATATCTCCTTTGTTTGGGGATTTGAAACAATGTTTGTACGTCATCAGCAAGGTTTTGTTCCAAAATTATACGACCAGAAAATTTGCATTTTTATTTCATCATCCTCCTTCCAAGAGTTTAAGCAAGAAGTTGGTATTGCAATGCAAAGAAATATTTTATGGGTGAACACGAATGGATTACTTCAAAAAAATCATATTCATTGCATTAAGATTATCATTCAAAACAAACAAGTTTTACATGTAAATAATGCTTTAACATACAATGAAAAATACATATGAAAATGCAGTAAAGAAGCTAATGATTGCCACTGCTGAGGGGGCTTGACTTCGTCTGAACTTATTGCTTCTGAGGATGTCTTTGCAGTCTGAGTGCTCACTTGGGTAAGGAGGCTTCAATTTATGCATAAACTATCTGCAATGAATGTGATGACTTTGGTGTCAATCAGATTTTGCACCTTGTGCTTGATCACTTTACAATCTTTAGTTGCATGGCCAGGTGTTCCTGAGTGGTATTCACACCTAGCATTCACGTAATAACCTAGAGTAATAGGATTTGGAACTAGGTTAGCCTCTCCTAACTAAATTAAAGAACCTTATAGTATACGAGCAAGTAGTTGACCGTGAGGGTTAAAAATGGGATCGAATCTCCTCTCGGGCCTTCTGGGTCTTTGTTGTCTCTTTTGAGAGTTGTTCTGTTGTTGATGCTGACTTGGGCATCCAATTTGTCAAGGCTCCTTCCTCTTCATATTTGGCTAAGGAATCGATAAAGTTTGCCATCATGGAGGCTCTAGAACCCAAGATTGTAGAGTACGCCCATGTCTTGAGGTGAATCCTGGAAGAGGGAAAGGAGCATCCATTTCTTTTGCAACATCTGGAGTGAAATCACCTTGTATGTTCGTGCCGCTTGGTGCGAACTCAATTGCCTTTGAATCAATCATATCCTGGACCTTGTGCTGAAAGGCCCTATAGATTTCAATATTGTGCCCTGGTGCTTTGGAGTGGAAATCACAATGGGAATTTTCATCATAACCAAATGGCAACTTTGTAGGAGGAGGACCCATAGTTCGAAGTTCAACTAATCGATGTTGGAGTAAATGTTGAGCGGATCAAAAACCCTTTCAGGCTTCCTAGGCCTAGGATTCTCTTGGGGAACAGGAAGTGGCTGCTGACAAGGAGGCTTTGGAGACCAATGTTGTGGAGAAGATCCACGAGGTAGTTCATGATCTGGGAGAGATCCCAAAGGAAAGAGAGGAATCACAACTTCCATTGCAGCAGTGGGCATAGGATTGCCTTCCTTTCTCAATAATGTCCTCAAGATTTCCATGACTAGGCTCACTTGAGTTTTTAATTGATGAACTTCCTCCCTTAGCAATTTCTGAACATGGGACAAGGTCTACATGTCCACCATAAACTATCCCATCTAGCTTCGGGCATCCATCAACTCTGCTTGTATCTGTTCCATGATCAACCTCTGGCTGTAATGAAAAGTCAAGTTGCAACTCTACAAAGAAGACCAGGCCAGAATAAGAATCCTCTTCCTCAAATACCTATTATAAATGTGTGTATCCATGAGTGTATTCAAATGCCATGTTCAATTATTTCCAAGTGTAACACGGTGGGAGAACTGACTTTAAACAATGTTGCGGATAGCAAGAGTCGCCACCGACTTTTATTTTATCCATAAGGAAAGGTTATAAAAGAACAGGAAAGACCTTAGAGAATATTTTGGGTCCGGGGGGTAGGTTATGAAAAGGGAAAGTATTAGCATCCTTTTCATCCATGGTTATCCATGGGCTCTTAGGTACTTAAGCTCACTTTTGAATTGTTTTGAAATTGTAGTGTGTGAATAGAAAATTTTCAGAATAGTTAATAAATAATCCATGTAAGGATGTGTTAAGAACTTGTTTGAAAACTTGTTGAAAATTTGTTTAAGTGCGAAACAGTTTTGAAGTGAGCAAGCACCTAGGAGTAACCTACCCTAATGTTTAAAGGTCTTTCTTATTCTCCATTCTTTCCTTTAGTAAGACTATCCCTACTATAATGGAGTAGGTAGTCCTTACTTTGGATGTTAAGGGACATGTGAGGGCAAATTTTGGGGTGCAACAGCTGCCCCTGTTCAATTTTCTGAAACCTGAGGGGTTAGATTGGTATATTTGCCAGTCGTAACCTGGAAGGTTGAAGGGGATTGAACACAAAAGCCCAAAAATTTGCACTCACCAGTGCATGGAGTGATATTGATGGTTGGTTGAACATGATTGAGTGGGCTTAACGATGCCACTAGGGGAAAGTTCTTCAGTAGTATAATGAGAACTGTCAGGAGTCTGGAGTAATACTGATGTAACAGCATGTCTTCATGAGGATAGAGCAATCAATAATGATAACCCTAAAGCAGTCTTGAAGTGATAAATCTGACCTCAGGAGGATAGAGCAATCAATAGCTCTAAAGCAGTCTTGAAGTAATAATGGCTTCAGGAGGATAGAGCAATCAATAGCTCTAAAGCAGTCTTGAAGTAATAGAATGGCTTCAGGAGGATAGAGCAATCAACAGCTCTAAAGCAGTCTTGAAGTAATGATTTCAGGAGGATAGAGCAATGAATAGCTCTAAAGCAGTCTTGAAATAATAACGTGATATGTCTTCAGGAGGATAGAGCAATCAATAGCTCTAAAGCAGTCTTGAAATAATAATGTAATTTCAGGAGGATAGAGCAATCAGTAGCTCTAAAGCAGTCTTGAAGTCATGAGATGTTCTCAGGAGGATAAAGTAACCCTGAAGTTACAATAAAGCAGTCCCAAAGTAATAAGAAGCTCATCAGGAGGATAAAGTAACCCTGAGGTTACAATAAAGCAGTCCCAAAGATCATAAGCTTTTTTGTTGGATAAATAACCTGAAAACGAGGTAGCATTCTGTATAACAACATTAGTTTATGCTTTATGTATGCATGTGTGACATGATGCACTTAGGTAATGTACTATAGACATATATGTTATGGTATGATGTAAATGATGTATGTATGATATGACACTGCTGGAAGTGTCTGGATATCCTTGTATAACAATTGCTGGCCAAGGAAAATAAATCCCAACTCGTTGTTGAAGAATATATAACCCTCCGTCTGCTGGGGATAACAAGGTATAGATAACCTCCCGTTGTTGGGGATAACAAGGTATAGATAACCTCCCGTTGTTGGGGATAGTAGGGTATAGATAACCTTCGTTTTCGTTTGATAGTAGGATAAGTATAACATCCCGTCTTCGTTCATCGTGCCCTTATTGGAAAGTAATTTCCCGTATATCCGTATGAGGATAAAAGAGATGGATATAAATTCCAGGGGAGATTAGACTTTGTGAAAATGGATTAGTCCTACTGATGGTTTGTAACTGCCTTGTAAAGATGAACCGGCGAAGCTTCGTTGAAATCCTTCCCTCGTTCGTCCTTAGTAAGTACTATTACTGCATTTTCATGCATTTCTGGTAAACATCAATCATATTAAAAGCATACATGCATTTCTGGTAAACATCAATCGTATTCAAAGGCATACATACATTCAAACACAACCAATGGACGTTTCGCTTTATGTAAATAGGGTAAAAGTAAATCTGGATTCAAAAGATGGAATTTATTTATATCAAAAGTGACCCATACACGGGTAAGTGTGTACAAGGAGACATAAACCCTAGTAAGAGAATTTTGTCATGAAGTTTTACAAAAAGAATCAGCTATGTGGGAAATAATCCTATTGAGTTTCAATTCCACTATTGCCACTCAAGTATCTCATCTTCTTGCTGTTGAGACGGAAACGATTGGATTGAGCTTTATCTGTTTGAGCTTGAGTAAGTAGTACAACTGGTTGCAGTTTCATGAGTGATCCAAACGAGACATAGTCATACGCTTTAATCCCTAACTTTTGCCTGGATTGCCCTTTCAGGTTTTCAATCCACCGGGATACCCTTTTTTGCCCAAGCCGCCTCTTCAGGTTTTCGACTTGCCGGGTGTACATCTTTATATATATATATATCCCTAATTTTTGCCCAAACCCTTTTGGTTTGCCGGGATGCCCTTATTTTTGCCTAGGCCTGTCAACCTAGCGGGTCTCTTTTTATGCGTAGTATTTTTTAACTATGTCTGCGTTTACAGGTTGTGGGAAGTCTTCACCATCCATTGTAGTCAGTATCATGGCACCTCCTGAGAACACTGTCTTGACTACAAATGGTCCCTCATATGTTGGAGTCCACTTGCCCCTAGGATCACCCTGTGGTAATATGATACGCTTGATTACCAAGTCACCAGCCTGATATACCTTTGGCTTAACCTTCTTGTTAAAAGCTTTGATCATCCGTTTCTGGTACATCTGGCCATGACAACCTGCTGCTAACCTTTTCTCATCAATCAAATTTATCTGGTCAAGTCGAGTCTGAATCCACTCATCTTCATCCAAGCCTGCATCCTTCATAATTCTCAAGGAGGGGATCTGAACTTCAATAGGCAGAACTGCTTCCATGCCATAGACTAAGGAGAATGGGGTTGCCCCTGTTGAAGTACGTATTGTAGTACGATAACCATGCAGAGCAAATGGTAACATCTCGTGCCAATCCTTGTAAGTAATAGTCATCTTCTGTACAATCTTCTTAATGTTCTTATTAGCAGCTTCAACTGCCCCATTCATCTTTGGACGATACGGAGAAGAGTTGTGATGCTTAATCTTGAACTGCGTACAGAGATCAGTAATCATAGTGTTGTTCAGATTAGAGCCATTGTCAGTGATAATCCTTTCAGGGATACCATACCTACATATGAGATTATTCTTAATGAACCGAGCCACAACATTCTTAGTCACAGATGCAAATGAAGCTGCCTCTACCCACTTCGTGAAGTAATCAATAGCAACCAGGATGAAACGATGCCCATTAGAAGCAGTAGGCTTGATCTCACCAATCATATCAATGCCCCACATGGCAAAGGGCCAAGGAGCAGTCAACACATTCAATGGAGATGGAGGTACATGTACTTTACCAGCATAGATTTGACATTTGTGACATGTTCTGGAGTGTTGATAGCAATCAGCTTCCATGGTAGACCAATAGTAACCTGCTCTCAAAATCTTCTTTGCCATGGTATGACCACTAGAATGAGTGCCAAAGGTCCCATCATGCATCTCTTCCATAATTTCTGTAGCTTCCTTCTTATCCACACAACGAAGCATAGTTGAATCATGATTACGCTTATACAGAACACCATTACTCAGAAAGAACTTAGCAGAAAACCTTCTCAGGAACTTCCTATCTTTGACAGATGCCCCTTCAGGGAACTCCTGAGCTTCAAGATAGTTTTTCACTTCATAGAACCAAGGCTTCTCCTCTGCCCCTTCAGTGTCAATCTCATTGCAGTATGCAGGCTTCTCAAATCTATCAATGGTAATCTTGGGAGCTTCATCATCCCAACTGATCTCAAACATAGACGCCATGGTGGCCAATGCGTCTGCCAACTGATTCTCTCTTCGTGGAATATGTCCAAAAGTAATCTCTTTGAAATGTGGGATCAAAGACAACACATGTTCTCTGTAAGGAATGAGATTATCATGCTTTGTATCCCAATCTCCTTTAATCTGACTTACTACCAGAGCTGAATCTCCATACACCTCAAGGAACTGAATCTTCATATCAATAGCAACTTGCATACCCATGATACATGCCTCATACTCAGCCATGTTATTGGTACAATAGAAACAAAGTCTGGCAGTAATCGGGGTATGACAACCTTCAGGGGAGCTAATCACAACACCAACACCATTACCATGTGCATTGGAGGCACCATCAAAAACCATAGTCCATCGGGATCCTTGTTCAGGTCTGTCATATTGTCCAGGTTCTTTGGTAACAGACATAATGTCTTCATCAGGGAACTCAAAATTCATTGACTGGTAATCATCTACTGCTTGATGAGCCAAATGATCAGCAACAACACTCCCCTTAATGGCCTTCTGAGTAGTATATTGTATATCATATTCCGTCAAGATCATTTGCCATCTTGCAATTCTTCCGGAAAGAGCAGGTTTCTCAAATATGTACTTGATTGGATCCATCTTCGAAATCAACAAGGTAGTATGGGTCAACATATACTGTCTTAGTCGGCGAGCAGCCCCTGCCAAAGCGCAGCAAGTTTTCTCGAGCAGTGAGTATCTTGTTTCACAGTCGGTAAACTTTTTGCTAAGGTAGTATATTGCCTGCTCTTTTCGACCAGACTCGTCATGTTGCCCCAATACACACCCCATTGAGTTGTCTAATACTGTTAAATACATAATCAAGGGTCTTCCATCAACTGGTGGCATTAAAATTGGAGGTTCTAGCAAATATCTCTTGATTTCATCAAAGGCAGTCTGGCACTCATCATTCCATTCCATCACCTGATCTTTCTTCAACAACTTGAAGATTGGCTCACAGATGGTAGTTAATTGGGAAATAAATCTTGCAATGTAGTTCAATCGTCCCAAGAAACCTCTAACCTCCTTTTCAGTACGGGGAGCTGGCATCTCTCGTATAGCTTTCACTTTTGCAGGATCCACTTCAATACCTTTTCCACTGACAATGAAACCCAAGAGTTTTCCAGATCTAACTCCAAAAGTACACTTGTTTGGGTTCAATCTCAACTTGTATTTCTTCAACCTCTCAAACAACTTGTGCAGATGATCAAGATGTTGTTCTTCATTCTGAGACCTGGCTATCATATCATCCACATATACCTCTATCTCATGATGAATCATATCATGAAACAAAGCCACCATAGCACGCTGATATGTTGCCCCTGCATTCTTCAAACCAAATGGCATTACCTTATAGCAAAAGGTGCCCCACTATGTCACAAATGTAGTCTTCTCCATATCTTCAGGTGCCATCTTGATTTGATTGTAACCAGAGAAACCATCCATAAAAGAGAATACCTTATGCTGAGCAGTGTTGTCTACCAGAATATCAATATGAGGAAGTGGAAAGTCATCTTTAGGGCTAGCCTTGTTCAGATCTCTGTAGTCTACACACATACGTACCTTACCATCTTTCTTAGGAACTGGTACCACATTTGCAACCCACTGAGGATAAGAAGTTACGGCCAAGAACCCTGCATTGAACTGTTTCATTACCTCTGCTTTGATCTTTTCTGACATTTCAGGACGCATACGACGAACCTTCTGCTTCTTTGGACGACAATCTTCTTTCACCGGCAAACGGTGAACCACAATGTCTGTATCCAACCCTGGCATATCTTCATAAGACCAAGCAAAGATCTCCACATAGTCACGTAGCATCTGAATCAACCTGCTCTTGACACTGTCCTCTAAATCAGCCCCTATCTTGACCTCTTTTCTGTTTTCTTCAGTTCCCAGATTCACAACTTCGACTGGCTCTTCATGTGGCTGTATAGCTTTCTCTTCTTGTTGTAACAACCTAGCACGCTCTACAGGTATTTCACAATCGTCCTCGTTTCCGTCTTCAGTTTGATAGATCGGATTCTCGAAATTGTAATTGGCAATAGTAGAACTGTTATCAACTGGATCCAGAGTGGATGAGGATCTGCATTTTAGTGACGTGGGTGTGTGTAAGAACACATAGCTGATAAAGCAAAAATAAAAGAAAAAGAAAGACAAGGAACACAATATTTACGAAAACGAAACGTCCCCTGATTTTATTGAATGAAGTATGCAAATGAAATGACAACCCGTAACAAGCACACCATTGTGCCCCGGGTAAGGCACATGGCTTGAAAGTTTTAATTGTTCCAGAAATTGCAAATTTAAAAACATAACACAGTAATAGTATTTACTCCTGACTAAAGGAGATAGGGATAACATCTTCAGCTTTCCAATTATTGAGTCCAGCACCCACAGTAGGAAAAATCCATGCCTCCAAGTTGTGGTCTTCATCTTGATCTCCCACAGCATTGATAACCCCTTGATTGGTGATACGAACAGCACGAGCACGACGAACAACCTTCTGGGACTCTGCAGTGAAACCCAAACCAAACTTGTCAGACTTGTATGGAATATCAGGAAGCTGACCCCAAATAGTACAACCACCTTCTTCCACCATAGCTTTTGCATCATTGAGGGAGGCCATTGCCATTGTTGGAGGGTTTCTGATGACCACAGGAACCTTCTTCACAGCAGGAGGAGTCACACAATCCTTAACAGCCCAGGGAACCACTTCAAATGACTGACATGGAGTTTCAATGTATTCACCTTCTACTTCCAGATACTTGAAAGTGTTTACATGGCTGACAAAGTATTCTTCCTCTCCAAAGACAGTAACAACTTTTCCATTCACCGGATATCTCAACTTTTGATGTAATGTGGAGGTCACAGCACCTGCCCCATGGATCCAGGGACGACCAAGCAGACATGAGTACGAAGGACGAATATCCATCACATAGAATGTAGCAGTAAACACCTGAGAGCCAACCTTGATTGGAAGATCAATTTCCCCATGCACTACTCTTCTAGAACCATCAAAAGCCTTTACCCCAATATTACTGGGCTTCAATACCGTATCTTCAGGACTCAGCTTGTTCAGGACTTCCTTAGGCAACACATTCAGAGAGGAACCATTGTCTATCAGCACATGAGACAGGGTAGTGCCCCTGCATTCAATTGAAATATGCAAGGCCCTGTTATGATCCCTCTTGGCAGGGGTCAAGTCAGCATCAGAAAATCCTAACCCGTTGTCATAGGTCAGGTGAGCAACACAATTCTCAAACTGGTCCACAGAAATTGCACTGGGTACATGAGCCATCTTTAGAAACTTGATCAATGACTTGGCATGAGCCTCAGAACATAATAACAGGGAGAGCATAGAAATCTTTGAGGGAGTATGCCCCAGCTGATCAACAATATCATAATCACTCTTGCGAATGATTTTCAATACTTCTTCCATCTGCTTAGAGAGGTCATCAGCAGCTGGCACATCAGTAGATACAGGCTCAATAACAGGACCCTTGCCCCGAGCATCAGTGGTGGAAGTAACAGCAGGGGTAACTGCACTCTTAGAAGCAACTGGAGGAGAGAAGACTCTTCCACTACGAGTGATCTTGCTAGATCCAGCAATATTATCAATGTCAACAGGCATATCAGGTAAAGGCTCCTGCTTGACACCATGGATGTAAACATCAGACCCATAGTGCCAAGGCACAGCTTTGTCAGATGTATAAGGAATAGGACCAGGAGTGGTAATGATCAGAGGAGCTACTCTGGCTTCAGCAACAACTTTCACAGGACCTTCAGCAGTAATCTTGATTGGGCCCTGATGAGTGATTTTAATGAGACCCTTTGAAGTGATTCTTAGTGGTACTTTGTCAACCGCGTCAACCTCTTCAATCTTCTTACCCTGAGTCAGATGATCCACCATACTTTCTACAGATGCTGGTCTTCTTTCAAACACTATAGTATATTTATCCATGAGACGTTGAATCCCATCTCTCAAAATGAAGCAACTATCCGGCTTATAGGTACAATATAGACAATCTTCATGACAACCTGGAAAGATCCCAGCTTGTACTAACCTCTTTTTGATAACAGACAATGGTGTGCTCAACTCCATAACTGAATAGACATGCAGATCTTCATCAATATCTTCATCAATGGCGTTGACAGTCTTCTTGTGATTTGGCATTGGAGCTGTAATCACATTTGGAGTACCTGGTGGATCAAACTCAATTTCTCCAGCATCAATCATATCCTGAATTTTGTTCTTCAAGACCCAGCAGTTATTAGTATCATGTCCTGGACAGTTTGAATGATATGCACATCGTGCATTGGGATTGTACTTGGGAGAGGTAACATTGGGATTCTGAGGGGCCTCCTTCAGGGTAATAAGTTCAGCTTTCAACAAGTGTTGCAATGCCTGAGCCATTGACATGTTGATCTTCGTGAACTGTCTTCTAGCCCTCTGTTGGTTGCCTTGAGGCTGCTCTGTTGTTGCAGGATTTGGATTTGAAATATGAACTGCACTAACAGACTGATGCCTTCTGTTACGATCAGGCTGACCATACACAGCATTAGATTCTTTCTTCCCAGTGGGAGGCTTCTTTGCAGCACCTGATGAAGAAGTGCCCACTTGGATCTTACCACTCTTGATACCATTCTCTACTCGCTCTCCTGTCATGATCAACTCAGTGAAGCCAGATGATGAGCTTCCAATGAGATGACTGTAAAACGGACCATTCAGCGTACACATGAACATATCAACCAACTCCCTATCAGTCAAAGGGGGTTGAACTCTTCCAGCTAAGTCTCTCCACTTCTGAGCATACTCCTTAAAGCTTTCTTTGGCACCCATAGACATGCTTTGAAGCTGCATGCGAGTGGGGGCTAAGTCAGCATTGTATTGATACTGCTTGTAGAAAGCTTCAGCAAGGTCATTCCAATCTCTGATGTTGACACTCTCCAACTGATAATACCACTCTAGCTGAGCTCCAGATAAACTCTCTTGAAAGAAATGGATCCACAACTTTTTATCAGCGGTGTGGGGTTGAATTCTTCTGACATAAGACCTCAGATGCAATTTGGGACAAGAGACCCCATCATAGACAACAAATGTAGGAACTTTGAACCCAATGGGTATGACCACCCCAGATATCAAGCTCAAATCCTCAAAATCCAACCCAGATGATTTCTGTAATTCCATAGCATCCATTCTATCCACCAGCATCTTGAATTTGTCTTCGTTAGGCTCATGGTAGTAGTTAGCCTCAGAATCAGAGTCCCCCATAGTGTTGTGGAGACTGCCTCTCTCCTGCTCAGATTCTTCAGATTCATAGTCTTCAACATGTTCCTTGGTCTTGACAGGACCTTTGAACCTTCTTCCCATGTTGAGCAACCCAGCAGACCTTCTAGCCTTCTTAGTCTTCTTGGCCAGCAGTGTCTTCAATTCATCCTGCCCCTTGGATAGGTTCAGGATCAGCTCTTGGAACTGTGCATTCTGTGCCTGGAGATCCTTAACTGATTGTTCAAGAGCCATTGCTGAAATAAACAGCGAGAAGATGAGAAACCTGCGCACAATTATAAACCTGTGATGCAATGATATGGGAATGCATATGCAATGTTTTCAAGGACCGCAGGATTTAAATTTGCTTAAACAAACAAGAAAGTAACTTTTTATTAGTAATAACTTGTTTTGCCTTTTAGGCTTACAAAAAATGAAAACGAAATAAGTACAAAAGATGGGGTTTTAAGTCTCCCATGGACGTTTCCTCTTTGTGTTGAGGTATGAGTTGAGGTTTCGTTCCTCATGAAGTAGCTTTGTTAGCTCTAGGATCCTTGCTTGGCTTGCTTTGTAATGAGCCTCGAAAGTATCCCTTTGCTCTTTCAGTTGGATCCATGATCTCTGCAAGTCTTCCATATCAGTAGGCATGTCTGGGTGAAGGATGGTATAAGCTGTGTCTCCTTCAGCAACAGGTTCCATGGTAACTGGTAGGACGGCAGGATATGGCATCATGAGTGTCTGAGCACGAGATCGTACCTATCTGAGATAAGCCTCCATAGGAATAGTGTACTTAGGCTCCAGTGTCTTGCTGTCAATCCTGTTTACCTTTCCCCAAGCTCGGATGAATCTCTGACGGTAACCCTGAAGATCGTTGTTGTAATCAAACACAATGCCCTGAATCAACATGTCATGTGGACCATCGCTCCGGGCGTAACCAAACTGTCGTAAAGCTAGAGATGGGTTGTAGGTGATGCCTCCTCTTATGCCTAGAAGTGGCACATTAGGAAACTCCCCACAACGGTCAATGATGGTGACATTCTCCATAGATCTGGAGCACCAATGGATGTCTGAGTGAGAAAGTGACATGATCCTCTTGGACCATCTGAACCCTTGCTCATTCTTCATTACTGAGCGAGGAAGGTGAGAAATAAACCACCTAGAAAGTAAAGGTATGCAGCACATCAAAGTTCCTCTTGCCCTTGTAGTACGGGTGTGAAGAGAATGTAGGATGTCTCCAAGTAAGGTAGGCACTGGATTGTGACTCAGGAATATGTTGATGGCATGAACGTCTATGAACTGATCAGGATTGGGGAACAACACTAAGCCATAAATCAATAAGGCTAAGATCTCCTCAAAAGCATCGTAGCTCATAGCCTTCAAGAACATTTGAGCTTTATCCACTAATACCTTGGCAAGAATACCTTTAACTCCGCTTCTCGTCTCTAGAACAATGTCAGACTTCTTCAGATGTAGAGCTGCAGCAATAACTTCAGGTTTAAGCTCCTTCTCCAAACCTGTGAATGGTTTCTGATCAAGAATAGGGATACCCAGAAGTTTAGAGAACTCCTCCATGGTTGGAACTAACTGATAATCAGGAAATGTAAAGCAATGGTGCTTAGGGTCAAAGAACTGGAACAGCACACTCATCATGTCTTCACTGAACCCTGAAGCGACTAGATCCAATAGGTGACCATGTCTCTGGACGAACTGGGAATGATCAGACACTTGGGAAACCAACTCTTTGAGCTTGGGAGGTATCCCTACAAAGTTGATCCTGATGGTGTTTCTACGAGCAGAAGTCATGACCTGCAACAAAGAACAAAAATAACTCCCTTGGTCCTTGAAATGGTTAGGGAAAATGATATGCTCATGATGCATGATGATGTCATGATGTTATGTTCAATCACAAACATGTGGCACACACAAACAAGTCACACAATTGCCCTAGGTTTAAAGGCTTGCATGAGGTTTAAAGGTGAGTACCCTCCCCTGAAGTTAGATGGTTCATCCTGTCCTACAAAAGTAACCGGGTTCTAAGGGATCTCAATATCATTGATCCTTCACAAGGGTGGTTGTTCAGAAGGCAACTTACTCGCCAACCAAAACCCTCCAAGTTTAAGATCTCAATGAGCGTAGTATCGAGTGTCAACCAACTTCAGTCTGCACCAAAGCCGGTTACCTCACTACTTTCTAAAGGCCAAGATGAGTTAACTAGGGTTCTAAAAGTCAGTTAGTGCATTGACAACATATGGCAGCCTCAATATTATCCTCAACTTGACTTAAGGAATATAAGCACCAACCAAGAAGTCGCACTAACTATGGCCACCAGATCAACCGTATCGATATACGTCGTACAGTTTCCTTGGTCTATTGCCATTTACCTAAGGTACACTAGATCCGGGTTAGGACCTTTCACACATAAGAGCACCCCAACAATATAATAATAAAGCAAACAAGGCAAACAATTTAAAGTGATCTTAATTCCTAAGGGTACCCCTCTTAAATAGATCCCCAGCAGAGTCGCCAGTTCTGTAACACGGTGGGAGAACTGACTTTAAACAATGTTGCGGATAGCAAGAGTCGCCACCGACTTTTATTTTATCCATAAGGAAAGGTTATAAAAGAACAGGAAAGACCTTAGAGAATATTTTGGGTCCGGGGGGTAGGTTATGAAAAGGGAAGGTATTAGCATCCTTTTCATCCATGGTTATCCATGGGCTCTTAGGTACTTAAGCTCACTTTTGAATTGTTTTGAAATTGTAGTGTGTGAATAGAAAATTTTCAGAATAGTTAATAAATAATCCATGTAAGGATGTGTTAAGAACTTGTTTGAAAACTTGTTGAAAATTTGTTTAAGTGCGAAACAGTTTTGAAGTGAGCAAGCACCTAGGAGTAACCTACCCTAATGTTTAAAGGTCTTTCTTATTCTCCATTCTTTCCTTTAGTAAGACTATCCCTACTATAATGGAGTAGGTAGTCCTTACTTTGGATGTTAAGGGACATGTGAGGGCAAATTTTGGGGTGCAACACCAAGGAATCTACCTACTTTGATGCAAGTTTTACACAGAAAAACCACAAGAAATAGATTGACAACTCAACTATGAGACCCAAAGATAAGATCCTTGGAAATAAAAGAGCGTGTATGTCAGAATGCAAACATGTTATGATGATATGGATGTAGAGAAATGGGATCAATGCTTCCATATATTTTGAATAATTGTTATGTTGGTGACGGAATAGGTTCAAAAGTATGCTTTGACAAGAATACCAGAAAACCAGGCTCAACAGTTCACACTGACAAGAACACCAAAAAAAACCGGGTAGGACGAAGGTCAAAGTTTCTTGCAAAAACCCATCCCCTTTCACATGTGGGTTCTAGTCTTGGACAAGGCTCCTAACAGGTCCTCAACTTCTCTGGCTCTTAGGTCGAGAAGTAATAATACGTTCACCATTTCTGGAATGACATTATTATCCCTCAAGGAGGCCTCCGTTGGTTTCCCACAAACGGTCTTCAAAGTCGTAAGCCCTCAAGGAATCACACTACTATAAAACACACAAACAACAACGCCAGGTTTACAACAGATTCATATACACTGTTGTAATAGGTTAAAAAATTTGTGCCCAGTGTATAGCTGGATTTATAAACAGTAATTTAATGACAGTTGTCTTAAAAAACAGTAGTAATAAATGATGTGTATAAAGCTTCGATTCCCAGCAACTACATTGTTTCCATTTTTTTAGTACATTAAGTGTGTTTCACTTTAAGTCCATTATTTAAAAAATAAATTGTAAATGATTTTACAACGGTGAAGTAAACCAACCATTGTTAGAGGGTATTAAGCGTGTGTCACTTAAGCGTGTATCACTTAAGTCCATTATTTAAAAAATAAATTGTAAATGATTTTACAACAATGAAGTAAATCAACTATTGTTAGAGGGTATTAAGCTTGTGTCACTTAAGTCCAATATTTAAAAAATAAATTGTAAATGATTTTACAATGGTGAAGTAAATCAACTGTTGTTAGAGGACTTACAATTCCACTACAGTTGGGTTGTCCAATCGTGATTAAAAGGTTTACTAGTAAATTAAAACAAAACTCATTCTATATTTTTTTCATATGACGCCCTAGGTGAACAAGCGAACCAGAGACGATAGCAGTGGTATAATATTTACCCTCTTTGTATCCATTCATTTGGAGCTCAAATCTTCACCCTCTTTGTTCATTTGATTCTTCAGATTCGAAGTACGATACCCTTCAACATCTTCATTCCTTACGTGGATAAGATTCTTCAGCTTCGAAGTACGGTATTCTTCAACATCTTCATTCCTTTTTTCTTTGTTTATGTTGTATATGCTCAAGTCAGTATGAGAGTACATGTTTCATATACTTTAGGTTTAGATTTTCATATGTATATGCTTAAGTTTTTGGATTAGATTTTGGTGTGTCATTCACATTATTATACTTGTATAAATTTCAGAAGTTGTTAGGGATCGTAGTTGGATGAAAGTTGATAGATTAGGTCCGGTTTATGAGAACGGAGTTCTTGAATTCCTTGAATATGCTGATAAACATCTTCCCAACAATAATGATATCTTTTCTTATCCTCGTGTTGTTTGCTCGAATATCAAAAAGGGTATTGTCGCTACTGCGAAAATCGGCGCCGGATGAACAGAAGAGTCTCCACCGTGCGTTATTTATCCCCACGGAGGGGAAGGAAACGCTCGAAGTAAACCTACCGCAAAGACGGGAAAGGAATGGTCATCGCAACCAAATCCTGGATTCGGGAGTCGGTTACGCAAGAGGAAGGTATTAGCACCCCTCACGTCCGTCGTACTCGACGGGATCCACGCTTGTTTTCTAGTACGGATTGTTATTCTATATATTCTACAGGTCTGGGGTTAAAAGAAAATAAAATGACTCGGCAAAGTATCGCACTTTATGCCTACGTATTCCCGTCTGGAACGAGAAATCAGAGTCAACATAGTTCGCCTACCTACTGGAAAGGAGGGGAAGGTTGCTCGCTAGGATATCGCATCCTATGCCTACGTACTTTCATACAGCATGAAAGATCAGAGCAAACGTAGTTCGGGCTACGGAAGAAACAAACTTGTCTGACTGTTTTTTATTACCTTCAAAAAGGGTTTTCCTTGATTAAGAGTCCAAGCGGACAAAAATGACGCTTTGATATTTGTTTTGAATCTTTTACGGAAGAAGTGTTTTTTAGTGTGTTTGCAATCTCTGACGCACTAGAGACTATGATTTGAGAGTGACTACGTCGTATGTCACCCTAAGGGTAACACACTAAGTAATCAGATTACTGAAGAGTGACCCTCCAGTAACCTTTTCTCAAATAGCTTAAGGCTCGTAACGTACGACGTCGATTAACCTTATTACTGTATTTTTTGAATTGTTCTGAGATAAGAAGAGCAAGAAACTCTAAAAAGCCTATGGTTGAAAAGGGAATCAAAACTACCCTAATGTTGTCATGCATGGATGAAAGCCTAATGTCTGTCATAATTCCCTCCTGCACAGAGGAAATCAGAGATCCTAGGGGATAAACAGAAAAGAAAGTAAGCAAATACAGTAAAATGCATGCAATGCAGCAATACAAGCGAGGCAAGAGAATCCCACTCAACCTCCAACCTGGGAAAACAACAGGCAAAGTGAATAAAAATTCACCTTAAACCTAGGGGGCAAGCTACACAAGCCAACAAACAAAACAGAAAACAAAACCCAAAGCAGAGGAGGCAGCCCAAGCAGCAGCACCAAACTCCTACAGCAAACAGCACAAGCAATGGCTCTGACAGCAACAGTTGATTTACCAGCAAAAAAGTGACAGCAACAACCTTCATCTTCATGAATAATTCCTATCTTCAAGTTTCAATAAACTTTCAATCTTCAAGGGACACTAACTTCAACAAGCTCCCAGCTTAAGCAAGCTCAAACCTCAACCAGTAACTAGCTTCAACAAGCTCCTAACTTCAACTTCAACAAGCAGCAAAACCCCAGCTTCAACAAGCAAACAACTTCAACAAGCTCAACCTTAACCAGTAACCAGCTTCAACAAGCTCCTGACTTCAACTTCAACAAGCAGTAAAACCCCAGCTTCAACAAGCAACCAACTTCAACAAGCTCAACCTTAACCAGTAACCAGCTTCAACAAGCTCCTGACTTCAACTTCAACAAGCAGCAAAACCCCAGCTTCAACAAGCAACCAACTTCAACAAGCTCAACCTTAACCTGTAACCAGCTTCAACAAGCTCCTGACATCAACTTCAACAAGCAGCAAAACCCCAGCTTCAACAAGCAACCAACTTCAACAAGCTCAACCTTAACCTTCAATAAGCTTCAATTTTCTCTTTACCAAGCTTCCACAAGCACCTCCAAAGGAGAATCATTCAACAAGATCAGGTTATAATGTTAAGAGACTTAATGACAACCAAGGGAAATCACTAAGGACTTAACATTGCAAATGAAAGGTATCCTCAAAGTTATACTCACTTGGGCATACCACTCATCCCTCCTAAGGAGATATGGAGCTTCCCAAGAAGGACTTTATGTCATTGGATGGAATAGAGATGGACAAGATACTCCATGTTTGAAGAAAGAGGCAAAACTAGTCTAATGCTCTCCCTAAAACCCTAATTTCCTAAGCTCATACAAAAGCTCCACAAGAGGAAAAGCCTTCAACTCCAAGCTCCAATCATCAATCCCAAGCATCTTCAATGAATCCAGAAGCTCCGCCAAAATGAACTCGAGCTCAAACCAACTCCAAGGCAGCCAACCAAGCCAAACAAACCAAAGCACTCAAGAGAAGAAATCATAAACACAAGCCACTTGCAAAATACAACTAAAATAGAAAACAAAGTTGTAAAAATATAATAAAATTCCTAGGCGAACATGCATATGTCTACTAACAGCCAGCAAAATATCTCCTCCTAATTCTATTCTAATCACAAGAACAAAAATCAACAAAAAGAGGGAAGAAATACGAAAGAAGAAGAGAAAACAAGCAACATGCAAATGCAAACATGCAAGTGGAAAACGCACACAAGATCATGATTAAACAGCCAAGAACAGTGACAAACATCCAAAATAATTCAATCCTAATGCAACACAAAGATCTATGATGATTCGGATCGAACCGGCACGCGAACAAGCAAGCAAAACAGCAAAACAGGCCCTCTGTTACAGTGTTAATCGGTTAACGCCAGGGGTTAATCGGTTAACCATTGAAAAACGCTTGAAAATTTGAATATTTGAGTTGGTTAATCGATTAACCATATAGGTTAATCGATTAACACTGTGCCAGAGGTGAAAAACAGCAGTTCAGAATCACTTTTCAGCAGCTTATCACTTAAGCAAACACTCCAATTATCATGTGATTGATCATGCACGAAATTAAACCAGTAAAAATTGATTTAAACAACATGTAAACACAATAACACAACAAGATCATGGATCAAAATCAACATAATCAATCAAATGCAAAGATCCATATGCAAATTGTGCAAATAAGTTCGAAAACAAAATTGGATCAAAATTCCAACCTTCGGATCGGAGACTTGATCCGGTAATTGTTGATTCAACTGTAAATGAGTAGATCTAAGCAAAGAAAACCAGAATTCTTCAAGATCCACACCAATTCTTGTAGTAGCAATGTAGATCCACCAAGAACAACTCCAAATAAGCCAAATAATCACTTCCAAGAACACTTCAAAATTCAGATCTGCTTGTGCACGAAAATTGGATGATGAAATGGAATTGATGGAGTGAATTAATGGAAGTTTAGCTTTTAGAAATCAATGATTCCAATGAAGAATCAATGATCTCAAGGAGAAGAGCTTTGGGTGAGGTTTTTTAGATTGGAAAATTGAGAGAGAATTGAGAGAAAATTGAGAGCAATTCTGAAAATGAGAGTGAATTATGAGGATTTTCCTTGTGAGGTTTGGAGTGAATCAAATATATACACTCTTGGTTTGGATCCAAAGCAAGGATTGGAAAATGGCTTGGAAAATGTGGTATGGAATGAGGTTTGGGCATTTGGAGGGAAAATGAAATTTGATAGTGTTCTAGATTCTTCCCAAGTGTGAAAATGCAATTTAAATGACCAAAATTGGACCCCAAAAGTGGCTGGACTTGAAAATTCACGTGCAAGGCAAAACCTGCTGTGGTTAATCGATTAACCATATAGGTTAATCGATTAACACTGTTAAAAATTCAAATCTGGACTGATTTTCAAATGGTTAATCGATTAACCCTATGTGTTAACCGATTAACATATTAAAAAATTTGAATTTGGCGCCTTTTGGAGGGAAATCTGCCCCTTTGCCCGTTTCCTGCCGTTCTGAACTCTGTTTAGCTGCTGAAAGCCATTCTTGATTGCTCTGACCATGGGAACACTGTACATAACCTGAATGCTGCTTCTGACATGAAAAAATGCCCTGCAAAATAAAATAAAATCGGCCGCTCGATCGCTGGGCAAAACAAGTGTTGAAGCCTCTGATATTTGTTGTTTAGCCTCTTGCACTGAAATTTGCACCTGGAGCCACATGAATGCCTTGATCCCCTGCCTCAAGAATAAATGCTATGCAATGCAAATGCTAGAACAATAAAAATGAAACATAAACCAAGTAAAGAAGAGTTTGGGCAAATTTTAGGGTGCAATAGTTGCCCCTATTCAAACGGCTTGGACCCGACTGGGTGAAGAGAGGACGACCTTCAAACATTCTAGGTACGAGACGGTTGAATACCAAAGAAACCCTAAAATTTGCCAACCGCAGAAATAAACTGCACCACTGCTTGGGGAACAACCTTCACCGAGGGAACCTAATTGTTATGGTAACAATGGATCATTCGTCGGGGAGTAACTCTGATTTTGACTATCACCACTCATATAGCAACCTGGGTACTGAACTGTCTTTGCAAAAACTCCTCTGTCCACAACTGGACTAACCTTGTCAACACAAGAAGAGAAACCGATTCGTCAACACGAACAAAGATCCCACCATCATAGGAAAACTTATTCACAATTGCCCTTGAATTTCGTCAACACGAAAAGCCATAAATTCGTCATTACGAGGAAATCCTATCATCATAGGAATACAACTTGCCCTCATCAGTACTTTTCAAATTTTTCCTCAGCAGGACTCCATATTCCATCATCATGGAGAAACAAAACTTGCCGACTTCACTGGGGATGGGCTATCCGCATCTCATCAACACAAGGAGGTCCTATCAGCATAGGCAATAGAGTCTTATTTACGTCTTATCACCACAAGAACTCCCATTAACCTAGAAATAGCTTGTCCACGTTAGGACTCACGTCTCGTCAATACGAGGAAAATAGGTTCGTTAACATGGATAAAGCCTATCACCATAGGAATACCATTCTTGTACATCTCTGAACTCACATTTCGTCAACACGCAGAAATCCTATCTTCGTAGGCATAAACCGTCCTCACTAGGACGCACATTCCATCAACACGGAGAGAGCAATTCGTCAACATGAATAAATCCTATCAACATAGGCATAAATTGTCCTCATCAGGACTCCATATTCCGTCAACACGGAGAGAACTCGTCCTCATCAGGACCCCATGTTCCGTTAACCCATAGAAATCAAACTTCGTCCTCAACAGGACTCCATATTCCATCATTATGGGGAAGTGATTCGTCAACATGAATAAATCCTATCAGCATAGGCGTAGATCGTCCTCATCAGGACTCCATATTCTGTCAACGCAGAAAAATCCTATCAACATAGGCGTAACTTGTCTTCATTAGGACTCCATATTCCGTCAACACAGAAAAATCCCATCAACACAGGCATCAATTGTCCTCATCAGGACCCCGTATTCCGTCAGCACGGAGGAATCAACCTTCGTCCTCAACAGGACTCCATATTCCATCATCATGGAGAAGTAATTCGTCAACACGGATAAATCCTATCATCATAGGCCTAAATTGTCCTCATCAGGACTCCATATTCCATCATCATGGAGAAGTCAAACTTTGTCCTCAACAGGACTCCATATTCCATCAACATAGAAGAATCCTATCAACATAGGCGTAAATTGTCCTCATCAGGACTCCCTATTCCGTCATCACGGAGAGATCCTATCAACATAGGCGTAATTTGTCCTCATCAGGACTCCATATTCCGTCAACACGGAGAAGTCAAACTTCGCTAACACGAATAAATTCTATCAACATAGCTGGGGATATTCTGAAATCCAATGGCCGACACCCGTCCTGACAACAAGCGACCACTTCTGAAATTTTGATACATGGAACCCTGAGATGCTACTGCAGCAACAAACTTGGAAAAACAGTCCGCTGATCGGACACGAGAAAACCTCAATCAGTAACTCTGTGGGGGTGATGATAAACTGAATCGCAACATCATATGTCTCACGTCAAGACTTTGATTGTCTGAAAAGACCTCTGAGTTTTAGAACTCCATACTCCTATCGAGCAATCATACCTGAAAGCAAAAGGTTAACCAACCTGGCTTATGTTTCAAAATGCGCATGTTTGACAATGGCGTAATGTTCCATACAGCATGGAAATGCTACGCGCTTTTTAGATGGATGCAAACATGATAATGCATGCAAATGCAAATGCAGGTTCGGGCTGCTGGGGAAAAGCTCTGATAAGCTCGCTTCATCATGGATGCTGAGGACAAATACCACCCTGCTGGAAGGAATGGGTACCGCCAAGTATTCTGGCAAAATAAATGCCAGGACATACAACCAACTCTGCCGGGGAGAGCTTTAAACCTTCGATTTCCACTGGGAGGAAAGAAAACACCAGCTGGGGAGAGAACACTCCGCTGGGGGAAAATGACTCTCTTTGGGGAATATTAACCTACTCCGCTGGAGATAGGGAGTGACTCCGCTGGGGGAGAATAAGCAACCCTACTGGGGATAATAATTGTCTGAACACAGTTTACAACTCTCTGAAAGCTAAACGACTCCGCTGAGGATAAGGAATCCTTTTGGAGAACCACCACTGTCTAAATACAGCTTACAATCTTGGAAACATCAAATTCTGCTGAGGGTAAACGACCCTGCTAGGAAAAGTAAACCATCTGGCTACAGTTTACATACTCGGGACCGAGGATAGACATCCTGTGGCGAGCATCAATCTTGACCTGCTGGAGAATATCCTTTGGATAAGCTGCGACTAGCTGGGGGAATTGTCCTTCCTTCAGTAAAGAACATTGCCATCTCAGCTTCAGGGAATGAAGCGCGACCTGCATGGGGATTCACTTCACATAATGATCAAGTATTTTCGTCACGAGACTCTGGTTAGGGCAACATGAACTCTATTCCTTCTCGGAAATTTGCCCCAAAAATACCAACATGCCCCAGTCTGAGCATTTCGTCTGGAAAGGAAAGGCTAGCCATAGTGCTACTCACAATACCTTGCCCCTGAATCGGCACCAACCTTCTGATAAGGACTCTTCGATCTCTGTACCCTGACGGTTAGATCTAAACTGTTTTTGCACGTTAAACCCAAAAGAATGTCCCAACACCATCTTTTGTTCTTAGGGTGGCCTGCCCCGATCTTGCAACAATCGTTTGCCCCTGATCGACTGACTCGTGGAGCAGTGCCCATAGCTGCAAGAGATTTGCCAAATCTTGACCTAATTGCCCCAGATTAACTGATTCTCGAATGTACGACTTCACTGGGGATAACCGAACGCGCCAAGTAGGATGGGGCTTCTGTACATCCGTGATAGGTCATACGCTCCTGATGCTGGACAATACCCTGTCTGAATTCACGGCTTCTAGTAAAAGGGTCAATGGATGGAAGCACGATTTCCCGATATTTGTCTCAAACTTGAAGATTGGCTGAATCTGCTCAAGTAGCTCTGAGTAACTCTGATGACACTGAGAAGAACAATTCTTTCGCCCCTGTTATACCCCGGCCTGCTGGGACCTCTGTGGGATAGTCTGAAAATCTGTACCCTGACGGTTTAATATGAACTGCCCCAGTATTCCAAACTGAATCGAATGCCTCTCGAATAAAGAATAGCCCCTGCGCTCTTAGGATGGCATGCCCCTGTCTGCAATGACTTTGCCTTAATCTAGTTCTTGGAAAAACCCACTCTGAACCGAAAGCACCTTGCTACAATACGACCTTGCGATGGCTCACCCCGGTGTTTGCATGACAAAAGGATTCCCTCAATTCAACAACTATCAACATAGTGACTTGCCCCTGAACGAGCGTTGAGCGACTTAACCTGCCCTGATCAAACATAGCATTCTGGATAACTGCCCCTGATTGGCTCTCGAGAAGATTCGCTTCTGATCAACTGCTTCTCAAGTAAACTGCCCTGTAATCATTCGATGCTTCGGGACTGGTCCTCAGACTAATTGATTCTGAACTTACTGGAAGTCAATGCCCCTGATGCACAGGGTTTCTCAACATTAACCATTCTGATCCAGACTGCTGAATTATTCAGTCCTGTTTGATTATTCCCTGTAGGAATTTCATTCTTGTCAACTACTGACCTGCAAATTAAAATTATTTATTCATGAATGGTAATTTTAATGCAGTGTTCATGCAGATTTTGAAAATTTTTGTGCTGTCACTCATTTACGTATCATAATTGTGAGTGACGGATGAACCAAAGTTCAAACGTAGTGCTTATGGGATTAGTGGAATACAACAAGGATATGATTAACAAATCATGAAGGAGTCAGGTTACTCAACCTTATCGTAATGCGCTTTCAGAATAAACCTTACCTCAATTAGGTCTTTTAAGGGATGTATCGTGGTCGGGTTCACGGTTCGTAAAACAACGGATATTTGGCTCAAATTATGATTTGTACCCACCCCTTCTACGTGATGATCTCCGATCCTAAAGTTCAGTTAACTTGGCTCGAGCGCTTGCCTCTTCGAGAGGTATGTTGAATGGTAAGAACCATAGTTAGGGAACTCACGAGGTTTTTTCTCGGAGTGACAGTTACTCCTTTTCATTTTCGGTGTCTGTATCCACGCGACTTTGTCCTTGTTCGAGGATTTTTCTTTCTATATCCTTTCTTTTCGTTCTTTTGACTCCCTAATTTTTTCCTGGACTGCCTCCTTTTGAGTTCTTTTCGATTTTTCTTTTGAAGTCCAGCGGGATGCCCTAATTTTTGCCTAAGTATTAGCTTTCCAGCTTTTTCTTTTTCTTTTTACTTAGCGGGCTCTCTTATTCTTTCTTTTTTCTCTTGGGACAAAGTCGTGTGACACTGATTGTCTTGATTGCTCTGAAAGGATTGTAACTGTCTTACTCCTGATTGGTGAGGTTTAACCATTGTGGTGGACGAGGTACGACCTTTGGGAAAAAATGCAATGTGATTGGTCCTCGAAACACAACATTCCTCTGTAAGACTTGAACGCTCGGTCAAGCTAACTGACAACTACCCTGCCCCGGGTTAAGATGTGAGGGTTAAAAAAGTCCGAAAAAACTTCTACTTCCTGGCTCGAAGTGGTTAACAAGGGACTAACTCCTTATATCTCTAGTGTTTGGGGGATTTGAAATAATGCCTTGTACGTCATCGGCAAGGTTTTATCTGAAGGCATACGATCATCGGTTATGAGTATTCAGTTTCGTCATCCTCCCTCCAATCTTTGCTAATCATAGTGATGAAGTGGAGTAAATAAAATGCAAATTTCAGTGCAATGCAGTAAATGAGCGACAGCGACATGATTAATTCAGAAAAATGCATAGTCACTTTATCAATATTACCATTCGAAACAACCAATATTTAACAGCGAGTAGTAACCAACAAAAAAGAAAATACAAATGCAAATGATAACAGCCCAAGGACTGCCAATGCTAAGGGTGTCGGCCTGTCTGGACCACTGGCTTCTCGAAAATAAACCCTCTGAATCTGCGAGCTCAGACAACTGAGAGCTAGGCGTGAACAGACAAAACCCCTTCTGGAAAGGAAATGCACTCTTGGTCGATCGATTGTTATACTGTCGCCTAAAAAGCTTTGCAATCTTTAGTTGAGTGCCCCGGGGATCTGCCATGGTAACTACACTGAACATGGGGATTGTACCCAGGAGGATAAGGTTCTGGCACAGGCTTAAGAGCTGTAAGTTTTGCCAAAGAATTCTGGATCAAAGATGGCCGCAACTGGCTACACGGCATAGGCACTGGATGGGAAGGATCATTCCTCCGTTCCAAGTCGTTACGAGGTCCGTTCTGATTCTGGCGCTGATTCTGATAACCTCGGCCACGAGTCCGCTGATTTGCAAGAAGAGCGACATAAAGTTCTGAATATGGTGCCCCGGGCACAGTTGTCTGTCCAGAATAACGAGACACAGAAGATGAAGAACCAACAAATTTCACCGATTCACCTCGAGGATACTCAACATCTGGCATGATGGCATTGATCACAACTCCTTCTTCAGTTTGGTAGATGCCAAGAGACTCAGTTTCACTAGCCTGACTGCTTGAGACATTCTGAATTCTTCCAATTTTCACGCTACGCTCAATGCGTTCTCCTGCCCTTACCAATTCATAGAAATTTGGCGCATTTCCAAGCATTCTTTTTGGAGTATGGGCTCCCCAAGGAGTTTACAAACATGCCCATTATCTTTCGGTCTAAGAGCGGCGGCTTCACTCTGGCAGCAAATTCTCTCCATCTTTGAACATACCTCCTGAAAGTCCATTGTTCCTTCGAGACAACTCTTGCAACTGCATGCGGCTAGGAACCATGTCTAGGTTGTAATCGTACTGCTTCAGAAAAGCTCTGGCTAAATCCATCCATGATCGAATCTGATTGCTCTCTAACTGCATATACCAACTCAGAGATGCCCCAGTCAGCCAATGTTGCTTTGGACAACTATCTCTTTTGTACTTCTCAAATCTCGGCACTTTGAACTTAGGAGGTAGCACCAGGCCAGGAACCAAACACATGTCTGCAACATTCAGGTTAACAGCATCCTTGACTTTCAAGGCTTTCACCCCTTCTTCCAACACCCAGAGCCGTCTATCATACTCAAGAGTTCTTGGGTCTTCATTCCTGACCACCGGGATCTGTCTTTGGATATTCACCACAGGGAAAACAACACCTTGGCTGTCGATAAGAGAAATTTGTCCATTGCGGACAACAAACTGCTCATGTCGATCTCGGTCCCTAACAAAAGGTTGCACAAACTGGTCTGCAGCAAGGTGGTTCACTTGCGGAAATTCTGCCTCAGAAGTAGAACCATACAAAGGATTGGACGTCACAGTGAACCCTATCAACAAACCGGAAGTTGCTCTCTGACATAGCTACCAACAACCTTCAACTGACTTCACTGCTCAATTCTGCCCCAATCTATTTCAACCCATTGGCTGTCTTCTACCAATCAACACTTGCTCAGACCAATCACTGGAGAATTACCCTCAGAATCAAAGCAACGGTTGGATAAGAGCTCTGGCTAGCTGGAGAATGATATGCAATATGATGCAAACATGTTCATGCAAATGCAATGCAATATGCAGCAAATACGGGATCACAGCCCCTGGCTGAGAAGCTCAATCCCCAATATTGGTCTCAAATAGACCCACAAACTGCTCAAGACCATCCACGATGCTCCAACCTGGTCTCTGACAGACCCAATAACACTGTCCTCAAATACCATTGAACCTCAATCAAGAAAACCGGTAATCTGGAGGTCAAGTTACCTGCATGTCCCAACCCCTCTCACAGGTAGGTGTCCTAATAACTGACACAAGGTACGACATCCTATGCGGTCGTGGGCGTCACAGACTTTCAAGACTAATGATACGATACCCAGAAGGTGTGGCATCATCACGTCTTGAAGAGGCCCTCCTTAGCCAACTTCCAATTGATAGGTTCCCGGAGTCGACAATCCTCGGGTCAAACAACTTGTCGAGCCCTAAGGGCCAACCAAGAAGTATCAAAGAGAATCTCGTCCGACTGATATTTCGAGGCTAGCTGGTGCGAGCTAAGCAAACAGGCTAACCACTACTCTCTCTCTAAATCTATGTGTAACCTCAAGCCCAGGTCCGGCTTATCTCTCAACAGATTACCCCCTTCCCACGATAACAATAACAATATAAAGCTGATAATAAAATGCGGAAAGTAAAGATAGAACAGTAAATCTATACAACACCCATGACGGGAAAACAAGCGCTAGGATTGACTCGCCTAGGGTTTATCATCGTCCCCAGCAGAGTCGCCAGCTGTCGCTACTGCGAAAATCGGCGCCGGATGAACAGAAGAGTCGCCACCGTGCGTTATTTATCCCCACGGAGGGAAAGGAAACGCTCGAAGTAAACCTACCGCAAAGACGGGAAAGGAATGGTCATCGCAACCAAATCCTGGATTCGTGAGTCGGTTACGCAAGGGGAAGGTATTAGCACCCCTCACGTCCGTCGTACTCGACGGGATCCACGCTTGTTTTCTAGTACGGATTGTTATTCTATCTATTCTACAGGTCTGGGGTTAAAATAAAATAAAATGACTCGGCAAAGTATCGCACTTTATGCCTACGTATTCCCGTCTGGAACGAGAAATCAGAGTCAACGTAGTTCGCCTACCTACTGGAAAGGAGGGGAAGGTTGCTCGCTAGGATATCGCATCCTATGCCTACGTACTTTCATACAGCATGAAAGATAAGAGCAAACGTAGTTCGGGCTACGGAAGACACAAACTTGTCTGACTGTTTTTTATTACCTTCAAAAAGGGTTTTCCTTGATTAAGAGTCCAAGCGGACAAAAATGACACTTTGATATTTGTTTTGAATCTTTTACGGAAGAAGTGTTTTTTAATGTGTTTGCAATCTCTGACGCACTAGAGACTATGATTTGAGAGTGACTACGTCGTATGTCACCCTAAGGGTAACAAACTAAGCAATCAGATTACTGAAGAGTGACCCTCCAGCAACCTTTTCTCAAATAGCTTAAGGCTCGTAACGTACGACGTCGAGTAACCTTATTACTGTATTTTTTGAATTGTTCTGAGATAAGAAGAGCAAGAAACTCTAAAAAGCCTATGGTTGAAAAGGGAATCAAAACTACCCTAATGTTGGCATGCATGGATGAAAGCCTAATATCTGTCATAATTCCTTCCTGCACAGAGGAAATCAGAGATCCTAGGGGATAAACAGAAAAGAAAGCAAGAAAATACAGTAAAATGCATGCAATGCAGCAATACAAGCGAGGCAAGAGAATCCCACTCAACCTCGAACCTGGGAAAACAACAGGTAAAGTGAATCAAAATTCACCTTAAACCTAGGGGGCAAGCTACACAAGCCAACAAACAAAACAGAAAACAAAACCCAAAGCAGACGAGGCAGCCCAAGCAGCAGCACCAAACTCCTACAGCAAACAGCACAAGCAATGGCTCTGACAGCAACAGTTGATTTACCAGCAAAAAGGTTACAGCAACAACCTTCATCTTCATGAATAATTCCTATCTTCAAGTTTCAATAAACTTTCAATCTTCAAGGGACACTAACTTCAACAAGCTCCCAGCTTAAGCAAGCTCAAACCCCAACCAGTAACTAGCTTCAACAAGCTCCTGACTTCAACTTCAACAAGCAGCAAAACCCCAGCTTCAACAAGCAACCAACTTCAACAAGCTCAACCTTAACCAGTAACCAGCTTCAACAAGCTCCTGACTTCAACTTCAACAAGCAGTAAAACCCCAGCTTCAACAAGCAACCAACTTCAACAAGCTCAACCTTAACAAGTAACCAGCTTCAACAAGCTCCTAACTTCAACTTCAACAAGCAGCAAAACCCCAGCTTCAACAAGCAACCAAATTCAAGAAGCTCAACCTTAACCAGTAACCAGCTTCAACAAGCTCCTGACTTCAACTTCAACAAGCAGCAAAACCCCAGCTTCAACAAGCAACCAACTTCAACAAGCAACCAACTTCAACAAGCTCAACCTTAACCTTCAATAAGCTTCAATTTTCTCTTTACCAAGCTTCCACAAGCACCTCTAAAGGAGAATCATTCAACAAGATCAGGTTATAATGTTAAGAGACTTAATGACAACCAAGGGAAATCAGTAAGGACTTAACATTGCAAATGAAAGGTATCCTCAAAATTCTACTCACTTGGGCATACCACTCATCCCTCCTAAGTAGAGATGGAGCTTCCCAAGAAGGACTTTATGTCATTGGATGGAATAGAGATGGACAAGATACTCCATGTTTGAAGAAAGAGGCAAAACTAGTCTAATGCTCTCCCTAAAACCCTAATTTCCTAAGCTCATACAAAAGCTCCACAAGAGGAAAAGCCTTCAACTCCAAGCTCGAATCTTCAATCCCAAGCATGTTCAATGAATCCAGAAGCTCCGCCAAAATGAACTCGAGCTCAAACCAACTCCAAGGCAGCCAACCAAGCCAAACAAACCAAAGCACTCAAGAGAAGAAATCATAAACACAAGCCACTTGCAAAATACAACTCAAATAGAAAACAAAGTTGTAAAAATCTAATAAAATTCCTAGGGGAACATGCATATGTCTACTAACAGCCAGCAAAATATCTTCTCCAAATTCTATTCTAATCACAAGAACAAAAATCAACAAAAAGAGGGAAGAAATACGAAAGAAGAAGAGAAAACAAGCAACATGCAAATGCAAACATGCGAGTGGAAAACGCACACAAGATCATGATTAAACAGCCAAGAACAGTGAAAAACATCCAAAATAATTCAATCCTAATGCAACACAAAGATCTATGATGATTCGGATCGAACCGGCACGCGAACAAGCAAGCAAAACAGCAAAACAGGCCCTCTGTTACAGTGTTAATCGGTTAACGTCAGGGGTTAATCGGTTAACCATTGAAAAACGCTTGAAAATTTGAATATTTGAGTTGGTTAATCGATTAACCATATAGGTTAATCGATTAACCATATAGGTTAATCGATTAACACTGTGCCAGAGGTGAAAAACAGCAGTTCAGAATCACTTTTCAGCAGCTTATCACTTAAGCAAACACTCCAATTATCATGTGATTGATCATGCACGAAATTAAACCAGTAAACATTGATTTAAACAACATGTAAACACAATAACACAACAAGATCATGGATCAAAATCAACATAATCAATCAAATGCAAAGATCCATATGCAAATTATGCAAATAAGTTCGAAAACAAAATCGGATCAAAATTCCAACCTTCGGATGGGAGACTTGATCCGGTAATTGTTGATTCAACTGTAAATGAGTAGATCTAAGCAAAGAAAACCAGAATTCTTCAAGATCCACACCAATTATTGTATTAGCAATGTAGATCCACCAAGAACAACTCCAAATAAGCCAAATAATCACTTCGAAGAAAACTTCAAAATTCAGATCTGCTTGTGCACGAAAATTGGATGATGAAATGGAATTGATGGAGTGAATTAATGGAAGTTTAGCTTTTAGAAATCAATGATTCCAATGAAGAATCAATGATCTCAAGGAGAAGAGCTTTGGGTGAGGTTTTTTAGATTGGAAAATTGAGAGAGAATTGAGAGAAAATTGAGAGCAATTCTGAAAATGAGAGTGAATTATGAGGATTTTCCTTGTGAGGTTTGGAGTGAATCAAATATATACACTCTTGGTTTGGATCCAAAGCAAGGATTGGAAAATGGCTTGGAAAATGTGGTATGGAATGAGGTTTGGGCATTTGGAGGGAAAATGAAATTTGATAGTGTTCTAGATCCTTCCTAAGTGTGAAAATGCAATTTAAATGACCAAAATTGGACCCCAAAAGTGGCTGGACTTGAAAATTCACGTGCAAGGCAAAACCTGTTGTGGTTAATCGATTAACCATATAGGTTAACCGATTAACATTGTTAAAAATTCAAATCTGGACTGATTTTCAAATGGTTAATCGATTAACCCTATGTGTTAACCGATTAACACATTCAAAAATTTGAATTTGGCGCCTTTTGGAGGGAAATCTGCCCCTTTGCCTGTTTCCTGCCGTTTTGAAATCTGTTTAGCTGCTGAAAGCCATTCTTGATTGCTCTGACCATGGGAACACTGTACATAACCTGAATGCTGCTTCTGACATGAAAAAATGCCCTGCAAAATAAAATAAAATCGGCTGCTCGATCGCTGGGCAAACCAAGTGTTGAAGCCTCTGATATTTGTTGTTTAGCCTCTTGCACTGAAATTTGCACCTGGAGCCACCTGAATGCCTTGATCCCATGCCTCGAGAATAAATGTTATGCAATGCAAATGCTAGAACAATGCAAATGAAACATAAACCAAGTAAAGAAGAGGTTGGGCAAATTTTAGGGTGCAATAGGTACAAAGAAATAAATATTTCATCACCTTTGTGGTGATGGTATATGTCAAAATTATATAATATGAATGTGGCATGGTGAGGTGGATAAAGAGGAAAGTCGGGCGTCACAAATTCAAAGAGTGGATGAAGATGAATATATGGAAGATCAACTAGAGGATATGTTCTGTGAAATTGGGTAATCTTCTTTTAAGAATTCTCATACTTATCATACTTTATATAGTGATAAAGACACCCATTTATATAAGGGATGCACAGATTTTATATGATTGTCGGCGGTGTTAAAGTTGTTTAATTTGAAAGCAAAAAATGGATGGTCGGATAAAAGTTTCACGGAATTACTTGAATTGCTTAGGCGAATGTTATCAGAAGAAAATAAATTGTCGGATCGTTACTATGAGGCCAATAAGATATTGTGTCCAATGGGTATGGAGTATATCAAAATACATGTTTTCCTTAATGATTGCATATTATACCGGAAAGAGTATGAAGACTTGTATCAATGTCTGAAATGTGGTGTGTCGCGTTACAAGATAAAGGCCAACAATGGTGATGACAATGTTAATAGGAAACATCCTCCTGCTAAAGTGTTATGGTACTTGCCAATAATTTCACGATTTAAGATACTTTTTGCTAATTCAAATGATGCAAAGAATCTTAGATGGCATGCAAATGAAAGGAATTGTAATGAAAACATTCTCTATGTAGTTGATTCGTTGCAATGGAAGAAAATTGATTCGCTGTTTCGAGATTTTGGAGTTGAGCCAAGAAGCCTTAGGCTTGGGCTTGCCACCGATGGAATGAATCCCTTTGGTAATATGAGCACTAATCATACTTTGTGGCATGTTCTTCTCACTATTTGCAACCTATCTCTCTGGTTGTGCATGAAGCACAAGTATATATTGTTAAGTATGATGATTTTTGAACCACGACAACCTAGTAACGACATAGATGTTTATCTAAGTCCACTAATTGATGATTTACGACTCTTGTGAGATGAAGGCACTGAAGTTGATGATGCATATTCTGGGGAAAAGTTTAAGATGCGTGCAATGTTATTTTGCACAATCAACGACTTTCCTGCTTACAATAACTTGGATAGATATAATGTCAAAGGACATAGAGCGTGTCCTATATGTGAAGATAATACTTGTTATCATGAACTTGAGTTTATAAAAAATATCGTTTACCTTAGGCATCGAAAATTTCTAAAACCAGATCATCCTTATCATAGATTGCAGAAGGCTTTTTGTAACGCTCGTTTTATTTCGATTAAATCCAATTATGACTTTGCCATGTCTCGTTGCGTCGTAGTCGTATTTGAGTATGAGTTCGTCTCGAAGAAAGGAATTGAATCGGTCGAATTGTCGGAAAAATTATGGTTTTGTCGGAAAACTTTGAAAATTCATATCTCTTGATCCGTAAGTCGGATTTGACCCCCGTTCGAAGCGTTGGAAAGCTAAAGAGATATTTTATCTGGAAAAAAATGAAATTTTGCTGCTATAACGACCGTCACAGGAGTGTGACGACCGTCACACGAGCAAAAACTGCAGTTATGCAGAATTTGAACGTGTTCTGGTGGAATGAGATTTTGTAGCAAAAATATATTCCCGTAGACTCTTTTACCTTCAATTACATCATTTTTGGGAAAGGAAAGACGGAAAAGAGAAGTTACGCATTGAGAGAAGTGGAGAGCGAAGAATCATCCATCGGCGAATTCGGAAGATTTCTGCAGAAAAATCACCGTAGAGCAGAAGCGGAATCGGAAAGCGTGGAATTGGCCTCAATTCTAAGGTAAGGGTGGGGTTCAATTCTATAACCGGGAGTATGGTCGAATTCATGTAGGGAATCGAGTCATAGGTATAGTTTTCGTTAATCGATAAATATTAAGGAAAAGGTTTCCCTAATGGGACAAGATTTCTATGTAGGAATGAATGTGTTATGTAGTTATTAGTACGATGCTCTAAGGTTTTCCTTATGGGCAAATACGTAGAACGAATATGCTATACGGTTATTCGTACAACGCTCTAATGGTTTTCCCTAATGGGCCAAAAAGGGCAGTTACCTGGTTGTGATTGATTTGAAATTAATTGTGTGAGAAAACGCCGTAATGTTGTTATTACGATAATATGCTGAATTCTTAATTGTTGATACGATGTTGTAATGTTCCTTTACATGAATAGTTGGGATGATGAACATATGAGGCATATGAAATAACAATGTTCTGTTATGGACGTTTTGTTGTAGGCTTGATGCCTTGTTGCATAGTTGGTGATGTTGTGGTCCATAATTGAGGTATTTCATGGCATAGCATATTAGCGATGGCCTGTATTGGCGGCCCTTAGTGGCAAATTCTGCGATGGCCTGTATTGGCGGCCCTTAGTGGCAAATTCTGCGATGGCCTGTATTGGCGGCCTTGATGGCAAATTGGTACCACATGCATATGCACAGTTGAGTCGCATTGTTGAGTCACATGAAGTTGCATAATTATGTTAGTTGTATATTAATGTTGTTTTACGTGAGGTATGGATTGTTGCAATTGTTGTCGATGATGTTTATGATTTCGAAACTTATAATGCTGTGATGAGTTTCTGGCATGTTTTCTATCATGCTCTATGTTATATTATTGATATTTCACCCTTTTCCGTTGTATGTTACCTCCTCTGGTGGTAATTTGCAGGTAGTCAGGAATAGAGCATAGTTCCCATTAAGGTGTCGTTGGTCGCTCTGATACGTAGCACTCTTGGGGGGATGGACGATTGCTGTTATTATTTTAGTCGATGTTATTGTTGATTGAACTTGTTACGATGTTTTTATTAAATTGTTTTAAGAGAACATGTTGTATACTTTATCGAACTTACACCGGAAGTAATGACGAGTTGTTTTATGATTAAATGGTTAAGTAATACATTGGTGATTGTTCATCTAATTTCGTGCTACATAGGATAATTGCAAGTTGTTGCATAATGATTGTTGTTTGTCAGGTTGAAGTGTAACATCTCTGATGTGAGGAATTTTTCCCGTGTGACGACCATCACAGGCTCATGACGACCGTCATGCAGTCAAGGTTTGCACTAGTGCGCTTTGTTTGTTATATGAGTTGTTATTTTTCCTGTTATCCGCAAGTGTTAGAGTTGGGGTGTTACATTAGTTGTATCAAAGCAGGTCGGTCCGTCCGGCCAAGTTGTCTAATGTTGTTGTTTAATCGCTTGTATGCGGCATGTGTGTGAAAACACTGCCGGTACATGTTTGTCGTCTAGCCTTTGTCTGCAGAAGTGGGAAGGATTCAAGTGGGGGAGAAGCATGTGTTTCTCCGGAAAGCTGCAAGTGCAGAGTGAAGGCTCAGTGTGTGGTTGAATGCTCTCATAGTTTGGCAAAGATGGTTTGTACCTGATCGGTGGATTTCAATTGTGTTTTCAAACGCTGTTTGTTGTTAATTTCACAATGTTTTTATCTGTTTTTCGAAGCTTTAGTTGTTATTATCTGAATTACTCGTAGTTGTGTGTCTTCGAGTCTTATTTTTAAGTTTATATTACTTTTGTCGCTGGTGCGTTTGATTTGGTTTCTTTTAGTATGTTTTTGGCAGGAATGGATAGCACGACAATCACACCGCATTCGGAGGCAAAGAAAAGTCGGAAAAGGGAAGTCAGAGCTACAACACGGGTACCCGTGTTGCACAACACGGCCCGTGTCATGGAGGACACGGTTGGCAGACATGGGTAGACCAAAGCAAAAGAAAAGAAGACTCAGACTTACAACACGGGTGCTCGTGTCATGCAACACGGCCCGTGTTGCAGCCCTTGAAGATGGGACACGCCCTGAAGAAGTCAGCAGCCTGACACGGCCACCCGTGTTGCACAACACGGCCCGTGTCAGGGCCACTGAGAGTGAAATTTTTATGTTTTCTGATTTTTTGCTGTCAGACCTATTTCGAAGGGCATTTGAGACATTTCGCGATGTAATTTGAATTTAGATATAAGAGGCACATTTTAGAAAGTAGGAGACACTTTTGAACTGATATTAGGATTGACAACAGAGAGGAGAGTTCGGCTGGAAAACAAAGGATCGATCAAAAGCGGAAGCAATTGATGATCCAAGGATTTCAACTTACATTGTAATGATCTTCTCCTTTTCATTTCTAATTGCTTTTATGTTTACACAAAACATGAGCAGCTAAACCCCAAGTTGTTAGGGGGTGGTCCTAAGTTGCGATGTAATGACTTTTGTTTAATGATTCTATAAGAACTATGTTATTACCTTTATATATCTTATTTTGCATTAATATTCATCGTATTCATATTGGAAAGTAGAATTCGAATTGTGCTTAGGCTTAGGTCTGGAAAGTCAACCTAACACTTTTGCAAAATAGTATCACGGTCGATATTGCTTAGGAATGAGGATATCCCGTCTCACGTATTTTATGGTCGGAACTATTGCTTGATGCTTTTCATGGACACTGAGGAATTAGTGTACAGGAAAATCATCAAAGGGTTTTCATTAAGGAATTAAGAAAACTAAATTGGCCAACTGATAAATTAAGGTTAATAACTAGTATAGCAGAATAATCATACAGGGTCTTTATTCGCATCGTCTCCACTCCCCTAACACTGTTCTTAGATTGATTCATAAGTCCTTATTTACTTGTTATATTACTCTGCTACAAAACAAACCCCTAGACCTTTTGTTCATTTGAATCCTAAAAATTCCGTTAATTACTACGCAGTCCTCGAGATCGATACTTGGGACTTTTCCCTTATTACTACAATTGGTAAAAATAGTACACTTGCTATTTTCCCGATCAAGTTTTTGGCGCCGTTGCCGAGGACTTCCAAATTAACATTGTTTTTAGAATCCAAAAGAAATTTTGTTGCTCTGCGACTAAAATTGTATTGTTTACTGCATAACTTTTATCCGCTTGTATTATCTAATGCTTGTCTAATTGTGTATGCGAGGTCAGGCCTCAGCTAAATATTCTTTTGATACAGAACCAGAACGAGCATTACACGAAAGACAGAGATTAGCTAAAGTTAAAAGACTGGAAGAAATAGAGGAAATTATATCTGGGCAGAGCGACTCCGAAGAGAGAGAGAGAGAGAGAGAGAGACAACACCTGAAACTGTTCAAATGGCTTGAAATCCACCTCAGCCTGAAAGACTGCTAGGAGACTATGGAGGGGCCAATGCTCAACCAAACCGGATGACCATTGTGAATCAACCGGTGAATGTTGCGCATTTTCAGCTACACCCTTCCACCATCCGTTAGTTGGAGAGCAAGTCGTTCACCGGAAGAATCAACGAAGATGCAAATAAACATCTTCAGAGATTCCTTACAACCACCACCTCGCTGAAAATAGAAGGACATTCCGAAGAGGCCAAGAGATTATTTATGTTCCCGTTCACACTCACTGATGATGCGGAAGAATGGTTTTACTCGCTTCCCGCTGGGAGTATCACAACATGGCAAGAGATGGAAACTGCGTTCCTGAATGAGTATTTCCCTGCCTCAGTGTTCATCCGAAAAAGATATGACATTGTCAACTTCAAGAAAAAAGAAGGAGAATCTTTAGGGGATGCATATAAGCGGTTTAAGAGGTGTCTTACAGCATGTCCTACTCATAACATGGACGCCACTGAGCAGATGCAAAACTTTTTGAATGGATTACGACTCAAAACGAAACAGCTCATAGATACTGTTGCCGGTGGCTCAACCAACTTCTCAACGGCCACAGGTATCAGAAGGATCATAGAAGAAATCGCCGCTAATGAGCACCTTGAGTTGTATGATCGCACGGTTAACCAACCGGAAGGTAAGATTGATTTGAAGCTGGCAGACCAGGTTGTTAAAATGGAGGATCAGATCACCGCTGAGGTAGAGAGAAGGTTAAAGAAAATGAATGTTGAAACTCAGGTAGTGGCACAGGTTGATCCAGTTCAAGCAGCACCTTGTGAAATATGTGGTGGACCACACTTTACAATGCATTGTGTAGCAACTCAAGAGCAAGTGGAACAGATTAATATGTTGAGGCAGAACAATCCTTACGCCAACACATATAATCCTGGTTGGAAAAATCACCCAAACTTTTCATGGAAAGATCAACAAGGAAATGTACAAAAACCTGTTCAAGGCCAACAACCGTATCAACCTCAGCAACAGCAGTACCAGCAGACACCGTACCAACCTCAATATCAACCACAAGCGCCTCGAAAAGCTGATTGGGAAGTGGCCATTGAGAAAATGGCCGCCCAAAGTTCTCAATTTCAAGAAGAGACAAGGAGTAACTTCAGGAATGCTGGAGCATCCATAAAGAATCTTGAAGTACAAATGAGTCAAATTGCCCAACAGCTAGCAAGTTCACAAGCGCCGGGTACACTTCCAAGTGCCACAGTACCAAATCTGAAGGATCACCACCAAATTAAGGCGGTAGTAACAAGAAGTGGAAAATCCAAGGAAGTAGGAGAAGAGGAAACAGAACTAAATGGTCAGATGATTGAAGTGGAGCTGGAAATTAAAGAAAATGAAATAGTCGAGGAAGAAGTGGTGACACCGGTACCGGTAACTAAAGAAAAAGTGGTAGAACCGAAACCGGTGATCAAGCTGCCATACCCCTCAAGAAATAAAAAGAAAGGACAGCAAGAGAAGAATTTCGAGAAGTTCCTGGAGCTGTTTAAAAAGTTGGAGCTGAACATTCCGTTGTTGGAGGCACTAGAACAAATGCCCACCTATGCAAAATTCATGAAGGACATCATTGCTAAGAAGCGGACTAGTGAGTCCGAACCTGTTATTCTAACGGAAACTTGTAGTGCTATTTTGCAGGGTCTGAAGATTCCGGTCAAGAAGAAAGACAGTGGAGCTGTTACTATTCCATGCACTATTGGCGATAGGTCATTCAACAGAGCTTTAATTGATTTGGGAGCAAGTATTAGTCTCATGCCCTTGTCCATCTACAAAAAGCTGGATATCGGTGCGGTTCAAGACACTCGGATGACCCTCCAGTTTGCTGATCATTCAGTTAAGCGGCCATATGGAGTGGTTCAAGATGTACTAGTTAAGGTAGATAAATTTGTGTTTCCGGTTGATTTTGTGATCCTAGAGATGCTGGAAGATGAAGAAATGCCGTTAATTTTGGGCCGACCATTCTTGGAAACCGGGAGAGTCATGATAGATATGGAAGGCGGCACCCTAACCTTGAAGGTATATGACGAGGAGTTAAAAATTGATGTTAGTAATACCATGAAGCATAAACAGGATTGTGGCACCAGTAGCAACATACAAGTGCTAGAACGAGTCGTAGAGAGCGAACATTTGGAGAGTGTGACCCAACTGCCCCTGGAGAGAGTGCTAAGCATGTCAATCTTTAAGGAAGATAACAAAGTAGATGAGAATGATATGGAGGTAGTTGAAATGTTGGACACTCGACCATTCCAAAGGGGATCCCGACCATACCGATGGGAGGACTTACGGCAACCTATAGCGCTGGAAGGTAATGACGAAAAGCCTAAAGGTTCGAAATTGAAACAACTGCCGGAAAATCTCAAATATGTTTTTCTAGACACCGAGGAAAAGTGTCCCGCCATTACCAGCTCTAGTTTGAAAAGTGTCCAAGAGAAACAACTGATTGGGGTTCTTAAAAAATTTAAGAGTGTTATTGGTTGGAAAATCGAAGACTTAAAGGGTATAAGTCCTACAGTTTGCATGCACAAGATCCTTATGGAGAAGGACCACAAACCGGTTGTGCAACCCCAGCGAAGACTGAACCCCGTTATGAAGGAAGTCGTAAGAAAGGAAGTGGTGAAATTATTGGATGCTGGACTTATCTATCCTATATCAGACAGTTCATGGGTGAGCCCTGTTCACGTGGTGCCCAAGAAAGGAGGTACAACTGTGGTGACTAATGACAAGAATGAGTTGATTCCTACGCGTACAGTCACTTGTTGGAGGGTATGCATTGATTATAGGAGACTTAATTTAGCCACCAGAAAAGATCACTTTCCGTTGCCCTTTATTGATCAGATGTTAGAAAGATTGGCTGGTCACGATTACTATTGCTTTCTAGATGGATACTCCGGATACAACCAAATCGCGGTTGCGCCAGAGGATCAAGAGAAGACAGCTTTCACATGCCCGTACGGAGTTTTTGCTTATAGGAGGATGACATTCGGGTTATGTAATGCCCCAGCCACATTTCAAAGATGCATGACTTCTATTTTTGCGGATATGCTCGAGAAACATATGGAAGTCTTCATGGATGATTTTTCGGTTTTTGGGTCATCATTTGATGATTGTTTAACTAACCTGTCACTTGTTTTGAAGAGATGTCAGGAAAGTAACTTGATCCTAAATTGGGAAAAATGTCATTTCATGGTAAGAGAGGGCATTGTCCTTGGTCACAAAATATCACACAAAGGGATCGAAGTCGATCAAGCAAAAGTGGAAGTAATATCCAAGTTACCACCACCCGTGAATGAGAAAGGTATCCGAAGCTTCTTGGGTCATGCAGGGTTCTACCGCAGGTTCATAAGAGACTTCTCCAAGATAGCTAAACCGTTGACGTCCTTGTTAGTCAAGGACACGGCGTTTGTGTTCGATAAGGAATGTGCTGACGCTTTCAAAAACCTGAAAAATAAGTTAGTGTCAGCACCAATTGTGATAGCCCCGGATTGGTCGCTGCCGTTTGAGATCATGTGTGACGCCAGTGACATCGCAGTAGGGGCTGTATTGGAGCAGCGGAAAGAGAAGATTTTGCATGTATGCGAGTCACGTTTTGAACCCGACACAGATGAATTACGCAACTACCGAGAAGGAGTTGCTAGCGGTGGTGTATGCCTTTGACAAATTTAGGCAATATCTGTTGGGTTCTAAAGTGATTGTTTATACTGACCATGCTGCGTTAAAATATCTTTTTGCTAAACAGGAGTCGAAGCCCAGGCTGCTGAGATGGATCCTTCTTCTCCAAGAATTCGATGTGGAGATTCGGGATAAGAGAGGATGTGAAAATACTGTAGCTGATCACCTCTCACGAATGTCACCGATTGATGAAAACGAGGAAAAGCGCCCGATAAAGGATGAGTTTGCTGATGAACACATCCTAGTTATTCATGGTGTTCCTTGGTTTGTGGATTACGCCAACTATTTAGTCGGGGGTCTCATACCCGACGATTTTGATTCTAACAAACAGAAAAAGTTTGTTCATGACTGCAGATTCTATTTATGGGATGACCCGTTTCTTTACAAGAAAGGGGTGGATGGACTGATCAGACGATGCGTTCCGGAAAACGAGCAAAGGAAGGTGCTCGAAGCATGTCATAATTCAGTTTATGGAGGGCATTTCAGTGGCGACTGCACCGCAGCCAAAGTCCTCCAATCGGGGTTGTATTGGCCGTCTTTGTTCAAGGATGCCCAGAACGTAGTTAAGGAATGCGACAAATGTCAACGGACTGGAAATATCTCGAAAAGAAACCAGATGCCGTAGAATTCCATGTTAGAAGTAGAGTTGTTTGATGTTTGGGGGATTGATTTTATGGGACCATTCCCACCATCATTTGGTAAACACTATATACTGGTAGCAGTTGACTATGTTTCGAAATGGGTAGAAGCAGTGGCCCTACCAACAAATGATGCTAAAGTAGTGGTCAGGTTTCTGAAGGAGAACATATTTTCACGGTTTGGAGTACCAAGGGCCCTTATAAGTGATGAAGGAACTCACTTCCTAAATCATCTCATGGAAAAGTTACTCCTTAAGTATAATGTGAAGCACAAAATATCCACTCCGTACCATCCTCAAACCAACGGGCAAGCCGAGGTGTCAAATCGACAACTCAAACAGATATTAGAGAAAACAGTGCGTGCATCCCGTAAGGACTGGGCAGTAAAGCTGGACGACGCTCTCTGGGCGTATCGCACTGCATACAAAACACCCATTGGTATGTCCCCTTACCAACTGGTCTATGGTAAAGCTTGCCATCTGCCTCTAGAGTTAGAACACAAGGCATTATGGGCATCAAAAGTCCTTAACCTAGACCTCACCATAGCAGGAGAGTCCAGAACCCTCCAACTCCATGAGCTAGAGGAATTCAGGAACCGGGCATATGAGAATGCAAAAATGTACAAAGATCAAGCAAAGAAATGGCATGATCGACGTATTCAGAAGAAAGAATTTCGGGAAGGAAAATTAGTACTGTTGTACAACTCCCGACTGAAACTCTTTCCGGGAAAGCTTAGTCAAAATGGTCGGGACCATTTGTAGTACATAAGACGTTTCCGCACGGAGCAGTCGAGCTGAAAAATCCAGCAAATGGAGACATTTTTAAAGTAAATGGTCAGCGTCTGAAACCTTACTACGAGGGACAGCAGAAAGATCGAAGCGATGTCGTTCATCTCACATGATACGATGACGGACCGTCGAGCCAGGCGACGTAAAACGAAGCGCTTCGTGGGAGGCAACCCACGTATTTCACATTCACGCTTTCATTTTGTTTTTGTTTTAACAGGTTTTGATCAACTCGCAGTTCATCGGTGAAAGAAGAATGTCGGAGACCAGGAGAGGAAAAAGTTGAAAAACAGCACCCTGACACGGGTGGCCGTGTTACACAACACGGGCCGTGTCAGGCCTAGCATGGCAGAGATGAAAAATTTGGGAAAAATGTGGAGTCAGTGGAGGAACACGGGTGCCCGTGTTGTGCAACACGGCCCGTGTTGCAGGTGCGTGGCCTTGAAAAAAAATATATTACAGGAGGAGCAACACGGGTGCCCGTGTTGTACAACACGGCCCGTGTTGCAAGGCGCGCTCTAATTTTTAATTTTTTTTCCCGTGGGGCCCAGCACTTTAACCCCCACTTATCATTACCAACCACACATTTCATATCATTTTTCATCTTCCTCCTTCTTCACCCTCACAAAACCCTTAACCTCCATAACCCTCTCTCCACAAAAGCTTCATTATCTACCACACCCACTCATCGGAAACACATCCGTTCTTCACAAAAAACATTCTACTCATCATTGTGCTTAATTCTACGGTTGTGTTTTTCACTAACAGTGATTTCGAAATTTTTCGAACCATCTGTGTTGTTTGTGTTTTGTAGGTTAAGAATGCCTCCTCGTAGAGACACAGGAAAAGCAGTGGCGGAAACTTCGTGCCCCAGAAAGAGAGCACACCGGATGGCGAATCCTCACGGCATACTCTTTGAAGACCCGGATCATCAGAAGAAGTACTCTAACATCATCAAGCGTAAGCTCGCGCCCACAAGGTATATCTGTAACACTACGCTTGATAATCTAGGGCTGGGAGTAGAGGTCCATAGGATGTTTCACACTCTGGGTATGCTAGAATTTATGCAATTGGAAGCGCCGACTTATGAGCGCATAACTGTTGAATTCTTGAGTACGTTAGAATTTCAGTTGAAGCACAGGTGGACAGGTATGGAGGAGGAATATTATGGTACACTGAGGTTTAGGTTATTTGATACTGACCATAGCCTGACCATAGCCGAATTGGGAGATATTCTGAAGCTCCCCAATTTTGGACCCGGAGCCCCTCCGGGAAATTGAGGAACTGATCACCCTTAATCTCTTGTTAATAGTAGACGAGATTGTGTTGGATGGGATAGACGTGTCTTGCAAGCTTGGATGGCGGGAGCAGTGAATTGTTTGGAGTGGAGCTATGTGCTCAAGAATTGTTTTGATGAGTCGGTCGATGTAAGAAGGTGCAGAGATGTGCATTTTGATTGGAATTTTTGAGAGAGTTGTCGACGACTCGTGTGTTGATTGTTGCCAAACCCGACGGGACTAGTGGTGGTGTTTGGAGATGCTTTGTTGATATGATTTGGAGATATGTTAAAAGTAACTTCAGCGAGTTAGTTATGCTTTAAGGCAACTTGAAGTACGTAAGAAGAATTATCTGACCAGTGTTCAAGAGTTGGTCATTGTTGTAGTTGTGCCGGAGTTGGAGGCTGAAATTGCTTAATCTGAGATTTTGTGAGGAAGCGATGTTTTACAGACGAAAGTCGGAGTAGATTGCGTAGTTGTGTCGGGTAATGTTAAGCCGTGATTGAGTATGCTTGTTTTATAAAATGTGGTTGATTTGGCAAGTTTTGGCATTTTGGAGATTTAAGGATCTAAGATTCAGATTGAAATCGGACGTTGTAGAAATCGCGTTTGATGGTTCTAATTCAATGCCATATGTTAGGGGAGTATGAGTATGTGTTTGTTTCGAAGAAATAAATTGAATCAGTCGAATTTTCGGGAAAAAATGCAGAATTCCCGCAGCAGATTTTGGGCAAAATTCTGGTTTTTCGGAAAACTTCGAAAATTCATAACTCTTGAACCGTATGTCGGTTTTGACTCCCGTTCAAAGTGACGGGAAGATAACGAGATGATCTTTCCAGGAAAAATGGTTTTGGAGTCAATGAATGAGCCAATTATCGCAGAATATTCGAAACATGTCATTTTGGCAATTTTACCGTCGTGAACGGGTGTGGTTGATGTGTTATCATACTGTGTGTTTTCGGTATATAACGTGGTAGCTGATGCTTTGATTTGAAAACCTTACCGGTAAAAATGATGATGGTCAAAAGAGTTAGAACCGATTGAGTAGTTTGGCGATACAAGTTTGGTCTGTGAAGAGACTTGTTATGGAGTTAAGTCGTGTGTGTTAGAACTTACTAGTAGTATTCTTGAGGAGATTCGAGAAGGTCAGAAAATCTAGTTTGAGTTGGTAGATTGGTTGAAGTTGATGAATCAAAGTCGAAGAGTTGATTTTCGGATTTGTGGAGTGGTATCCTGATATGTCGTGATGGAGTTCGTGGTCGACTTAGTTACGGAGACTAGTCCGATATTGAGAACTCCACATTGTATGTCTTTTTGGATGGTCGAGGAATTAATTTGATTGAGTGGTTTTGAGACTTGTGTCTGGGGTGTATTCTAAGGCAGCAGATTGTGAAGTCGAATAGAGGGTGGACAGTGATTTCTGGTGATTGTGAGAAGAGGTTGGGCGTGGAAAGCAATATTGGTGTACTTGAGGTTTAAAATATTTTAAGTTGAAACTGTGTCGAATGGTTTCCTAAGTGTGAAATTGTTGTTGCACGTCGAATTCTAAGATCGCAACTTTTTACGGAATCGAAATCAGACATACGGAAGTCGTTTAACGGTCGAAAATAGAAATCCGGACTGTCATGTTCGCCGAGAGATTCGCCTAACGAAGTGTCCTGGGCAGAAAAATGTTGTTGAGTGGAGTAAGAATACTCTTGAAGAAGTGCCTTGAGATAGATGGAGTATCCATCCAAGTTCCATGAGGATGTGACCGAATTTAAGGAAATTGTTTTGGTGGCCATAGATAGAGAGTCACAGAAGTAAGTTGAGTATTCATCCGGGAGCGACGAATATGTATAGTGATTTGAAGAATCTGTTTTGGTGGCCTGGTATGAAGCGTGATGTAACACTATTCGTGTATGCATGTTTGACTTGTCAGAAGTAGAAAGTTGAGCGTCAGAAACTTGTTGGGTTGATGCAACTGTGAGAAACTCTAGAATGGATATTGGATAGTGTTTCCATGGATTTTGTGACGGGTTTTCCAAAGAATTTGAAGGAATATGATTCGATTTGGTTGGTTATGAATGAATTGACAAGATTAACCCATTTCCTACCAATCAGGGAGAACCAGTCTATGCTGAAGCTAGCTGAGATGTGTATCGATGAAGTTGTGAAGTTGTATGAGGTGTCGTCGAATTTTGTGTCAGATGGGAACCTGAGTTCTTCATTGAGATTTTAGGAGAGTTTTGCAGACATTTGAATGTCATGTCGAAGTTGGATTCTTTCTAGGATCCGTGGACGGATGGGCAGACAGAGAGAACTATTCAGTATGTAGAGGATTTGTTGAGTTATTTTGATGTATGTCCGGCGAGAGTGTTGTGCTCGGACATGAGATTGTGTAAGAGACTATTGAAAAGATTAAAAGGATCCAAGATAAGATGTGTTTTGAGAGTTATGATAGTAACTGGTGTTGGTCGAGCGTGAGGTCTCGGAAATACCACTATGTTTTGTTTATCTGTATCAGAGTGGCGCAGCAGAAGCGTGGAGAAAGTAGCATGCTAGGCTGTTTTACCGCTGTCGCTTGTGGGAATTGCATGATGTGTTCATGTGTCCAAGCTGAGGAAGTACATTGATTCAGATGGATAATGTACAAGTGAAGGATGATTTGATTGTTGAGTAATTGCTAGTTCAAGTTGGTGGACGAGAAGCAACTTCGAGGTAAAAGGATTCTTTGGTAGAGGTAATTTGGAAGATTGGGATGCGAGAGTCGTATCCGGAGTTGGTTGAATCGAGGTAATTTCGAGGACGAAATTCTTTTAAGTGGGGGAGAGTTGTAACGCTCGTTTTATTTCGATTAAATCCAATTATGACTTTGCCATGTCTCGTTGCATCGTAGTCGTATTTGAGTATGAGTTCGTCTCGAAGAAAGGAATTGAATCGGTCGAATTGTCGGAAAAATTCTGGTTTTGTCGGAAAACTTTGAAAATTCATATCTCTTTATTCATACGTCGGATTTAACCCCCTTTTGAAGCGTTGGAAAGCTAAAGAGATGTTCTATCTGGGAAAAAATGAAATTTTGCTGCTATGACGACCGTCACAGGAGTGTGACGACCGTCACACGAGCAAAAACTGCAGTTATGCAGAATTTGAACGTGTTCTGGTGGAATGAGATTTTGTAGCAAAAATATATTCCCGTAGACTCTTTTACCCTCAATTACATCATTTTTGGGAAAGGAAAGACGGAAAAGAGAAATTACGCATTGAGAGAAGTGGAGAGCGAAGAATCATCCATCGGCGAATTCGGAAGATTTCTGCAGAAAAATCACCGTAGAGCAGAAGCGGAATCGGAAAGCGTGGAATTGGCCTCAATTCTAAGGTAAGGGTGGGGTTCAATTCTATAACCGGGAGTATGGTCGAATTCAAGTAGGGAATCGAGTCATAGGTATAGTTTTCGTTAATCGATAAATATTAAGGAAAATGTTTCCCTAATGGGACAAGATTTCTATGTAGGAATGAATGTGTTATGTAGTTATTAGTGAGATGCCCTAAGGTTTTCCTTATGGGCAAATACGTAGAACGAATATGCTATACGGTTATTCGTACAACGCTCTAATGGTTTTCCCTAATGGGACAAAAAGGGCAGTTACCTGGTTGTGATTGATTTGTAATTAATTGTGTGAGAAAACGCCGTAATGTTGTTATTACGATAATATGCTGAATTCTTAATTGTTGATACGATGTTGTAATGTTCCTTTACATGAATAGTTGGGATGATGAACATATGATGCATATGAAATAGCAATGTTCTGTTATGGACGTTTTGTTGTAGGCTTGATGCCTTGTTGCATAGTTGGTGATGTTGTGGTCCATAATAGAGGTATTTCATGGCATAGCATATTAGCGATGGCCTGTATTGGCGGCCCTTGTGGCAAATTCTCCGATGGCCTGTATTGGCGGCCCTTAGTGGCAAATTCTGCGATGGCCTGTATTGGCGGCCCTTAGTGGCAAATTCTGCGATGGCCTGTATTGGCGGCCTTGATGGCAAATTGGTGCCACATGCATATGCACAGTTGAGTCGCATTGTTGAGTCACATGAAGTTGCATAATTATGTTAGTTGTATATTAATGTTGTTTTACGTGAGGTATGGATTGTTGCAGTTGTTGTCGATGATGTTTATGATTTCGAAACTTATAATGGTGTGATGAGTTTCTGGCATGTTTTCTATCATGCTCTATGTTATATTATTGATATCTCACCCTTTTCCGTTGTATGTTACCTCCTCTGGTGGTAATTTGCAGGTAGTCAGGAATAGAGCGTAGTTTCCATTAAGGTGTCGTTGGTCGCTCTGTAGCACTCTTGGGGGGATGGACGATTGCTGTTATTATTTTAGTCGATGTTATTGTTGATTGAACTTGTTACGATGTTTTTATTAAATTGTTTTAAGAGAACATGTTGTATACTTTATCGAACTTACATCGGAAGTAATGACGAGTTGTTTTATGATTAAATGGTTAAGTAATACATCGTGCTACGTCAAGTTGAAGTGTAACATCTCTGATGTGAGGAATTTTTCCCGTGTGACGACCGTCACAGGCTCATGACGACCGTCATGCAGTCAAGGTTTGCGCTGCTGCGCTTTGTTTGTTATATGAGTTATTATTTTTCCTGTTATCCACAAGTGTTAGAGTTGGGGTGTTACACTTTTAATGGAGAGCAAGAGTTTGATGAGGCTCCTGAACTTTTAACCGGGGATGAAGTTTATCAACGGCAAGAACACATTAATGTTATCTTTGGGAAGAGAGAAAAATAAAAAGGGGCAGTTGAAAAAAATATATGGAAAAGAGGTCCATCTTCTTTGATCTTCCATATTGGTTAAGTTTTGAAGTTAGACATTGTCTTGATGTGATGCACATGGAGAAAAATGTGTGTGATAGTTTGATTGGCAAACTTCTAAACATTCCAGGAAAGACAAAAGATAGTAAGACTTCTCGTATTGATATGGAGAAGATGGGTATACGAAAACATTTGGCTCCAATAGAGAAAGGAAAAAGAACTTATCTACCTCTAGCATGTCACACTCTATCTAAAAAGGAAAAGAAAATTTTCTGCGAGTGTTTGCAAGGTATTAAAGTTCCGCAAGGTTACTCATCAAACATCAAGAAACTTGTATCAATGAAAGATCTCAAGTTAACTGGTTTAAAATCCCATGATTGTCATGTATTCATGCAACAACTTTTACTAGTGGCTATTCGTGGGATCCTACAAAACAATGTGAGAGTAATTATAACGAGATTGTGATTATTCTTCAATGCCATACGTAGTAAAGTTCTTGATTTCAAAAAATTATATGAATTAGAAGATGAGGCTTCCATAATCTTGTCTTAATTAGAGATGTATTTTCCTCCATCATTTTTTTCACATTATGGTTCACTTACTTGTTCATCTAGTCAGAGAAATCAGAATTTGTGGTCCATTTATTTAAGGTGGATGTATCCAATAGAGCGATATATGAAGATCCTTAAAGGATATACGAAGAATAATCACCGACCGGAAGCTTCAATTTTTGATAGGTACATCACATAAGAAGGTGTTGAGTTTTGTACAAACTATTTGCTGGACGCAGATTCTATAGGAAGTCCAAAGTCTCGTCATGCTAACACAGGCAATAGATGTATTCAAGGTATAAATGTTAAGTCAACGGCTCGGGATGTAGTTATTCAAGAACATTTCTATATATTGAATAATATAGATGAAGTTCAACCTTTCATAGATACTCACAAAAGACTTTTGATGAAAAAACATCCCTAAATGAGTGACAAGTTTTTGTTGATAGAGCATAATAAGAGATTCATAAATTTGTTTAATAAAAGTGTATCTAATAATGGTAGTGCATCTAAGATACTTAAATGGTTGTCGTACGAGCCAAAATTTTGTGTCATTACTTGGACTGCATACGACATTGGTCATTATGCCTTTTATACAAAATCAAAAGATGATCGTAGTACAATGCAAAATGTTGGGGTTATGGTTGAAGCCGAATCGATGTATTTCTCTGGTTTGAAAGATAAGAATCATGTATTGGCAACTACTGCATTTTATGGTGTCATTGATGAGATTTGGGAGATTCATTATGTTATTTTCAAAGTGGTTTTACTTAAATGCAAGTGGGTTCCCAATAATAGTAATGGTGTACACATTGATGTCTTAGGATTCACCCGGGTCGACCTTGGCAAGGCATCTTTTATGACTGAACCATTCATTAAGGCTTCTCAAGCAAAACAAGTTTTATATGTTACCGACCCATCGGACATATCGGAGAAATGGTCAATTATTCTGCAAGGAAAACACATTCCTCCTAGTGATGAAAGTCTTGATATTCCATCCATACCTTCTTACACAACACAAGTTCCTACCTCATATGATGAAGTTGATGGAGATGTCGTGCATGCTTTTTGAATAGATCATGAAGAAGACATATGGGGAAATTAACAAGTATGCAATTTATTCTTTATATTAGTTATATGTTATATTTTCTAAGTATTTTTACTAACAAGTATAATTATTTGAAATCATAGGTCTTTAGAGTCAAGAAACCAAGAGACAAGACTCCAAGAGACAAGAAACCAAAACACTAAGTTATAATTATGTGATGTTATGTAATGTGTAAAATGCAGGTTGTTTGTTCTAATAAATTGTAGGATGTTTGTTTTGATATAAATGAATATGATACAATTATGTGATATTATGAATATGATACAATTAATATTATTATGATAACATTATCAGAAATGTGAGTTGTATTTTCTGTTGTGATATGATGAACAATAATACATGTTAAAAAAATGGAATTAATTATAAAAGCAAGATAATATTTGTTAATTATGCAGAAAATGTAACAACGATTATATATCATAATCGTGACAATATTTGTTAATTCTACAGAAAATTTAACAACAATTATATAACATAACCACTATAATGTATGTGTGTGTGTGTGTGTGTGTGTGTATATATATATATATATATATATATATATATATATATATATATATATATATATATATATATATATATATATATATATATATATATATATATATATATATATATATATATATATATATATATATATATATATATACACACACACACACACACACACACACACACACACACACACACACACACACATATACACACACACACGCGCGCGCGCGCACACTCACACACACACACATATATATATCTGTGTGTGTGTGTTTTTATATATATAGCTTAGCTTGTAGTGTTCAGTTTGGCTTACCTAAAAATATATACTAAAAAAACACCCACATAACCCTAACGAAGAGCTCTAGACAACGAGAGTCCTAAACACATATCATCCTTTAACTTCTGAAAAGAAAGGAAATACGAAGATGATATGTGTTTAGGGCTCTTGTTTGCTTCTTCTTCTTCTTCTTCACAGATCTGGTATGTCTAAAATCAACATTCATGTTACATTAACGTTATTGTTGTTATTGTTATTGTTGTTTTTTTATTTGTTATTTTTGTTTTTTGTTGTATTTGAGACATAAAACCTTAGAGGTTTAATCTTGTTGTTGTTGTTATTGTTGTTTACACTGAGATTGATGTTATATTTATTGTTTTTATTGAGATAAATACGCTATAGGTTTATTGTTGATGCTGATGTATTTTTGTTGAGAGATTTTTTTTTAGTTGTTGGTTGATGTTAGTTGTTATTTAGATTGAGATAATGTTATAATGTGTTGTTATTTATTTCTTTTTTTTGTGTATTGTTGATGTTATTGTAGTTGTTGTCTAGTTGTTATACTTAGCAAAGTTTTAAATCTATATGTTTAGGGTTTAGTTGTTGTTATTGTGTTTGAGTTTGAGACTAAAATCATATTTTTTTGTGATTCTTTGTGCAGCCCTCATCTTGTTCCTCTAAACATGTCAAGAGAAAACTATAGTGATAGAAAATATGGTTGAGTTTATTATATCTAATGTCGAGTTTTTGTTTCATTAACTCTTCTTTGAACATATAATCCATTAAATTATTTTTGGAAATAATAATATGAAAAATTATGTTGTATTTAAAAAACATCTAACACTAATAAATGTTTTTCGATTATTTTGCAACTCATCATTTATCTCACATTTTTTAATGGTTAAAGTCTCTTCAATGCTTCTAGTTTTTGTTCATATTTCTTCCATAATAGTTCATTAAAAAAGTATGGATGAAAGTTAAACAAAAACTAGAAGCATTAGAGAGATTTTAACCATTAAAGAACATGAGATGAATGATGAGTTGCAAAATGCCCGAAAATCATTAATTAGTGTGATTTATTTTTCAAATATTATTGTTCATATAATTATTTTGTAAACCAATTTGAAAAGTTATATGTTCCAAAACTGAGGGGATATATGTTTTCGCCATTTCAAAACTGAGGTGTAAAGTGGAAAGAATTCTTGTCTTTCTTTGTTACCTCGCCTGTGTAACCGAGGTACAATCCACTTCGTGTCCAAGATAAGATGTATTTTTTGTTGTAATGACATGGTCATGGTTTTACATATCCCATTTTGTTCAACTTCTTCCCATTAGGTAGTGTTCCTCATTGTATCTCTGCTTTTTACAATCTTCTTCATAATCTATGAACAGTTTATGGTCACTTGCCAATTCATAATATATTGACCCTTAACATAATACACATTGAATCATCTAACCCATATTTTATCTGCCTCTTGTTGTATGTTCCATAATATTTTGCCTATTGTTGCTTGATTCCATTCCATAAATGAAGTTAAGCTTAGACCACTTACAGCCTTGGGATTTCATACCTTCTCCCATGCCGCTGGCACTTTTTTTTTGTTGCTTATTTCATATGTTCCAGTCCATTAGAAACTCTTAAAGATTGCTTATATTTTTTTTGTTTCTTTTTGTGGTAAGGGAAACACTTGCATCCAATAAGTTGTAACAATGAATAAAACACTTCTTATCAGTTGGTATCTCCCTACATAGATCAGTAAAATTGATGCCTGATGTTGTATGTTGGCCATTATCCTATCAACAAGGGGCCTACATTGGTGCATAATCCTTTTTCTACTCGATAAAGGCACTCCTTTAACACCTCATTTTATTATTTAGCGTTTTATGATTTATTATGTGTTGTTTGTGATTTTATTGATTTAATTAAGGGCGGCTGTGAGAGCTTAGTAAGAGGACATAACCAGAATTAAAGGTTAGGACAACAAGGTGACAATAATATAATAAGGAGACATTTTATTTATGTTAGTTGTATTAATATTAATATTATTACTATAATAATTATTAATATTAATATTATTCTAATTATTAACATTATTACTATTATTGGGATTATCATTATTATTATTAAGATAATTATTAAAACATAATTAGAGGGACTAGTGGAGAGGTTAGCAAAGATCAGAGCAGTTTACGTGAAAAGAGAAGGAAAAGAGAATAAGGGAGAACTAGGGCAAGAAGGGAGTTTCCACCATTGTTGAAGGATTTGAAGCTCAGATTCAGGTAAGGGGGAGAATGGGGTCAATAATGGTGTTAATAACATGAAAGGGTAGTGAGGACTCCTTTCCCTCTTAGGATTCTGTATATTTTTCGTCTTCTTGATCTGTTACGTGATTGTGTGATTGCTGTTATAAATCCATGTTTTGAGTAATTTTTGGTGTAAATTCATGTATGTGTGAACCTGTATTATATATTGAAATTGAATGGTAAAATTCGTGCATATTGATTTTGTGTTGTTGAGTTCTAATATAAAACAAATATGAGATTTGGGGTTTATGGGATTAACGCAAATTAGGTTGTTTAAGATGTTGATAAGAATGATGAAACCATGAAGTAGAGTTAGAACCTTGAGATTAGACTGAAGAAGAGATGATTTTGAATTTGATTTAGGTACTGGAATGAGGGATCAAAGAATGGAAATTTTTAAAAATGCAGAAAACTAAATTTTGGTGCAGGCACTGGCCACACGCGTAACAAGTGAGGCATTATGCATATGGCAAGGAACCCCTAGGGCATTACGCGTATAATACGCACCCTGTCCCAAGGACAACACGACCCTCTGCCAATGCGCGTAAGGTACACGTAAGGGTAATTGGGCAGTACGCGTATGGGAGGGTATTACGGTCTTGTGTTGTGGTGGTAATTTCAGAAAGAATTGCGGTGAGCATGTGGCTCGTGTGTGATCATTAAGGATCATGAAATTATGATTGATTAATTATTATGTTGTGCATAATTTGTGTCATGCATTCATGTCATGTTATATGGAGACGAGTTAGGTAGGAATCCATGATGGGTGTCTACTCTTGTCCGGACTCTATGTGGAAGTTGAGTGGAGATAAGTAGTAGTTTGGAGGAACATATACGACTTATTCGGATTCTGGCGGGAATTGGGTTCTAGGGTGAACCGTATGTGATTGTGATGGTACCGCATGCATTGTGTCGTGTCAGTTGAGTCGCATTGCATATATATAATTGAGTATGGGATGTTTATGCCGAATGATGATGTGGCACTTTTATGTGTGTGATAATTGTGTGATTGGTGTGTTAACTACTCTTAGCATGTGTCTTTCACCGTGTATTTATTGAATGTAGTTCTCACCCCTTTTCTGTTTGTTGCATTTGTGCTCCTTTGGGGAGTACAGATGATCAGGTACCTGAGTAGTGCTTGGAGCATTGTGTTGCTATTTGATCGAGTCTTAGGTGTCGCTCTGATACGTAACACAGACAGGATGGGGATTTCGTGATTTCTTTATGTTATTTGACTTTGTATTTGTTACGTATCTGGTTTTGACTTAATTGTTGTTGAGCCACGTATTATGTGGAAAGTTGATGTAATTGGAGTTTACATGTTAATCCGTTTAATTTAATTCTGCTGATTACTCATACTACTCATTTTTATGAAATAAATAAAATGTGAAGCGCGATGATACTTCACTTTGATGTTGGTTTTTGTAACGTGGCATCCTACGGGTATTAACTCTGATTTGAATTCCGCATTAGTTTCGTATTTTTCACGTATTATACGAATAGGTAGAGTAGGGTGTTACAACTCCCAAGTATTTGAAAGGTAGTGTGTAATGCCCCAGAATAATTTCAAAACTACCGACTGACCCCACAAACCAAGACGGGTCTTTTCAGCATGTTTTGTCCTTACTCACACGCTTTCTAGGAAACTTCCCAAAAGATCACCCATGCAAATACTACTCCAAGTCAAACCTCAATAACTATGGAGTTATTATTTGTTAGGCTACCGAAAATAAGATGCATCTTATTGCTATAGGTAGTACCAATCAATCTTTATAAGCTTCCCGTCAACCATGCATACCCATCCCTCCACAGCCTCAGGATGCCTCTCATTTCAATGTGAATTTAGTGACCCCTCTATGCCCTCTTCGGCCTCGACTTTTACATTCACTCTCTGCCCTCGGGTGTTACATACTCACCAGCTTCCACTTGGTTCATCCTCGGACCATATTATACTGGGAAAGTTCTGGCTCTGATACCATTTGAAACGTCCAAGCTGCTTTCAGGATTACCAACTAACCCCAAAAACCAACATGGCTATTTTTAGCATGCTTTTTCCTCGCTCACATGCTTTTTTGGAAACTTTCCAGAAGAACACCCATTCAAATACTACTCTAAGTCAAACCTCTTTAACTATGGAGTTCTTATTTGCTATGATACCGAAAAGAAGATACATCTTATTGTTATAGGTAGTACTAATAAATCCTCATAAGCCTTCCTTCAACCATATGGTTCCATCCCTAAATAACCTCATAATCCTTCTTATTCCAATGTGAATTCGAAGACCATTCTTTAACCTCTTCGGCATAAAGTGTTACATCCACTCTCCGTCCTCTTCGACCTTGGGTGTTACATATTGTACCAGCAGAGAATTCTGATGAATCTATGATTGTTTTTTGATATTCTTATTTCTTTCTAACAAAATAAACCTTGCATTTTGCAGGATGTGGTTTCAGGTTAGCAACCTTAGAGAATTTCTTAAATTCCAACATCATAATCTTCACAGATATCTCATCACCTCTTGTAAACAACATTAAATCAATCATTAGCAAAACTAATATTTATGATTTGTAACTTTTCACACTTTGGATGAAAGTTAAAATCATATGTCTTTTTGAGGTTCCTCAAGCATCTTTGCAAATATTCCATAATTAATACAAATAGGAGAGGGGATATGGGACCCCCTGCCTTAATCCCAGTCTTTCCTTCAAAATATCACTATGTTGTTTCCAATGTAAGTTTGAGCTCCTTATATAGAAAAGTAACTCTGGGTTTTCTCTTTGGATAATATATTTGAATTAGTCCATAATTAATGCAGAATCAATTAGACATTTAATTTTCTACTTGAATATCCCCAACGAGATATGATTTGTTTTAATTTAACATCAAATTTAAATCTTCATTTAAATCTAAATTAAGCTTCATCCAGCTGTCAAACAAATCACCAAATCATATTGTTAAATCAAGAACAATAAAATCTTTAACAAATCTTCAGCAGAACATACTCCAAAGCGCGTCATTTTGGCGTCTGTTGACAAGGCCCAGATGTCGTTCCAACATGTTGGAGCATCGTGTAACGCCCCATATTGCTTTCCAGGATTACCGACTGACCCCACAAACCAACACGGGTCTTTTCAGCATGCTTTGTCCTCAATCACACGCTTTCCGAGAAACTTCCCAGAAGGTCACCCATCCCAGAATTGCTCTAAGTCAAGCACGCTTAACTGTGGAGTTCTTATGAACGGGCTACCGAAAAGAAGATGCATCTTGTTGGTATAGGTAGTACCAATTAATCCTTATAAGCCTTCATTCAACCATGCAGTCCCATACCTGCATAGCCTCAGGATCCCTCTCATTCGGATGTGAATTCGGTTTTCCCCTAGAAGCTGCTAGGAGTGTCCCATTGTCATGCCTCATGACACCGACAACCACTCCCTCGCCCACGGGTGTTACATGTAACCACCGTCCTCTTTCACCTCAGGTGTTACATGCCCACCAGCTTCCGCTTGGTTCGTCCCCGAACCACATCGTACTGGGAGAGGTATGACTCTGATACCATTTGTAACGCCCCCATATTGCTTTTTAGGATTACCGACTGACCCCACAAACCAACACGAGTCTTTTCAGCATGCTTTTTCCTCACTCACATGCTTTCTGGGAAACTTCCCAGAAGGTCACCCATCCCTAAATTTCTCCAAGTTAAGCACGCTTAACTATGGAGTTCTTATGAACGGGCTACCGAAAAGAAGATGCATCTTGTTGGTATAGGTAGTACCAATTAATCCTTATAAGCCTTCATTCAACCATGCAGTCCCATACCTGCATAGCCTCAGGATCCCTCTCATTCGGATGTGAATTCGGTTTTCCCCTAGAAGCTGCTAGGAGTGTCCCATTGTCATGCCTCATGACACCGACAACCACTCCCTCGCCCACGGGTGTTACATGTAACCACCGTCCTCTTTCACCTCAGGTGTTACATGCCCACCAGCTTCCGCTTGGTTCGTCCCCGAACCACATCGTACTGGGAGAGGTATGACTCTGATACCATTTGTAACGCCCCCATATTGCTTTTTAGGATTACCGACTGACCCCACAAACCAACACGAGTCTTTTCAGCATGCTTTTTCCTCACTCACATGCTTTCTGGGAAACTTCCCAGAAGGTCACCCATCCCTAAATTTCTCCAAGTTAAGCACGCTTAACTATGGAGTTCTTATGAACGGGCTACCGAAAAGAAGATGCATCTTGTTGGTATAGGTAGTACCAATTAATCCTTATAAGCCTTCATTCAACCATGCAGTCCCATACCTGCATAGCCTCAGGATCCCTCTCATTCGGATGTGAATTCGGTTTTCCCCTAGAAGCTGCTAGGAGTGTCCCATTGTCATGCCTCATGACACCGACAACCACTCCCTCGCCCACGGGTGTTACATGTAACCACCGTCCTCTTTCACCTCAGGTGTTACATGCCCACCAGCTTCCGCTTGGTTCGTCCCCGAACCACATCGTACTGGGAGAGGTATGACTCTGATACCATTTGTAACGCCCCCATATTGCTTTTTAGGATTACCGACTGACCCCACAAACCAACACGAGTCTTTTCAGCATGCTTTTTCCTCACTCACATGCTTTCTGGGAAACTTCCCAGAAGGTCACCCATCCCTAAATTTCTCCAAGTTAAGCACGCTTAACTATGGAGTTCTTATGAACGGGCTACCGAAAAGAAGATGCATCTTGTTGGTATAGGTAGTACCAATTAATCCTTATAAGCCTTCATTCAACCATGCAGTCCCATACCTGCATAGCCTCAGGATCCCTCTCATTCGGATGTGAATTCAGTTTTCCCCTAGAAGCTGCTAGGGGAAAACTGAATTCACATCCGAATGAGAGGGATCCTGAGGCTATGCAGGTATGGGACTGCATGGTTGAATGAAGGCTTATAAGGATTAATTGGTACTACCTATACCAACAAGATGCATCTTCTTTTCGGTAGCCCGTTCATAAGAACTCCATAGTTAAGCGTGCTTGACTTGGAGCAATTCTGGGATGGGTGACCTTCTGGGAAGTTTCCCAGAAAGCGTGTGATTGAGGACAAAGCATGCTGAAAAGACTCGTGTTGGTTTGTGGGGTCAGTCGGTAATCCTAAAAAGCAATATGGGGGCGTTACACATCGCGCCTAGCATGTGTCCTTTATGCAGCTTAAAACAACTTTAACGAGCTAGACCAATCTTGAATACTTGGACACTTCTTCAAGTTGTTGTTTTACTAAAATGCAGTCAATCCAATATGAACAATAAAATATAAATGAGAGAGAGAGAGAGAGAGAGAGAGAGATTTATAATAGTTCGGTGTTATCATCCTCGCATGCACCTAATCCAGTCTCTTAGGTTTCAGTTACAACAATTCAGTCTAAACAAAGATAAATTGTAACAATCCAATTTATCTATTTCTTGAACCTTTAACAAACTTCTAATTTTAATGCTCATTGATTTTCACTCGATCCCAAACTTATGGTCTTCACTCGGTCACAATCTTTAACCTTTGACAAACTTCTAATTTCAATGCTCATTTATCTTCACTCAATCCCAAACTTGAAACCTCTAGTTCTTTCCTTCAACCTTGACAACTTGCTAATCTTCACTTGATCCTAAATTTCCAGCCTTAAGTACTTCTTCTTCAATAGGATAACAGATGCACAAAGAAAAACTCTACACCTATGGAAAAAATATTTTTTCTCTTTTTCTTCGATGAAATTAACTTCTTGAATTTCCTCAAAATCAAAACATAGTGCTATAAAATATACACATACTCCAAAATGCAAAATTATAACAAGCTTCTCACAATCCCTTATCATATATACAAAGAACATAATAAGTCTCTATGAAAATGATGAGGATGAAAAGATAGAATTGAATTCTCATAAAAAATATTTGATCTTGCTAGTTTCTGATCAAGTTATTAATTTATGAAATGAAAATAATATTTCTATATATATATATATATATATATATATATATATATATATATATATATATATATATATATATATATATATATATATATATATATATATATATATATATATATATATATATATATATATATATATATATATATATATATATATATATATATATATATATATATATATATATATATATATATATATATATATATATATATATATATATATATATGAAATGATGCACTAAATGAGCTAAAAAAGCATTAAATGAATCAGATCAAAGTTTGTATTGAATCAATTCCAATCATGGAAGTTTTCTTTAAATGATCCAAATCAAAAGCCAATGTAATCGATTCCTTGAATCATATCCTTCCAACATGTGAATTAATTCCTACAAAATATGGATTATCAAATTGTTACTTGAATTGATTTCTAACAGGCATGTGAATCGGTTTCAGCAAACAAAAGGAAAATAAGAGTTTCAAAGAATCTAATTGAATTGATTCCAAGTGATGTGTAAATCGGTTTCAACAAATAGAATAAAATCGTGAATTTGAAAAACATCATGTTGAATCGATTCTAATTGCTATTTGAAAATAGACTAAAAGTTTGAATTAGATCATACATTACCTTGAATCTATGAAGCTCCGATACGCCATTCACACAGTATGTCGCCGTGTCAGACACGTGTCCGACACAGATACGCGTACGACACATATCTGACACATTTTTTAAATGTCCAACACAAAAATAAATTTGAATCATAATGGACACGGATATGACACCTTATTTCAAATAAATGACACGGTCTAACTCAATTTCAGAATTAAACTAAAAAAATTTCAATTTTTTTTAAGGAATTTTTATCTTTCATATTCCACTTCCCCACTATAAAACAACACGATTATGATTCTTTATTTTTTTTTTCATATTTCACTGCTACTTGTGTTGAAAGAAATTAGAGCATATATTCATTTATCCATTCTTTGAAGAGAAGCAAGATAGCACTACATCGAGTGAAAACTTTAGTATATATGCATAGTAACCTTCCACTTCTATCAAGAAGCACTCTCTAATATCATCAAGATGAAACTAAATTGTGGGATGTCACCGGAGATGAGTTTTGATCGTTAGATGACTGAGAATATTTTGAAGTTGTTGTTGGAAATTCACCTCACACCCTATGAAGAATTCCCTTCAATCTTGATCTCAAGATTGATGAACAAACCCACTATATGATAGTAATGGTAATAGCAAGTAATTATCAAGAACAATAAAAGAAAAGAAGAACACACAAGAAAGAGAAGAATGAGAGAAGGAATATTTGGAGAAAATTGTTACCCACAACTGTGGGATTTCTTATTGCTTATAGAACTTTCACTTGCTAAACACTGCAACTGTGAAATCTATTCTATGTTGTATTTGAATACAAAGCAAGGTACCCTATTTATAGTTTTAGGTTTACAAAAGGCCAAAACATAAAAGGCCCAAAATATTCAAATCAAATCTAATCATATCAAATCAAATCAAAATAATGAATTACATTTAGCACACCACCTAATTCATTGTGTCTAAACTGTCTAGATTCATCATGGCTCTTAGTCTTCTGAAGGCTTCGACCTGCATTCCCTTCGTCATGATATCTGCAATCTGATTCTCAGTTCTGCAGTGTTCCAACTTCATCTTCCCTTCTGCTACCTGCTCTCGAAAATAATGGAACCTCATTTCGATGTGCTTGCTTCGACCATGAGCTATTGGATTCTTCGCCAAGTTGATGGCTGACATGCTGTCTATCTTCATGGTAATTGCTCCATGATTCTTCCCTGTGATTTCTTCGACCAAGTTCACCATCCAAGTTGCTTGACATGCACAAAGAGAAGCAACTATATATTCTGCTTCGCATGATGACAATGCCATTACTGGTTCCTTTCTCGAATTCCAAGCAACTGGTGCACCACCTAACATAAACACATAACCAGCTGTGGATTTTCGATCCTCAGCATCACTACACCAACTGGAGTCTGTGTATCCCACTAACTTGCATTCTTTTCCTTCATCAGCTGCTGGAAACAAAATACCATAGTCGAGAGTTCCTTTCAGATACCTCAGTATCCTCTTCGCCGCTGCTAGGTGTGATACCTTTGGCTTCTGCATGAACCTACTTACCATACCAACATTGTATGCTAAGCCAGGCCTTGTGTGACAAAGGTATCTAAGTGACCCAATAAGTCTTCTGTATTGGGTTGGGTCGACATCATCTTCATTTGTATCCTTCGACAGTTGCAATCTGGGCTCAGCTCGAGTCGAAGTTTGGTTGCAATCTTGCATCTCAAATCTCTTGAGTATTTCGCCTGCATATCTTCTTTGATTCATCATCAAACCTCTACTTGTCTTGTAGAATTCGATGCCAAGGAAATATGAGAGATTTCCCAAGTCTGACATTTCAAACTCCTCACTCAGGTCATGTTTGAAATCTTCGATCTCCTTCTTGCAACTCCCTGTTATCAACAAATCATCAACATAGAGACATAGTATAAGCAATTCGCCATTGCTTCTTCTTACATATACTCCATGCTCAGTTGTACACTTCACAATATCCTTCTCCCTTAAGAAGCTGTCGATTTTCTTATTCCAAGCTCTTGGAGCTTGCTTAAGTCCATACAGGGCTTTATGAAGCATGTACACCTTTCTTTCTTCACCTTGTTTCACAAACCCAGCTGGTTGTGCAACATAAACTTCTTTGTCTAAGGGGCCATTAAAGAATGCACACTTCACGTCCATCTGACATGTGTGCCAGTTGTTCATATTTGCTAGACCAACAACCAACTGATTGTTTCGATTCTAGCAACAGGTGCAAATACTTCATCGAAGTCGATTTCTTCCTTCTGAAGAAATCCTTTCGCCACAAGTCTCGCCTTGTGTCGAGTTACTTCTCCTTTAGGATTTACCTTTACCTTGTAAACCCACTTCACATCAATTGCCTTCTTGCCTTGTGGCAATTCGACAAGTGACCAGGTATCATTGACTTCGATGGACTCCAACTCTTCAGTCATTGCTTTCATCCACTTCGAATCTTTCAATGCCTCAACTGCATTGACTGGTTCGACATCTGCGTAAAAAGCATAATGTACCAACTCACCCTCTTCGTCGACTACATCATCTGATGTAATTACACATTCTTGCAACCTTGCAGGCATGTGTCTTGTTCGTCGAGGTCTGCTTGAACCTGCTTCATCTACAACTGGTTCCTGTCGAACTTCTATTTCGACTTCAGCGGCTGGTTCTTCACAATAGATTCTCACTGAATCCTTCTTGGCATTCTCAATCCAATCCCATTCTTTAAGCTTATCTATGATCACATCCCTACTGATCACTACCTGCTTATTCACTGGGTCGAACAGCTTGTAACCTCCTGTCGAATGATATCCTATCAAGATCATCTGATTCGACTTATCATCAAGCTTCCTTCTCAACTGATATGGCACATGTCTATGTGCTATAGATCCAAACACCTTCAAGTGACTGAGACTAGGCTTGACACCAGACCAACATTCTTATGGTGTGATTCCTTCAAGCTTCTTCGTCGGACATCTGTTTAATATATATGTTGCTGTCGAAATTGCTTCTCCCCATAATTCTTTAGGTAGATGCTTTCCATTCAACATACTTCACACCATATTCATGATGGTTCTGTTCTTGCGTTTTGCAATCCCATTTTGTTGTAGAGTGTAAGGTGGCACCACCTCATGCAAAATCCATTCTTTTACACATATTGTATCGAACTCTTTCGACACATACTCTCCACCACCATCAATCCTCAGAATTTTCAGCTTTCGACCACTTTGTCTTTCGACCATGGACTTGAATCTGGAGAATACCTCAATCACACCACTTTTCTTCTTAATGAGGTAAGTCCACAGCTTTCGACTGTAATCATCTATAAACGTGACAAAGTATCTATTGCCACCAATTGAATCCACCTGGATTGGACCACATACATCAGAGTATATGACTTCAAGTATTGCCTTCGACTTCCTTCCTGCATCCTTGCTGAAGCTATTCTTGTGTTGTTTCGACTGAACACACTCTTCACAGACTTCACTTGGAATGTCGATTTCTGGTAATCCTGAAACCATATTTCTTCTCTTCAGTTCTCTGATGTCTTTAAAGTTGAGATGACCTAGTCGAAAATGCCATAACCACTCATCTCAGCTGGCTGCAATTGCTAGACATCTGTGCTCCATCACATTGAGTCCAATCTTGAAGGTCCTATTCTGAGACATTGGAGCCTTCAAGATTAATCTACCACCTGCGTCGAGAACTCTCATCATCTTGTCTTCGACAACTACCTTGTAGTTCTTTTCGACAAGCTGCCCTATACTGAGCAAATTACTCTTCATGCCTGGTATGTACAACACATTGGAAATTGTTGACCTTTTGCCATCTTTCCTCATAATCAGAACATCACCAACACCTTCAGCTGCTAGAGTGTTGTCATTTGCAAACTTCACTGTGTTCTTCGACGAGGGCTTCATGTTGACAAACCAATCTTTTCTTCCAGTCATGTGTGATGAGCATCCTGAGTCCAAGTACCACTGATCTTGGAATCTTTCTTCATCTTTTGTTGTGACCATTAGCAACGTTTCTTCTTCTTCATGTTTCGCCAGCTTTGCATCAGTCTCTTGATTTTTCTTCCTTTCTGGACAATCACTAGCATAATGACCATACTTCTGGCAATTGAAACACTAAATGTGGCTTTTGTCTGGCTTTCGACCACCACCTCTTCCTTTACCTGCAACACCACCTCTTTGGTTGCCTTGGTTCCAAGGTTTCTTCTGATTCGACTGGTTTCCTCCTTTGTTGCCATTCCAGCTACATTTGTCTTTTCTTTCCTTTTCTGACTGCGCCTGCAAAGCCATATCTTTCGACTTTCCTGCAGTTCTCTCAGCCATCCTCTGTTCATGAGACTCAAGAGTCCCTTGAAGCTCTTCCTTCGTCAACACTAACAGATTTTTCGACTCTTCTATGGCAACTACCACGTGGTCGAATTTTGGAGCCAACGATCTCAAAATCTTTGAGACAACTGCTTTCGTTGTCAGCGCTTCTCCACATACTTTGATTTGATTCACCAACTTTGTAACTCTGGTGAAGAAATCTGTAATGCTTTCGTTGTCTTCCATCTGAAGCAACTCATAGGTTCTCTTGTGAGTTTGTAACCTCACCTCTTTCACCTTCTCTGCGCCTCCAAACGACTTTTCAAGAATCTCCCATGCTTCTTTTGCTGAATCAACATCACTAACCTTTTCAAAGTTATCAGGATCAACACACTGATGAATTATAAAGAGTGCTTTATAATCCTTCTTCTTCAATTCTTTGTGCGCAGCCTTTTCCGCCTCCGTCGCGTTCTCCCCAAGCGATGTTACTCCGTCCTTCACAAGATCCCAAAGATCTTGATAACAAAAACTCACCTTAATCTGCTTACACCAATTCTCATAATTGTCTTTCTTGAGAATTGGCAGGGTCGCCGGAAAGTTGTCGTTCGGATAGTTCATCGCCATCACTATCTTCCTTGAATCTCTCAACCGGAGCTCTAGATACCAGATGTTGGAAATTCACCTCACACCCTATGAAGAATTCTCTTCAATCTTGATCTCAAGATTGATGAACAAACCCACTATATGATAGCAATGGTAATAGCAAGTAATTATCAAGAACAATAAAAGAAAAGAAGAACACACAAGAAAGAGAAGAATGAGAGAAGAAATATTTGGAGAAAATTGTTACCCACAACTGTGGGATTTCCTATTGCTTATAGACCTTTCACTTGCTAAACACTGCAACTGTGAAATCTATTCTATGTTGTATTTGAATACAAAGCAAGGCACCCTATTTATAGTTTTAGGTTTACAAAAGCCCAAAACATAAAAGGTCCAAAATATTCAAATCAAATCTAATCATATCAAATCAAATCAAAATAATGAATTACATTTAACCGTTGTTGACTTGTCTTTGGATGAGGTAGGTTTAGAGGCTAGTTTTCTCAATGTGGAGTAACTATGATATGATTTGTATCATTTTGTTTTGGTAGATTTATGTATTTTTTCGTTGATTGAAAGTACTAAGTTTAAATAAATATAAATTTATTTTTCATTTTAAACTCTTTATAAATTGTGCTCATAAATTGCATTATTATATTAATATATAAAATATATATAGCCGTGTTTGTGTCCTATGTTTTTTATATTAGCAGAGTCTTCGTGCCTGTGTCGTGTTCCGTATCCATGTCCAAGTTCGGGCTTCATAACCTTGAATCGATTCATTTAAGATTTACTTTAGTCAACATTTCATTATATACATAAAAAAAACCTATTATTTTGTGCATGTGATAAGAGATTCGACTACTAAATTAAAAAATTACAATAAAACATAATACAAAAAGTATAAAAACAACGAAATAACTGAAAATACACTTGCGTTCAATTTCAGTCACTGCACATTTAACTTCTTAGTCAGGACCATACTTATAGACTTACAAAGATGTATTCTCTAAACTTCTCTAGACTTAAAAAAATGCTCTATCTATCTTCAAAGAAGGATTTAAAAAATTATAAAATGAGTATGTCACTAAGTTTACTAACACACTTAAATATTGCTTCATTGATCTATTAAGATACTAAAGTGTGTTTTTTTATGTGAAGAAAATTTAATAGAGATTAGTAATTAGAATATGTGAGACATAATTCAATCCAGTTCTCCTGAAGTGAAAAGTTCTTGATCAACCTTGTTTAAATAGATGAAGCAAGGTGTTATAGTAAAGTTGATAGTCTTGTGCAGGCATATTCACAAAAGTCTCATTAATTCCAAACTGTACTTTGTATTTCCAATCAACAAACTCCCATCTTTCTGCTTACTCTCTCGGTAATCCTTCATCCCCATCATATCATTATTCTTCATATTCACTCGTTTTTTCCTTTCTTAGACGTTTCAGTAATTCAATTACACTGCGAATAAATTATAAAATGAATATGATTTGTTTGATGCGAATAAAATTTTATAAAGATCGGTCCCTATATAATTCAGTCGAGTTTGCCATCAATATCATAACTCTACATTCTGCTATCGCTTTTGGTAATCATTAAACCCTTTTTCCTCATTCTTCATTTTAACTAGTTCTTTATTTTCTATGGCATTTCAGTTACACTGCATGCTTTTCTTTTACGTGTACCAAATTGATTACATGTAGTCGATGCTCTCTTTGTTTTTCTCAATCTTGTTGTGTGGCTTTCTGTAGAGAATTTAAAGAAAACCATGGGAAGCCCTTTCTTGATCGATCTTGAAGGAGACTTCTACCGCTGCAAGCAATGCCAGTCACCTTTTGCCTTTGCTGAACATCTCATTTCAAAGGTTGTTAATTTTCCTTTCCTCATTGCAAAATAAGAGCCTGCTGCTGACAATCTAACCCTTGTTTTCTCTTAGGATTTCCATTGCTCTTATGGACGGGCTTATCATTTTGTTAAACTGTAAGTTTTCTTTGATTCTCTCACTTCACTTCCATTGCTGTCTACGTTGATTCTCTCACTTCACTTCCATTGCTGTCTACGTTGATTCTCTCACTTCACTTCCATTGCTGTCTACGTTGATTCTCTCACTTCACTTCCATTGCTGTCTACGTTGATTCCATCTCGCTAATCCATATTATCACAGTGTGAATGTTTCATACGGAGAGAGACAGGAAGAGATGATTATCCCAGGATTGCGTTCTACTGTCATCGAGATATACTGCATTAGATGCGGCTCCAATCTTGGATGGAAATATGTAAGGCCGGCAGGTTCTTGAATCTCATGATTTATTTGTTTACGGTTAATTTTATTTTTTATTTTGGTTTAGGAGACTGCTTATAAAGAGACTGAAACGTACAGGCTTGAAATTGCAAGGTAATCAATTAAGAATATGTTTAAGCATAATCGGTAAGTTTTACGTTATCTTTCTTGTCCCTCAAGTTATTAATACAGGAAGCCGTGTTGTCGATCACAGAATGTAGAAGATAACAGTTTTGTTGAAATTCCGCTACATAGTATAGATATTAGTATTGCATTTTGATTACATGCGTTTTGTATATTACATAGGTCAAAGATATTGGAGCCTGGTGAAGCTCCGGACATGCCTCCTCCTCCTCCTCCTCAAGATGATGCTTGATTTTTGTTCTTTGTGCTTCATCATGTTGCTAAGATGTAGTTTCTCAGGAAATAGATGATACTTTTGGAATTGGTATATTTGTAATACCATTCATAGAACTTTTAAATGTTAGAAGAGTTAGTTACTAGAATTGTAATCAGCATTTGTTTTTGGATTGTCTTATTTTGAATGTTGTGGTTAATTCTTCCCATTACGAGTATCTTGATTTCAACGCAAAACTTCTGATGTTTGGGACTAGCTTCTATGTAAACTTAGCTTAAGGTGTCGATAATTTTCCTTCGCCTTTTATTAAGGATAAACGTTAATTTATTTCTGAAGGATAAACTTCTGAAGTTCCGGACATGCCTCCTCCTCCTCCTCCTCAAGATGATGCTTGATTTGCTTACTCTGATAATGATGATTTCCGTTTATGTTGTTAGGATGTAGTTTCTCAGAAATAGAATTTTTAAATTTTAGTAGAGTTAGTTACTTGAATTGTATTCAGCGTTTGTTTTTGGATTGTCTTATGTTGAATGTTGTGGCTAATACTTTCCATTATGAGGATCTTGATTTTAAGAGTAACTATCTATTGGTTATTATTTACCAAATAAACAAATGTTTTGTTTATTATTTACCAAATAAACAAATGTTTGAAGAAAATGAGCAAAGTGACTATGAAATGGGCAACTTGGTTGAAAGAGAAGTAATTAATGGCCACTTAGGCCAATCTAGGATTTTGTCATTTGTAATTATTTTTTTATTTTTAGTTAATGACTTAATTTAGATTTTTATCAATTAATTATATTCTTATTACAGTAATTATAAAAAATATAGTTTGTAGTTAATAAATTTAAATAATTATTTAAAATATAGATTTTAATAAAAATTTAAATAATTATTTAAAATATAGATTTTAATAAATTTAAGTAATTATAGAAAATAAGGTTTAATAAATTGAAGTAATAAATTTAAATAATTTATTTCAAATATGTATTTAATATCATTAATATTTTGGAACTTTTAAATATTATTCTGTTTTTAAACATAATTATTATTAATATACATAAAATATTAAGGTTTAAATAAAATATTAAAATATATTAATTTATAATATGTTCCGGTATGGGCCCAACCTCGGCAGGCCCAATACCGCGTACGGTCCAACAAGCGAATCGGGCGCGCCGGGCACGTGCGTCCCTCAAAACGAGCAGGATGGGCCGCCGAACACAAGCAACGTCCCAACAACCTTTCATCATCCACCACACCAGACGAGCAGAACCGTCCCCGGCTCACCAAAGCGCGGCCATGGTCCCTCCCCTCCGCGGGGAGAACAACGCGCTCCAGAGTATCTCGCGAGCTCCCCTCCTCGGGGAGAATAACGTGCCCGGCGCACGTTCTCCACGTGCTCCCCTCCGCGAGGACACGTCACCGGCCAACTGCCCACCTCCGAAAGAGCAGGTCAAACCCACTTTCCGGAGATCTAGGAGCGGTTGAACTAGGGCGAAGACCACGTCCTGGTCTTCACTACGCCACGTAAGCCCTAGCAGTCATTAGGGTTGGGCCTGGTCATCCAGCCCACCTCAAATGACCGTTGGCCCAGCGCTGGGGTCTCTCTATAAATACCCTCTTCCCCAAGAGGGTCAGGTAACTCTTATTGCCCCTTTTCTGTACTATTGCTTCCACTCTGCCCAATTTCTTACTTTGGCATCGGAGTGTCTTGCAGGTACACCCCCCTTTCTCCTCCTCATCATCGGCGAACAGGTAGCAGCCCAACAGAGTGTGGCCAGTCCGTGATCCCCTTCTGATCAGGTCAGATCAGTGGCGCCATCTGTGGGAAACTGAAACTTCCCCGTTACTCCGAGCAGAAAACCAAAAGTTTCACCAAACCTCCACGATCATGGCTAGCCCACACCGCGACGACACCCCGCACGACCTTGCGCCCAACGTCGCCACCAACGGGAAGCAGATAGGAACGGCACGTCTGACGGAGGCCGACGAAAGGGACGGGCAAACTGCTTCACCATCATCCGCGGAACGGCCCCTCCAGGCCGATCACCGCCCCCCGAGCCCGCCAGCATTCCACCCCGTTCCCATCCCGGCGGGAGCAGATCCGACGGTGGCCGCTCTCTTTACGGCCATCAACCAGACGAACCAGCTGCTGTTCCAACAAAATGCGAGAATTGGAGCATTAGAACGCATCGGCCCCCCGAGGTACCCCCAGCGGGAAGACCAGAACGGAGGTTCGAGGAGTCCCTCACCTCGACCCAGAAACCGCCGACCGCGGCTGGAGAGACACCGCCCGCAGGCAACGCGAGAACGCACCAGATCCCCGGAGAGACATGTTCGCGGGAGGAACCAGAACGCCGCGGCGACCCCAACCGAGGACCCCCGAGGCGAGAACTCAGGCAGGAGATCGAGAACTCGAAACCAGGGGCACACCTTGAACGGCTCATCTCCCCATAGATCCCCGACGCAGAGCGACGAGGATGATTACCGCACCCCACTATCCCGGGAGATCATGGCTGCCCCCATACCCCAGGGGATGGAGAAACCACCGACGCTGTCGACATACGACGACACCTCCGACCCAAACGATCACCTGGAAGACATCGAGGCTATGCTCGACTACCGAAACATCCGGGGAGCTATCAAGTGTAGACTCTTCCCAACGACTCTGAGGAAAGGCGCTATGACCTGGTACAAAAGTCTGGAGCCCGAATCAGTTACGTCGTGGAGGGTCTTGAAGGACCTATTCTCCAAACACTTTACGGCATCCCGACGTCACCCGAAGACAGAAGCAGTCCTCGGGGCAATCATCCAAGGCCCCGACGAACCTCTCCGAAAATACATCGAAAGGTTTACTCGGGAAGCCGTGCAGGTGACAACTTCCGACGAAATGAAACGCTACTTAATGGAACAAGGCCTGCACCACGACTCCAAATTCTACGAGGCCGTAGGCATACACCGGCCCACATCCCTCCAAGATTTCCTCGACAGAGCCGCGCATTACATCCGATTCGAGGAAACACAAGCGGCCAACTCCGCTCGCGACACTCGAGACAGAGAGGCCCCCCGCGGGCACCGAGACGACGGAGCTTCGAGCCATCGACGAGGAGGGGACCGCCGTCGGGAAGACCGCCCCCGCGAGCCGCGCGAACAACGCGAACCACGCGGCCCGGCAGGAAGATTCACAGAGTACACAGCCTTGGTTGCTTCACGCGAACGCATACTGGCCGAATGCGCTAAAACCGAGTTCGTTCAGGGAGGTGTCCGTTTTCCGCGACCAACGCCGCCCAAACCCAACGTGGACAAGTCAAAGTACTGCCGATTCCACAGGACCCACGGGCACGTGACGGAAGATTGCATCCATCTCAAAGATGCGATCGAAATCCTAATCAAAGACGGGCACCTGAAGCGATACACCCGAGGAGGTGAACCACCCAGGCCAGAGGCTCCGGAAGCTAAGAAAATCGAGGAACTCCCCTCTCCAGAGGACAGCGGCAGACTCCAGGTCGCGTTGTGCGTCAGCCGCCCCGAGGATTGGTTTGCGAGCAGAGAATTCGGCATCCCCGAAGGACCCGACCTAATCGACGAGCCAATCCGACCAACCAGCCGATGGGAATACTTCCCCAGAGCCATGGTCATCTCTGATGGGGCCACGAGGAGTCTATCCATAGGATCTGCGAAAAGGAAATTCGACGAGCTCATCGCGAACAACTCCGGCAAAATGAGCACGCTCGACAAATTCCGAGGCCGCTCCAACCCGATCACATTTTACCTCGAGGAACTACCCGGGGGATCTCCCAATTCCAACATCCCCTTGCTCATACGTGCCCGGATGGCAAACTTCGACGTCAGGCGCCTCCTCGTCGACAGCGGGAGCTCAGTTGACATCATGTACTCACATCTGTTCACAACTCTCCAGCTCGACGAATCCAACCTCTCTCCCTACGTAGGCTCCGACCTCTAGGGGTTCAACGGGACGACGACGAGACCTTGGGGATACGTGGAATTGAAAGTCACCTTCGGAGAAGAGGAAACAGCCAGGGACATCAGCGTCCGTTTCTTAGTCATCGAATGCCTGTCCCTCTATAACTGCATTCTGGGCAGGACGACGATAGCAGAACTCACCGCGGTACCCTCCACCGTCCACCTGAAGATGAAGTACTACACGAGAAGGGGAGCCGTGGTAACCCTCAACGGAGACATCGAAGCCGCTCGAAGATGTTTCGAAGCCGCGTTGAAAGGTCTAGACTCCATCGCTCCATCGACCAAAAAGAAAGCGTCAAGCGCTACACCAAAGGACAAACCAACGGAGCTGGTCGGATCCGTTGAGCTCGACAGTCGCTTCACCGACGAGCTCGACAATAAAACAAAGACCGACGAAGTCAACGGGCAGCCCTCACACCCAGCGCGCCCCATCCCGGATGGAGAATTCGAACTCATTCCCCTCGGAGAAGACACGGGCAGAACCGTGAGGATAGGCGCAGGACTCCCAGACCTCGCGAAACGTCAGCTCCAAGCCTGCCTCCGTGAGAATGCCGACCTCTTCGCCTGGAGCGCCGCGGAAATACCGGGACTCGACCCCGAGGTCGCCTGTCACCAGCTGTCCATCAACCCCACCGCAAAGGCCGTTGTACAACGCCGACGTCGCCAGTCCCCCGAAAAATCGGCAGCGGCCGAACAAGCTGTAAAAGACCTCTTAGAGGCAAATTTTATTTCGGAAGCCCGGTATTCAACCTGGCTGTCCAACGTTGTACTCGTTAAAAAGAATAATGGAAAATGGCGCATGTGTGTTTACTACACTGACCTCAACCGGGCATGTCCTAAGGACGCCTACCCCCTCCCCAATATCGACAAGCTCGTCGACAACTCTGCGGGCTTCAAGCTCTTGTCCTTCATGGACGCGTACTCGGGATACAACCAGATCCCGATGGCCGAACACGATAAACAAGCCACGGCCTTCATGACGGCGTCGGGCAATTACTATTACAACGTGATGCCCTTCGGCCTCAAAAACGCCGGGGCCACATACCAGCGGATGATGAACCGTGTCTTCCGCGACGAAATCGGGGACATGCTCGAAGTATATATGGACGACATGATCGTCAAATCTGGCGCGGAGGACGACCACGCGGCACACCTCCAGAAGGTCTTCAAGACCGCGAGGTCATGTCGCATGCGTTTTAACCCGGAAAAGTGCACCTTCGGCGTCTGCGCCGGTAAATTCCTCGGCTACTACTTGACCGAACGGGGGATCAAAGCCAATCCGGACAAATGCCACGCCTTCTCCAATATCACCACGCCGACCACGAAGAGGGACATCCAGTCCCTCAACGGCGTACTCGCCTCCCTCTCGCGATTCATCGCGAGATCGGCCCAACATGCCCTCCCATTCTTCAAACTGCTCAGGAAGGAGACCAAATTCGAATGGACGGATGAATGTGAGAAAGCCCTTTGCCACCTCAAACGCGTCCTATCTGAACCACCAGTGCTGACGTGCCCCGCGACGGGCAAAACCCTATACTTATATCTGGCCGTGTCCAACGAAGCTGTCAGCGCCGTCCTCGTGAGCGAAGCCGGGGAAGGACAAAAGCCCATTTACTTTACTAGCAAAGCCCTCCACGGCCCGGAAGTCCGATACCAGCTGATCGAGAAAGTCGCCCTGGCCCTCGTGACAGCGGCACGCCGACTCCGACATTATTTTCTCGCACACACCATCGTGCTCCGCACTGATCAGCCCATCTGCCAGCTACACGGCCGCCCCGACATGGCCGGACGCATGCTGAAGTGGTCGCAAGAACTCTCCGAGTTCAACATCACCTACGAGAGCCGACACGCCATCAAGGCTCAAGCTTTGGCCGATTTCGTCGCCGAGATGACCACACCCCCCGACCCTACCGCCGGGAACCACCTCTGGACCATCTTTGTGGATGGCTCCTCCAACTCCACGGGAAGCGGCGCCGGCATCGTCCTTGATAACGACGAGGGTACGGTCATCGAAGTCTCCCTCACACTGGCTTTCCCAACGACTAACAACCAGGCCGAATACGAAGCGTTTCTCGTCGGCCTTCGCCTGGCATCCGACCTGGGAGCCAGGGACATCCGAATCTACACGGATTCCCAGCTGGTCGCTTCGCAAGTCCGAGGAGAATATCAAGCAAAAAACGACACCCTCGCCGGATACCTCGCGCTCATCACTGAAAAACTGAGAGGTTTCGACTCAGCAGAGATTCAGCACGTCCCTCGAGAGCAGAACACCCGCGCCGACATCCTCTCCAAACTGGCAAGCACCAAAAAGCGAGGCGGCCATAAATCGGTCATTCAAGAAATCTTGTCCCAACCAAGTACCAGCCCGACCACCACACCCCTCGACATCAACGCCATCGGAGACGCTGACTGCTGGATGACCCCGCTCCACACCTATCTCAGCACCGGCCGTCTGCCGACCAACTCTAGCGAGGCCAACGCGACGAAACGACGAGCCTGCTCGTACGTCCTCCTCGAGGGACGACTATACCGCCGAGGCTTCGCAATCCCACTCCTCAAATGCATAGATAAGTCCCAGAGTACGACCGTTCTAGAAGAAATCCACGAAGGCATCAACGCGCAGCACCTCGGTGGAAGATCCCTAGCACGCAAGGCCCTACGCGCAGGCTACTACTGGCCATCAATGCAGTCCGACGCGAAGGAACACGTCAAACGATGTGATAAGTGTCAACGACACGGGGACATGCACCTCGCCCCCCCGACCGACCTCACGTCCCTCTCATCTCCGTGGCCCTTCGCCTGGTGGGGGCTGGACATCCTCGGGCCCTTCCCCCTAGGTTCATACCAGAACAAGTACCTCATCGTGGGAGTCGATTACTTCACCAAGTGGATCGAGGCCGAAGCTCTGGCCAAAATCACCGCCCACAACATACTCCGATTCTACAAACGCAACATCCTTGCCAGATTCGGGGTCCCGCTCGCCATCGTCACCGACAACGGCACACAATTCACAGACAAAAACTTCTGCGACTTCGTCACCAAGCTCGGAACCAAACATCACTTCGCCTCGGTCGAGCACCCTCAGACAAACGGCCAGGCGGAGTCGGCAAACAGAGTTATACTCAGAGGACTCAGACGACGACTCGGCGACGCCAAACGAGCATGGGTCGAAGAACTCCACAGCGTCCTCTGGGCATACCGCACCACTCCCCACTCAACCACGGGGGAAACCCCATTTCGCCTCACGTACGGAACCGAGGCCGTGATACCGGTCGAAATTCGCGAACCGTCCCGACGAACGGAAGCTCCCCTGGACACCAACGACAACGACGGCTCCCTCCGAGAAGAGCTCGACCTCGTCGAAGAAATCCGATCAGGGGAAGCCCTCCGCGAAGCCCGGCTGAAGCAACAAGTCACACTTCGCCATAACAACAAAGTCATAAAACGTGATTTTCAAACAGGCGACTTAGTTCTACGCAGAAACCAGAAAGACCCCCATGAAGGCAAACTGGCTGCGAACTGGGAAGGCCCGTACCGAGTCCGGGACAAAACGGAGCACGGGGCCTATTACCTCGAAAACCTGCACGGTGAACACCTAGCTCGACCATGGAACGCCGCGAAACTTAAGCGGTACTACAATTAAAACATTGCCCGCGACGACCCATCGTCCCGACCACTAGGGGGCGACATGGTACCACCGCACACCCCCGCGTCCACTAGCGACCAAAGAAAAGAAAAGCAAGCCCTGCCTCTCGTGTGCGCGGGCAGACGACCTTGCTCGGCAGGGATTACCTCGACCGAGACTCCTCGCCGTCGTACCAAAAGAGGCAGGACACCCAGCTCGCGATGGGACGTCCACGCCCCGGGGAGAACTACCCCCGAAACGGCCCGGCTACATCGCCGGCCAAACCGGCCAGTTCCCTGCACTACCGGTAACAAATTGTCGAGCTAAACACACCGAGCGCACACTTAGAAAATTTACAAGAAATGTCATACACATCAGAGGCATTCAAACAAATACGAAAAACGAGCATAAAACGACATGCAAATAACGAGCGCACACTTAGAAAATCCACGATAAATATATTAAACAAAAGCGGGCACCAGCCCAGTAGTCAATGGTACAAATACAGAGCACGCAGGCCCAAAGAAAGAGATAACAAACATCGGCACGCAGGCCATAAAAACAACGAGCACGCAGGCCCGGTAACCTATGCTTCCTCGTCCTCCCGGTCAACAACCGCGGGTTCCTCCTCGGGGATAACAAGATAGGGATCGATCACCGTCCCGTCAACAATCTTGTGGTACGACCCTATCCCGTCCACGGCCAGCACGACACCAGGGTTGGCGACCTGAACCTGCTCGACAGCACTCTTGAATCCGACCTCAACAGCCTCCAGACAGTCGCTTTCTAACACCCGGATATGAGCGATCAGGTCAGCACGAGTGATTAACCGTCGATCCCCGTCTGTCTCGTCCTTGGCAGGACGAACCGCGCTGTCCAAAACTTCCGTGCGGACCTTCAGCGCCTGCACCTCGGCCGTCGCTGCCCCCAGTTTTTCCTCCAGCGAAGTCACCTTCCCCTCAGCACCCTCTGCCCGTTTCCGCTGCTCAGCAACATCCTTCTGGCTCTTCTCCAACTCCTCAGTGAGCTTGGCCAACCGCGACTGCGTGAAAGTGAGATCCCCTTGCAGTTTGGACAGCTCAGCAGCGGAGCAGTCCTCCTCGTTCAGCACAAGAGCCGTCGTGAACGTCCGCATCATTGCGGCCAAGTCCTCAGCCAGAACACGTCGACGAGTCTCTCGATCGGCCTGACGAACAGCCTTCACCTCCCCAACGGAGACAATGGGAGAACGGGCACCATGAAAATATCCCGGATGCTGGTGGCAGGGCGGGACGACATAACCTTCCTCGACGGTGCCGAGCGTCAGATCCACCACTCGGGGCTCCTCGGACCTCTGCCTCTTCGACGCTCCTTGAGATGCAGGAGATTGGCTCTCTTGAGGCGAAGAGGACGAACTTTGCCCCCCCGGCGTCGCAACCTCCTGTCCGACCAGCTGGCTCACCCTCGTCCTCGGGGCCGCGGCACTCCTAGTAGCACGCAACTGCTTCACCCGCTCCTCGACGGAAGACATGTTCGCTGCAAAAACAAAGAAAAGAGTTAGCGACGGTCAAAAACCCTGACCACGGGGAGAAAAACGAACATCCCTACCTAGGTAATCTAGAGCGGCCGCCCCGGTCGCACAGCCGAGCAAGGTCTTAGTATTTATCAAACGCTTCTTGGTGCGTACATTCCCCTGCGCGTCAAGGATATACCGACCGTCGGGCGTCACCAGCTTCGACGGAGGGAGAGACCGCACAAAGGCAATTATTTTCAAATAGGCGGCCATGTCCTTCTCCTCGAGGGTCCCCGCCCGGACGATATACCTATCCGTCCCCCGGCTGAAATGCTCCGCAGTCCACAGTAGATGTATCTTAGGAAGCCACGCGCGGAATCGCTGGCCATCTACCGTTCGCTCGCCCTCGTCGAAGAGTGTGTCCGAGCCGTGCTGCGTAATCGGCTTGACGAGGTAGAACCGGTTTTTGAAATCTTTGACAGAATCGCTATACGCTTTGAATATTTTTGTCGATTGCTTAAAAGAAACCCATCCGTGGCGGCCATTCACCGTCTGCCGCTGCAGATGGAAGATGCAGAAAAATAACGGCACCGTCGGCTCCACCGAGAGGTAGAAACACACCACCTCGAAAGCCTGGATGAAAGCCAAGGCATTGGGGTGCAGTTGGGACGGGGCAAGGCGCAGCCAGTCAAAAAGCCCCAGATGGAAGGCGGAGAACGGTAACCGGAGCCGAGCTTCTTTAAAGTAGAATTCATGCATCGGGAACATCCGCCGCCCATATCGCGAGCAGATGCGGTGATGTTCTTTTGGTCGGTACACCTGCCAGTGTTGTGGCTCTCCTATAGGCGTATCCTCGACCGTGGCGTACACGTCGGACGCGTCGGCCACAAAGCAAGAAGGGGTAGAAAGCGGCTCCTCGGCCGCCCACTCCTCGGACGGGGAAATACGCTCATCGTCATACTCCGGAATCTCAGGTTCATTGTCTTCGACCATTATCCCCGGCACCAGAGCCGACATCTACACCTGAAAGCAGAGGACAACGGTGAATTCGATAGCCAGGATCAAATCCACCCTTCCACCGCAAGTCAAGTGAAAGGGCGACAAAGGCCGGGAAGCGACGAGCAAACACTCGCTCCTCGTCTACCCTCCTCGGGGGATCAAAGGCCGACCCCCCATCCCCCCTCGGGACAACCATCGGAGAAGGTACTTATCCCCGGGGCATTCATCGGAGAAAGCCCCCGTCCTCGGGGCATTCATCAGAAAAAGCTCCCGTCCTCGGGGCATTCATCGGAACTAGCCTATCCTCCCCGGGACACTCATCAGAAAATTCTCCAGACACGGCGGATCTCGCGTCCCTCCTCGGGGCATTCACCATGCCCCGACCACACGTTACAATTGAACGACGGAAATAAAAAGGGAGGGAAAAGAAGAACTCACTTGTAACGGCGGCGAACGGAAGGAAAGATCAAACGGTGCGGCGGCAAGCGGCGGACGAGCAGAGATGACAAAGCTTAGTAGACACGACGGCAGAGTGAAAAGTAGCAGAATGAGCGGGGACCCCCATATTTATAACCCGGCGCGGGACTCGAAGCGACCCTAGGCTCATTAATGACATAGGGTAGCCGCCCCTACGACCGCTTAACGCAAGACACGTGGCGGCAACCTGACAGTCGCGTCCCCTCACCTGCCTTCTCCCCGCTCTGCCGACGACCAGAGATCTTCGCACGAGTGCCCGTTCCAGACGCAGCGACCTTAAGTCCTCGCTCTCTCCCTAGAGCTTCGACTTGGGGGGCTCTTGTTCCGGTATGGGCCCAACCTCGGCAGGCCCAATACCGCGTACGGCCCAACAAGCGAATCGGGCGCGCCGGGCACGTGCGTCCCTCAAGACGAGCAGGATGGGTCGCCGAACACAAGCAACGTCCCAACAACCTTTCATCATCCACCACACCAGACGAGCAGAACCGTCCCCGGCTCACCAAAGCGCGGCCATGGTCCCTCCCCTCCGCGGGGAGAACAACGCGCTCCAGAGTATCTCGCGAGCTCCCCTCCTCGGGGAGAATAACGTGCCCGGCGCACGTTCTCCACGTGCTCCCCTCCGCGAGGACACGTCACCGGCCAACTGCCCACCTCCGAAAGAGCAGGTCAAACCCACTTTCCGGAGATCTAGGAGCGGTTGAACTAGGGCGAAGATCACGTCCTGGTCTTCACTACGCCACGTAAGCCCTAGCAGTCATTAGGGTTGGGCCTGGTCATCCAGCCCACCTCAAATGACCGTTGGCCCAGCGCTGGGGTCTCTCTATAAATACCCTCTTCCCCAAGAGGGTCAGGTAACTCTTCTTGCCCCTTTTCTGTACTATTGCTTCCACTCTGCCCAATTTCTTACTTTGGCATCGGAGTGTCTTGCAGGTACACCCCCCTTTCTCCTCCTCATCATCGGCGAACAGGTAGCAGCCCAACAGAGTGTGGCCAGTCCGTGATCCCCTTCTGATCAGGTCAGATCATAATATAATTAAAATTACAACAACAAAAATATTAACATAATGAAAAAATTAAAACTTTATTTTAAATAATAATATTAATAATAATTATGTTTATTAATTAAAATTTTGTAATTATGTTTATTAACTAAATAATAATTATGAAAATATTATAAATATATAATTATATAATTATGTTTATAAAATTATGTTTATCAGATTATGTTTATCAGATTATGTTTATTAATTAAAAAGTTTTAATTATGTTTATTAACTAAAACATTATATGAAAAAATTAAATATATTTTGAAAATATTAAAAACATTATATGAAAAAATTAAATATGTTATGAAAAATTAAAACTTTATTTTAAATAATAATATTAATAATAATTATGTTTATTAAATAAAAATTTATAATTATGTTTATTAACTAAATAATAATTATGAAAATATAATTAATGATGTTTGTTTTAAATAATATAATGGAAAAACGAATAGCGTAACTAGCCATTCCAAATGGCGAATTCCTTTTTCTTAGCCGGAACAAATGGAGAATGCTTGCAATTGGAAAAATGGGTTTTCAACAAAGTCGCCAAATATTTGGTCACTTTGTTTATTCTCTTCAAACATTTGTTGATTTGGTAAATAATAAACAATACATAGTTACTCTTAAAAAAATTTAAAACTTGACATATATGATGTAAAATTGACTATGTCAATCTAGCATTTATTATTCTCCATCAGTTCTAACAAAATATTTTTGTCTGAGATATATAGTTGATTTGGAGTTGGTTAGAAAAAAATGTGATAGAAAAAGTGTGCGAGAAAATAAGAGGTATATATGGAATAATATAAAAAAAAATTAAATTTTTTTTTTACCATGGTTGATATAAAGGACCGTGGTGATATGTAACGAGTCAAATATAAATATACTTACAATTGATGGGAATCAAACTCATGATCTATAACTATTTAACCGTCATTGTTTAGAATAACCGTAGTGATAGGTAGTGTGTTACCTAGTATATTACAACATTCACACGTCCATGGTGATAAATAGCGAACTTACAACCACAACTGTAGTTAAAGAGGTTTTTCGTACCTCGAAAAATGAGAACGACTTCGAGAAGCGCAATCGCATGCCCGCGAGATGAACTTAACAGAGTCGTCGCCGATCTTTATTTATTCTCATAGAGGGAAAGAGAAAATGTCAAATAAAACCCTTAAAAGAAAGGAAAGGATATAGTCATCGCAACCAATGTCTGAGTTCGGGAGTCGGTTACTCAAAGGGAAGGTATTAGCACCCCCTCACGTCTGTTGTACTCAACGGAAACCATTTAATTAGGGTTAAATGAATGTTAGCTAATGTCGCTACTCAAAAAATACGCGCAACGACGGGGAGGGCGAAAAGGAAAAGGACAGAAGAGTCGCCACCGAACTTTATTTATCCCATGAGGGGAAAGGAAAATATCGAGAAAACCTTAAGACAAGAATGGACAAGATGGTCTCGCGACCAAGAACAGGTTCGGAAGCCGGTTATGCGAAGGGAAGGTATTAGCACCCCTCGCATCCATCGTACTCGATGGGAACCATTTGTTTGTCGAATGTGCGAATTTATTTGCTTAAATTTTACTATGAAGAGTGTTCCAAAAGATACAGAAAAGGGTTTAGAAACGGGGAAAGAAAGGTATCGCGAGGAAGAAGGGAAAGAGCGGACTCGGTAGGACTTCGCGGTCCTAGGCCTACGTATTCTCAACGGATATGAGAAAATCAGAGTCGACGTAGTTCGGGGAACTACAAATATGGGGGGAAAGTGCTCGACAAGGATTGTGGCCCTTGTGCCTACGTATCTTTACTTGAACGAAGTAAAGAATCAGAGCAGCCGTAGTTCGGCCCACGATTCGTTGATGTTTTTATGGATGATGCTATCGTACGCATTCTAGCAGTTAGGTGTATTGCTGCTCGCTCGTTTGGAGACTTAGGCATTACCTGTTTGCGGTAGAACGGACGTATCATATCCTTTTCGAAAGATAAGTTTTCGCCATGCGAGGAAAGATGTCACATTTGATTTGTTGAATTGTTTTCTTAAAGGCGAGATAGGTCCTCGGATAGTAACCCCTACGGGTAGTACCCAATTCTTTATCTCAAAGTTTTTGTTATGAAAGGGTGTGGCGAACATAGCGTCTTCGTATTGAAAGACAAGTATCAAAACCACACACACTACAGTGAGCATTTCGACACTCGGAGAGGAAGAAGTCTACACTTAATCCTCTCTCTTTAGTTCAATACAAAGAGAACTTCATTCTCTTATTAAAGTATTTTTGGTTTTGAATGGTAAGTGCTTTTGCGACAGAGAACCCTACGGTAAATGTCAGTACTCGGGATAGGAGAAGGCCTACGCCTAACCACTCCACGACCATTCAAGTTTTTGTTACGAAAAGAAGTTTAAAAATGCGCTCGGTACGGGACCGAGGTTTTTTAGGTGACAAAGGTTGCGGGAGGAATTTATGGGAAGATAGGTGGTGGATAAAGTCACGTCTTCGTATTGAAAGACGAGTATCGAGACCACCCACACTACAGTGAATATCCCAACACTCGGAGAGGAAGAAGTCTACACTCAATCCTCTCTCTTTAGTTCAATACAAAGAGAATCGATTTACTTATTGTAAGTATTTTGAAAATGCACTCGGTACGGGGCCGAGGTTTTTTAGGAGAAAAAGGTGTGGATGAAAACGTCTTCGTATTGAAAGACAAGTATCAAAACCACCCACACTACAGTGAGCATCTCGACACTCGGAGAGGAAGAAGTCTACACTTAATCCTCTCTCTTTAGTTCAATACAAAGAGAACTTCACCCTTTTATTAAATATGGCGAATTGTCTTAACAATCGTTTGAGAAAATCCGCTTGATGTTGGGTCAAGGGTTTTAGTTGCTTAAAAAGACTTGAGGCGAAGCGAGCAAGGTCGATGGCGACGCACAAGGCAATCGGCTTACAAGGTCAAAAATGGCTCGATGAGAATCGAGAGTTTGTTTTCTTGAAAATGGTTTTTAGAACCAAAGGTCAAAAATGACCAACAATAAATATGCATAAAAACCAAATAATCATAACGGGTTGAACGGCTTAAAGAAAAAAAAACGAAACACAAAAAAAACGGCACGGGTGGCCGTGTTGTGTGACACGGCCCGTGTCACAATTTTAGGAAAAAATGAGTTTTGGGTTGAAAATTGGTGTGACACGGCCGTGTTGTGTGACACGGGTGGCCGTGTTGTGTGACACGGCCCGTGTCACAAGGTCTGGGCCAAAAAACAAGTTGAAATCTTAGACAGAGGTACAACACGGGTGCCCGTGTTGTGTGACACGGCCCGTGTTGTGAGCCCAGGGCATTTTTCAGTTTGAAAAGCCACGCAGTGATGTAACACGGTCGGCCGTGTCGTGTGACACGGCCCGTGTTGGGCTACCAGATGAAAAAATCAAACTTTCTCTTGTTTTTTTGTTTCTTTTTGTGGTTCTTTCAAAGGGTTTCTTGGTCCCTATGGAATCTTACATGTTATACTCAACACAACAACACTCAAACCAAGAGAAACAAAAGATAAATGCACAATGTAAAAGAAGAGAAGAGTTTGAAGAAATGGATACCCAAGAGTTGTTTTCCTCCTTGCAAAGCCTCCACTGATTTTGGCTGGGTGGTCACTTCTCTTCACTCTATGCTTTGATGGCTCTCCCTCTCAATGGCTCCCTTGTATTTCTCTTTCACTCTCTAAATCTTTTGCTGGTTTTTTTTTGTTTGCTCTCTCTATTTTTTCTGGTTTTTCTCTCTTACTCTTTTGCTCTCAATATCTCTATCTCCAAAATGTGTTGTGTTTTTTTTTTTCATGATAGTAAAGGAATACCATCTTTCTATCCTTGCTTGCAGCCCCTTTTTCACACTTTTCTGTCACCTTTTGCTGCTGTCCCAATGCCACACTCCTTGCACAACTTTTCACTTCAAAATTTCCATTTTTGGCAATATCTTTTACTACCTTTTTGTGCAACCCCACTTTCCCTCTACTTCTAGTATGCTTGTGCTGCATTTTTCTGCTACAACACTCTACAATGTTGTCCCTCTTTGTGCCCATTGGTCCCTTGGTTGGTCATGCTTGAACATTCCCATGTAGCCAATTATCACAACTTTTTGACAGCATCTTTGAAAACTGATTTTTTTAGCATGTAGATGTATCATTTGCATGTTATTTCTTTGACCTTATGACATAAATAATTTTGTAACATGGCACATATGGTTATCTCTTGCATGAGGCTGTTTTGCATAATATTCACATTGCCCATGGCTAAGCAAACATAGTCTTGATCTTGACATTCCAACATTGAATTAGCTCTTAAATATTTTCCTTGCATGTTTGTAAGCACAAGGAGGGTCATGTGGACTTGATGGAGCATGGGGGATACCATGGTATGAAGTTATTTAGAATCTTGAATTAAGACTAGAAATAGCTTAATTTCCTAAGCATTATCAAGAGTTTGAAATTTGGTAACCAATGTAACATTCTTGAAAATGTCAAGAGATTTCTCTTTGTAAAAACTCTTGAATCTATCCTTGAATTCATGAACCTTGAATTTGGAATGATGGGCCTCCCTTATGCCATTGAGTTTGAAAGAAATGAAGAAATGAGTCAAGCCTTGAAAGAGGGCAAATTTTGGGGTGCAACAGCTAAAGGTTTGTTTCTAATCTTCTACTTATGGAATGGAAAAAGAGAGAGGATAAAATATTTTTTAGATTATGAACGTATGAATGAGCGTATGCATAAACACACATACAGATATTCACATATTCACACATATATACAGACAAACAAATAAGGGTTTAGGTTTGAAGATCACGAGCCATGGTCTACCCATCCTAAAAGGCTCCCAAAGTCATCGACCCATCTTTCGAATATTATCGATACACCAACTCGTTCAACAATACTACTCCCATGAGGGTCTCAACTGAGCGGGGTTTTCATATTGGTTGGAGCAAGGAGATGTCCTTGAAGTCCAATATTACGTAACCACCAAAATAGCACTGGTTCTAAATAGGGGACATGGACCCTTCGTGAATCAGCTTCATGTAACAGGCTAGTTGTTTCATAATGAGATCTATAAACAGGTATACTCTAGAGGAGCCTTCACGTTAGTTTCTTACAAAGAGCTTTCCCTCGTAGTCTAACACTATTAACTATCAAATCTAACCTTATGTTTTCTCTCTTCATTTTCTAAAACTCGGGTGTAGAGCTTTAATTAAGACACTAGATCCTCAAAGCCCACGCTTGATATATATAGAGACATATAAATGCCATAAAGCAAAGATAAACATGTAATCAAAGAAGAACAAGAGACAAACAAAGCTAACACACATATAACACCTAACTAAACTAGGCTTGACTCACTTAGGGATGGGAAAATCCCCAGTGAAGTTGTTATTTATCGTACCTCGAAAAATAAGAACGACCTCGTGAAGCGCAATCACACGCCCGCAGGATGAACTTAAAAGAGTCACCACCGATCTTTATTTATTTCCATTGAGGGAAAGGGAAAATGTCGAATAAAAACCCCTATCAGAAAGGAAAGGTTATGGTCATCACAAACAATGTCTGAGTTCGGGAGTCGGTTACGCAAGGGGAAGGTATTAGAACCCCCTCACGTCCGTTGTACTCAACGAGAACCATTTAGTTATGGTTAAATGAATGTTAGCTTAAGGTTTGTTTCTAATCTTCTACTTATGGAATGGGAAAAGAGAGGATAAAATGTTTTTAGATTATTATTATTAAGAGAAAGGGAACCTAAAGAGGTTTTCATTATTAGGGTGCTCGCTAAGACTTCACAGTCTTGTGCTTACGTATCCTTACAAGGATGGAATCAGAGTAATCGTAGTTCAGATAAACTGTGTTGGTTAATTTTAGCCAAAGCTAAATTGTATTAATCAACCTAAGAACTTTGTTTTACCCAAAACAAATGAGGAGCAGACATTTTTACCACGTTGAATGGATTTATGAATCTCATTCATACTACTTATCTCAACTCAATGGTTGTAGGCAAAACATTGCCCTAGTATTTATTAAGACAACACATCTATCATTTTGAAAAGAATCCTTAGACCTTATTAGGTGTCTTGAAGGTTTATTAGGAAAATACACTTGATTACAATCAAGGTTTGTTCATAACTATGAAATTTTTTTGGTCTCTTGATGATAATCAAAGTTTATCTATGAAAATGGACATATTAAGTGTTGCTTGGATATATTTTAAGAATGATGAACATTTGATAATGATCAAATGCTCAAAGAGTTTATGCTAAAGTGTTAAACTCTAACACTCTCTATCATTCAAGATTGGTTTGAAAAAATTATTTGTTGGACAACGAACATTGATAATGATCAATGGTTCAAAGAGTTGTGCTAGAATGATAGATTCCAACCTCTCTTGATCCAAGTTATTTATTAAGTGTTTTAAGGATGAAAGAAAGAAATAATTGTTTACCTCAATGTGCAAGACTTGAGAGTAATCTTTCAAGGATTTTGCTAGAATAATCCTTTTTGTTCAAGTTTATTTCAAAAGAGTAATGATATACTTTGAGTTATTTTAGTGATCCTTAAAGAAGGAAGAAGTCTTGAGAGAGTGTTCATTATTTGGTGTTTTCATGAAGTCTTTATTATGAGAGTGATGAATTTTTTGTGTAGAGAGCGAGGTTTTAATATGGTGTAAGAGTGATTTTTTGCAAGTGAGGTTGTGAGAATAATAGGTGGTGTTTGATGGAAAAAATGAGGAAGAGATGTAGTGTGATGAAAATTTTGTTTATGTTGTTGTTGAGATGTGGAAACGAGTTTATTTTAGGAGCTTGTGAGTTTTGTTGCAAGGAAGTTTGTGTTTCAAGGTGTGTAGCTATTATTTCAAGGTGTTGATTTGGGTTTTTTGATGATAGATTAGTGAAGTGAAGAAGTTCTTTAACGGAGAGGTTAGTGGTGTTCATGAAGCATGAACAAAGGAAGAAACTAGGTAGTGATTTTTGTATCATATTGATGTATGATGTGGTATGAACTTGTGTGGTTATTGCAATGAGAAATAAGAGAACCAAATATCCATTCTCACTTCCCAGAACATGACTCCTCTCTCTCCTTTTTTACTTCTCTTTTTCATATTTTTAAGATAGAGATATAATAAGAGATGAGGCTTTTTTTTCCTAAAAGAAACAGTGACCAATGGAGGTGGTATTGTAGTGAGCTTTTATGAAGAAGAAAAAAAGACTCCCTCAATCACTTTTTTTTCTTTTATGATGGTTTTGGTTTATTTCTCTTTCAATTGAAATGATGGAAATGTCCTTGTCTCTCTTGCAATGATATGCTATTAGTTACTAAAATAAAGCAAAATGATTGCACTATTTTACATTACTTCATGACTAAGTGTTTCCAATAAAGTAATAAAAAAAAAATTATATTATTAAAAAAAGAGAAAAAAATATATTTAATATAGAAATAAAAAAAAATTAAATATTTAAACCTAAATAAATTATAAATAAAATCTGAGTAAATTAAAAATTATTTGTATTTAAAAAATAAAAATAAAATCGGTTAAAAATGAATAATCAGTGTGGTATCAAAGTGCTCAAAAATAAAATAAAATGAACACACCAAAATTATCAGTGTGAAATAAACAATTCTAAAAAATACAACGTTTTGTCAAATTTTAAAATAAATTTTTCCCGGTTAAATGACTCAAACTAATAAAAAATTTGACTGAAAGACAGTCAAAAAATTAAAACGAGCACGTCAGGTTAAACTACGCGAAATATTAATTAATATAAATGACGTCCGCAAGCTCGATTTTAAAAATTTGCGTCCACTAATTTTACGCATAGTTAATTTTCAGTTTGACCGATTTGACTGTAAATCCGACAAATTTATTCTGACCGATAATTTGGGCACTGTGCAAGATGAAATGCATGTTATGCTATGCAGATGATCAGATGCTATGATAAATGTCGATTCAAAAATTCAGGGTCAAAATTGGGGTATGACAACTAATGATACCCTAATTGGTATATGTAGTGAACACTTGGTTTTGAAAGAAAGTAAGCTTAGACGAGTATGGGCAATATCAAGGCTTATTAATGCCAAGAAATTGTTACCATGATGGGGAATGAGTTGTCTAGTGTCTATGACCTGAGTTTAGGCTATGATAAGCAGTGATCGGGGAAGGGCATTGTATTTAGAGTGAACTTTGGTGACCTTTGTCTAGGTCCATGTGAGAGGCATCGGCCGGGTGAGATGTTCCATATAGTATAGGAAGTGAGTAACCTATAATCGAGGCCATGTGAGAGGCAGCGGTCAAGGAGAAATGTTCCTCAGTTAGTATGAAAATCTGTGACTTATGTCCGAAATTGAGTGATAAGTTGTGGTCAAGAAAATATGTCTCAGTTATCATGATTTCCTAAGGTAGACAATGGGTCATGAGAACCCGGCTTGTGATGTTCACACACGGTGTGAGATCATATAAGATATTGAATTTCTGAATTTGCATAATCGTATAACATTTGTAGTGTTATACTTTTTAGTGTTCTAAACAAATGTGCAATCACACTCTCAGTTCCTTTGGCTTCTACCATGAAAGCTCTCATTCGTATTAGAGAGCAATCCTCCATGCAAGAACCTGCTTTGGAAGAAGAGAAAGAGATTATCTGGAAATCACTGTTAATGATCCCATTCACTATCTCTGATAATGCTCATGCCTTTTATGGGACCATTGCCTGATTTTTCTATTGAGTCCAAAAAATGAAGGAACTCTTTCCTTATTGCCATTACTTTAAACCCTGCGTTTACTATACCAAATAAATTATATGTAGTTGATGCTCTCTTTGTTTTTCTCAATCTTGTTGTGTGGCTTTCTGTAGAGATTTTATAGAAAAACATGGGACGGCTTTTCTTGACCGATCTTGTAGGAAACTTTTACAACTGCAAGCATTGTCAGCCGTGAAGCACAATACTCCATTTTAAGTACCGGTACGCGTATGATACACACCGAGGCCGTACCAAAATTTTTTATTTTTTTTAAGCTGGTACACCAACCGGTACACATTTGGTACCACATACCCAATTTTTTAAACTTTTTTCGGATGGTACAATTTGCGCTTTTTTACTGAGTAAAAATTAGGTTAATCATTCTATATATTCATTCATTGAAAAGGAATAGACTCAATCTAAAGAGGGTTAATGATTTAGTTTTTGTTCATACTTTTCCAGTATCTTGTGCCATACAAACGTCACTGGAAAAGTATGTAAGTTTTAGTTTTTGTTGCTCCTTTATTATAAAACCTAATTTTTACCACAAGCTTTGGTCTCTTGTCTTTCTCTGTAGGTTTTATATTTGAGGGATCATTGGGCACCCTTGTTTTCTTGTATGCTTGATGTTTGTTTATGTTTATATTTACTAACCCTTAATTAAAATCCAAAAATATGTTTGTTTTTCCTTTACTAACGTTTTCATGAAGAATTTGGATCAAGAATATCAAATACCAGTTCCCCAGCTCGAGTGAATTTCATCTAAATAAATTCAAAGTTTATCTGCATATAATTCAAAATCTTTGATCAAGAGTTTCCCAAGATTTGATTGACTATTATTCAAGAGACTCTGAGGTTCATGTGTTTATTTCCATGCCTTCTTTGACAAGTCAGAAAAGTCGAGCCAGAGCCAAGACGACACATCAAAAGGCCATTTTTGCACTTTTTCATTGTGTTAATCGATTAACACATTTGTACATGAAAATGGTTAATCGATTAACCAATGCAATTTTTGTGAAAATGAGTCAAATTCAAATTCTGCAGCATTTTGGTACCAAAATTCACTTGTTTCATTATGAGAATATTCTAGATCACTTCATTTTAATTCCCCAACCCCATCACAATTAATTCTCACCGTACACCTTCACTAATCACCATTTGATCTTGATTTTGCCTCCAAATTCAAATTCCAAGTCTAATTTTGGTTCCAAACCAAATTCCAAACCACCAAAATTTCCAAGCCTAAATTCTATAAATAGAGGCCTCATTTCCTTCATTCTTCAAGCTTTTGAGAGTCAAATTCACCTTGTCAAAATTCCTTCTCATTCTCCCAATTTCCTTCAACTACCAAATTCACCAAAGCTCCTTCTTCCTTTAAAAGTTAATAAGTTCTTCATTGAAACTTACTAATCTTTAAGCTAAAACCTTCATTCAATCACTTTTTCATCATCAATTTCTGTAGATCAAGGCTTTGGAGTTTGGTTCTTGAAGATAATTTGAAGCATTTTCATATTTGAAGTGGTAAACCTTTATTCCACCATTGTTGTGCTTGCTCCATCTTCCACAATGTAATCTATTGTTGATTCTTGTTGCTTGATCTTTGGATCTTACAAATTGTGTTTTATTGGTGTTATTTGTTGTTTTTTTACTTGAATTTGTGTGCTAATTTGCATTCATGATCATGATATGTTTGAAGAAATGATTGGATCATGAATGTTGAATTTTTTCAAAATATTGTGTTGTCATGGAAGTGTTAATCGATTAGCACATTTGCACATGCAAATGGTTAATCGATTAACAAGTAGAAGATTTGTGTGTTTTGGTTCTGTTTTGGGACTGTTTTGGTTCTTTTCTCTTCTTCTTCCATTTTATTTTGATTTTTGCCTTAGTTTGCACTTTTAAAGGTCATATTCCTCTTTAAATTCAATGGACTTAGGGTGTATATGAAGTTGGATAAACATTCACTAGTTCAAGTCTATCTTTAAAGTAAATTGTTCAATTCATTTTAAGTGTTTTGATTTAATGATATGTTTAGTGCTTTAATACACCAAGATGAGTGGTTGAAATTAAAGATGGAATGATTTTATAATTGTGATTCAATTTGGCTTTCCCCTCCCCTCTTTTTTTATATCGATGGAAATCTTCAATATCATTAGAACTTATTTTAAGTTCTTGATGAAGATGAGATCGTTACCTTTTTTCTTTTCGTGCGGTATTACTTTCGGAGAGTGATCTACATATCACTTCTCTAGCATGCAGTAACACTAACATTTTTATTGACCGGCCTCAGATAGTCGTGGCTTCTATATAAGTCTGATTATGATTGCTTAACATAGTGCTAAATTGTCCCGAAATTGGAAAACTATTGTGATTTATAAGCGAATTATCAATCTCCTATTCGTCTATGGCATAGTTGTTAGAAAACAGATTGGTTATTAATTTATCTCTATGTTTTGATGATAACATTAATGAAAATTTGTATGAAGAAAATATATACTCTAATTTTGTTCAAGTATTTCTGTTTCAGGTAAACATAAATATTCCTCTGAAAACAAGAATTCCTCTGAATGTTAAGCTACAACTACAGAAGACTCTAAGCGAAGCTACAGAAGACTCTGAGCGAAGCTGCAGAAGACTCTGAGCAAAGCTGCAGAAGATTCTTAGTGAACTCAACGTTGTAACTACAAAGGCCCTGAAAAACAAAGTGATACATATGAAGAGTGAAGATCTTCCCTGATCTGAAGCGCTCTTCTGAAGAACTGTTTGATAGAACAAAACACGCTAAGCACTAAGCTGTAAATACTCTGATGGTAAAGAAACCCTGATAAGAAGAAACTTGAAAAAGAAGATGTTGTTCAAAGAAAAGATTCGTTGGCATATTCCTTGTCTTTATCCAAACGGCTCTTTCCTCTTTCGTGTATGGCACAGGAATTCATACAAAAAGGATATCTCTGGACATTCCTCTTCTGGAAAGGAAAAGTCAAAACAAGACAAAAAGTATCTGCACGCTCTGTCTACATCCAATGGTACTTTTCATCTACACGCTATTTGAGAAAGTGGAGTATTTAAAGAAGTCTCCCACAGCATTTCAACGTTAACAACTCTTGAACAAATTTTATTGAACAATTTCAACAAACATACTAGAAAACTGAATAGTTTCATTTGTTCTTAACTTGTGTAAAAATCACTATTGTGATAATAGCTTCTTAGAAGCACTTAAGCACACATCTTTGTATTACTTTGTAATAGTTCCTTAAGAGATCAAGTTGTGGTCAGAATTCTTGAGAAGACTAAGACCGTTTGTCTTAGTGATATCACTGTAATCAGTTTTTGATTAGTGGATTATGTCCTCGATTGAGAGAGACGCAATCACCTTGGATAAAAATACCTTGTTATTTTTCATTATCATACTTGTTTTCTTAAAACCCTTATTCAACCCCCCCCCCTTCTAAGTGTTTTCCTACCTTCAATAGTTTGAAATAGATTAGATTTCTCTTGTTACCCGTGGGGGTTAGTTGGCATACTAGTTGATTTTATCTGAGTTGAAGTCCTCTCTGTGGTAATGTATGAGACCATGTTTTCATTCTCACGGATGTTTAGTCGAGCATTTCTGAAAACACAACAAAACTTGTTCTCTTGTTTTAGATCATTATTGCTCTATATTTTATATCAATTGTGTTATGTTTATGCTTCTCCCTAACTCCCTATCTATTTTTTTATGCTTTATGTTATCATATAATATCATATTATTTGTTTATGTTTCCATCATTTTTCTTTTGTCCACTTAAACCATTTGTTTATGTTTATGCTCTTTTTCTTTTGTCCATTTGGACCAAAAACATTAATAAATGTTTAAACCCCTAAAAATAACTTATTCTCTTAATGTTGGACTATGGTTACTATCCTTTGCATTAGACATGGAATTTTGGACCTAGAAATAGGATCTTAACCTATGCTTGGAAGTTTGTGATTGTAAACTTTAGATATTTGAGTACTTGAAGTTCTTTTTTGAAGACCTATCTTGATCAAGGCTAAATCTAAAGGAAAGGATGCTTATATTATGAAGCTTGCTTGTTGAGTTGGATCATTCTCATCCTTAGCTTTTTATCTTTATTCAATAGGATAATCCCTTCTTCTCCACCCCTTCTTTAATTTTCAAAATGTTCTCCATTTTTCAAAACCTTCTTGTTTTCAAAATCAAACCGCTTTCATAATAAAACCTTGACTTTGTTCAAGTGATATTCAAACTTTGTTTTCTTTAATAAATGTCAATCAATGTTAATCATATTTTGACCAATTTCAAAAACACCTAAAAAAGATCAAACTCATCAACTCTTTTTATGCCTTCATGCATTTTTTCTTTTAAAACTTTTTCATAAGTTTAGACATGAGTCATCTCTTTAAGCGGAATTATTCGTTTGGAAATGAAGACTTATCTTTACATTAAAATCAAACTTTGTTTTCTTTAATAAATGTCAATCAATGTTAATCATATTTTGACCAATTTCAAAAACACCTAAAAAATATCAAACTCATCAACTCTTTTTATGCCTTCATGCATTTTTTCTTTTAAAACTTTTTCATAAGTTTAGACATGAGTCATCTCTTTAAGCGGAATTATTCGTTTGGAAATGACGACTTATCTTTACATTAAAATCAATCATGATAAACCATTTTTGTTATTTGGACAATGAACTATGGGGTTTTGATCCTATATTACACTTTGTGGGTACGTAGGCATGAGGCGATAAGTCTCTCTAAACACAAAAATATTAAAAACTAATTCTCTTCTCATCTCCCCAATCTCTTTTCAAACAAACCTTTTCAAACCAAAAAACGTAGATATTTTAAAGGATTCTTATAGAGTATTATAGACGTTTTGGGTTCTAACACCTTTCCTTAGTGTAACCGACCCCCTTACCCATTCTCTTTTTGTTCTTGTTTTAGAACTTATTTGAGTTTTGTTCGCTCTATTTCCTTTCCTTTTGGATAAAATGAAAGTATGGTGGCGACTCTTGCATTTTGAGTTAAGTTAATCAATAGCTTACACTCAAAAAATTTCCCGCTACAGAAAAATGGCGACTCTGTTGGGGACTCTGGTTCTTAGTGGGTTTAGCCTACTTTAATTTGTTTATGCTTTATCTGTTTGATTTTACTATTATTGGTTGTTCTATTTGAGTGATCTTGAGAGGTGAGATAGATCCTATACCCGAATCTGAGAGCTCTTATGATAGAAGGATGGTATAGTCAAGGATGCTTCTAGGGAGTAATCCCGAACAAGCTGAAATTGAGAATCCATCTGCTCAGTCGAGGCTTCCTCGGAATTACTGATGTCTAGCGAGTAATCGCGAAAACATTACTTTTTCCGACCCCAGGCCTATGACACTGAGGACCTTAGTGTCCCTTTTACCCCACTTGGCCTATTAGGATATAGTGCGGTGGCTATGAATGTGTAAACCTAACATAGTTGATATGCGATACTACACTCAGACGAGGTTCTCTTGAGAATGTCACTGATTCCCGAGTAATCGGCGTGCTAGTAATATCCGAAAGAGGATTGAGGACTCTGGGAACTTTTTAGAACCCGTTCTACAGGTGATGATATAAACTTAGTACACACCATTGTGTTTTTGTCCTTATCCCTTAGCTCCATGCTCGCGCCGAACCTTTGAACCCGTGTTCTTTGTGTGGTCTTGCTTGTGGGTGTTGCATCCATGTATTCATACATTCATAAGCATCATTTTGACCAAGTATTCAAGGAATTTAAAGATGTTTGTTGCAAACATTGTAGGAATTTTTCACCATGGATTTTAGAAGAAAGAAAACTCAAAAGTACACTTTCAAGAGTCTTAAGTTGGAAAGTCTACGAGAGTTAGTGTCTTTGGTTGCTAACCCTAATGCTTTCAAAGATAGATATGAGAGTTTGTTGTCTCTTCTGAAGATCGATATGGTAAATGGTGTTCTAGATACTTTAATACAATTCTATGATACGATGTACCACTGTTTTACGTTTCCTGTTTACCAACTCATGCCCACACTTGAGGAGTGTTCTAATCTACTTGGATTGCCTATTTCTGATCAAATCCCATTTTCTGGTTTGGAAGAGACTTCTAAGTGTCAAGATATTGTTGAAGCTACTCATTTGAAGGTATCTGAGATTAAAGCTCACATGGCTACCAAGGGATGCATTCTTAGGTTACGTGTTAAGTTTCTGATGGATAAGGTTTGTTATCTTGCTAGCATGATGAGTATCGGTGCTTTCAAGGATATCTTTGCCTTGCTTGTTTATGGATTATTCATTTTTTCTAATGTTGATGGATTTGTCAACATTAATGCTATCAGGATCTTCTTGATTGGAAATCCAGCTTCTACTCTACTTGTTGATGCCTATCACTCCATTCTTCTCAAGAATTCTTATGGTGGAGGGATGATCACTTGTTGTGTAACATTGTTATACAAGTGGTTTATTTCTCACTTGCCTCATTCTATTGCTTTTTTGGACCTCAAATATGGTCTATTATGGTCGCGTCAAATCATGTAACTTAATCATTTAGACATTGTTTTGTACAGCAGCGATTATGATGAAGTGAAGATCATTGGTAGTTGTGGCATATTTCCTAATGTATCTCTTCTTGGTACAAAATGGGGTATTAGTTATAACCCGGTTTTAGCCTGTTGACAGTTGGGGTATCCTATGAAAGACAAACCAAGTAATATCCATTTGGAGGGTTTCTTCTTCAAGGAGGGTGAAGACAAAAAATCATTCAAGGAGAAGATTGTGCGAGCTTGGCGTCACATCCATAGAAAGGGAAGGGTAGCTTTGGCAAAGCCAATTTGTGTTTATTTGGAGCCTTATCTCCAATGGGTACAAGCTAGGGTTATCACATTGAAGATGTCTTATCCACATCAAGAACCTTTACTTCTAGCTGCTAGAACACCCGTTTTTATTTTCATGAATGATGTAGAGTTCAAACGCTCCCTCTACCTCAGTTGCTTGGAAGTTGGTTGTCGACAAGCTCATAGTTGAGAAGATGCAGATGGAGGACCAAGTCAAAGAGCTCAATGATAAGCTACAAGGAGGATCTTCTTCTCATGGGATTTCTAAGGGTTTCTTGTTCTAGCTTCCTATCATCTTTTGTTTTGATTAGAAATCTTGAAATTGTACTCCAAAATTTGTAATACTTTTCAATTATCAATAAAATGAGAATTTCAGTACTTCAAATGTGTTATTTCAATATAATTTTTGCAATATACTTTGTATCTTTAAAGTTACTTAAAGGATTTGCATTTTCATATTGCATATCAAGTATCATCTCTTGCATTGTTTCTTGCATTTTCCAGGTGTCTTATGTTTCGTTTGGTCTTCATTCAGCCAAGTTGTCGCACCTATACAACACTCGAGCTAATCACAAGAAAAAGATGGATCAGTTGAAAAAAAAGAACCATGAGCTTTGTGAGGGAATGACAACTCTAGAGAATAGTTTGGAAAGACTCAATGCTATGATGGAAGCTCTGGTGGCTGCTCAGAATCAGCCACTACCGCCTTTTTCTTTTCTTGCTCAAAGAAATGTGATTTTAGAGATCAGATCAACGCCCATTTCTATGGCCCTAGTTAATGCTTCCCAACATCAGATGCCTTCTGGTTTCCTTTGGAGCATGCCTCCTCATTTTGTGTCAGATGAATATCAACCTCCTACTTCTAAAGGTCAGAGAATTCCTGATGTTTTGACCGAACTACCTTCTGTGGTCAATGTTGTTCCTAATATTGAGATTCTGGTTGTTCCTACTATTGTACATGTACCACCACCTGTGGGTCGCGCTGTGCCTTATGCTGAAGAACAAATTTTCCATACTGCTCCGAGCGAGAGTCTAGATGTCCTTGATCGTATGGATTATTTTCAGGATCAGTTTGCAGAAATGCGGAAAGAAATCAAAGCTTTGAGGGGTAAAGAATTGTTCGAAAAGAATGCCCATGAGTTATGCTTATTTCCTAATGTGAAGATCCCATTCAAGTTTAAGGTCCCTGACTTTGAAAAGTATAAGGGTAACTCTTGTCCGTTAAGCCATTTGACTAAGTACGCTCACAAGATGTTGACTCAGACTGATAATCATCAGCTTCTTATTCACTACTTTCAAGATAGTTTGTCTGGTGCAACCTTGAAATGGTATATGGGACTCGACAACAATCATATTCGCACTTTCAAAGATTTGGGTGAGGCTTTTGTAAAGCAGTATAAGTATAATATGGATATGGCTTCCGATCGTGATCAGCTTTGAGCAATGGCTCCAAAAGATAAGGAGACATCCAAAGAATACGTGTAGAGATGGCGCGAGATTGTGCTCAGATTAATCCTCCTTTGGAAGAAAAAGAGATGACTAAGATCTTTTTGAAAACCCTGAGTCCTTTTTATTATGAGCGTATGATTGCTAGTTCCCCGAGTGATTTCACTAAGATGGTTAATATGGGGATGAGACTGGAAGAAGGTGTTTGTGAAGGAAGTTTGCCAAAAGACGGTAGTTCTGCTGGAAGTTCCAATAAATATGGTGAAGGACTTGCCAAGAAGAAAGAATGTGAGACCAATCCCGTTTCTCGAGAGAAATATAGAAGACCTAGGAACATCCATCAATAGCATGTTTCTTATGTCACTCCATTAATCAACTCAAATCCAGATGCTCATCAACAACGTTCTAACCAATAGAATAGTCAATGGTGCCATTTTCAGAAGGACTTTGATCTGATTCCGATGACCTACACATATTTGCTTCCTGGTTTAATTCTAAAGAACCTTGTTCAAACTCGTGCACCACCTGTTGCTCCAAAAGATTTTCCATGGTGGTATAAACCCAAGGCTCATTTTGCTTTCCATTAGAGAGGAGCTGGGTATGAAACTGAGAATTGTTATCCATTGAAGATGGAGGCACAAAGGTTGGTTAAAAGTGGTATTTTGACTTTCGAAGACACCAATCCTAATGTGAAATCGAACCTGTTTCCCAATCATGGTAAGACGTCTGTCAATATGATTCAAGGTTGTCCTGGTACATTCAAGATTTATGATATCTGTTGGATCTGAAGATCGCTTGTGAACATGCATGCACTTTTGAGTGAATACCATGTGTTGACCAATTTCCGTGACCCCACCAATCCCGAGATGGTGAGATTCTTGTGAGTCGTGCTTGATGTCACTTTCGAATTTATAATATTTATCCTATGATGCTTAAAAGGAAGAGGAAGAAATATAAATTAACCCTACGTGCAAGTATTATTCCTACAAATGCAAAGAGATTTAGAATCGGGGTTTGGTTATACTAAGGGAAGGTACTAACACCCTGAGTATCTATAGAACTCTATAGGAACCTTATATAGACTTTGTACTATCAACCATTTCATCTACTTAAGTTGTTTACTGTTGATTGGGAAATTCTTAACCTATGGGTGAGAATGAGAATAGGAGATGTTTTGGGAGTTTTTGTTTTATGAAAGGTACGGGGACCTAAGGGGTTTTATATAAAAGTGTGCTCGCTAAGATCTCGCAATTTTATGCCTACATATTCTCAAAAGGAAATTGAGAAACCAGAGCATTCGTAGTTCCACCTAACTATTGGTAGAATTTGTATCTTGTTCAAAGCCCAAGATGAAGGAGCAACAAAAAGTATGATGAAGGAGCAACAAAGAGTAAGGTTTATAATGAAAGAGCAACAAAAATGTGGGATATTGATATTGATGGAGCTGATATTCTTAAAGTTATTAATCTTTCACACGATGAACCTGAACTAGAAGCCACTTTTTTTAATGATATTGGAGAGAAAAATATAGATATTCAACCATGATTTCTTGATTTATTTGATTTATTTATGTTATTACAAAGATATTAACTATTTTTAAGTAAATTGTTCTTTAATTTTAATGTTTTGATGTTATTTAAACAATATAATTTCTTTGTTATTTTTATAATTTTATTTTTAAAAAATTATACTAACGTACCCATACCATAGTTTTTCAAAAAATGTCGTATTTTGTACCAATACTCGTATCGGGTACTGAGTACGTACACGTACCTATGCAACGCAGATTGCTAGACACCTTTAGTCCTTGCTGAACATCTCCTTTAAACGGTTGTTAACTTTTCATCCCTTAAACTTCAGTTCATTATATTTCTGGTTTTGACAAAATCATACCCTGCTGCTGACAATCTAACCCTTGTTTTCTTTTAGGGTTTCCATTGCGATTATGGGCGGGCTTATCTTTTTGATAAAGTGTAACATTTCTTTGACTCACTCACTTCACTTACATTACTGTGTGAATTGATTCCTTCAAATAACATCTTGCTAATCCATATTATGACAGTGTGAATGTCTCGAATGACAAGAGAGAAGACTGGATGATTAATCCAGGATCACATTCTACTACCGTCAACATATTCTAAGTTAAATGCGGGTCCTTTCTTGGATTGAAATTTTGTAAGGATGATCGGGTTTTTTTTATGTGAACAGTGGCAGAGCCACGACCACCCCTTTATTATTTTTTTCAAATCATTATTTTTCTCTAAATCAATGTCCCTAAGAGATATGATTGTTTCTTATTTACTTAACAACGATTGTTTAAGAGGTGTTTGAAAGAGATTATTTAGAACTTATTTGTACTTATGATTAAGTTTCACATTGTGTATTAGTTGAAAAAACTATTTAGTCTCACATTGCTTAGGTGAGATATCTTAGCTAACTCACCTCATTATATAATAAAATTCTCTATTTCATTCTAAAACACACCAAAAATTCCTTTTGTTAAGTTTTTCATTCCTCACTCTCATGACTCTGCGTCTTTTGAATTGTCGAAGCGCCAACTTCTCCTTCTTTCTTCCTACTAGTTAAATTTTTCGAGTATTTTCTTGAATTATCTTTAGAGAATTATGTTAATTTCTCCTCGTTTGAGTTGAGAAATGATCAAATATAAATTTTATATTCTCTTTAAAGAATTATTTGAATTTCTCTTTGTTTGAGGAATCATTTTGAGTGGTCAAATAACCATTATTGAATTATCTTTGGAGAATTATTGGAATTTCTCTTGGTTTGAGAATTTATTATGACGGGTCGTTATTCTAGATACTACGAGTGGTCTTTATATCATATTTGAATGGTCTTTGCTCATATTTGAATGGTCTTTGCACCATCAGAGGGTTTATTTCTAGACCGATTATCTATCGTGTAAGTAGTAATCGTACAATATAGAACTGGATTGTTTTGTCCTGTAAGCGGTGCAGTAGTTTGACTACTTTGCATAATTTTGGGCAATGCCATAAAATGTCTTAAAGAGAGCGAATTATTCCGCGACTCATTCGATAAATTCTTCTATGGCTGTTTTTAAAAATCCAAAAACAACAATTTTAAGACGTTCGAAAAACTGCCATGTCTGCCAAAGAAGTTATTGGTAATTTTGTTGTCGATGTCTCTTACAAACCATTTGATTTTGAGGGTTCTCGCTTCAAACATTGGCAAGCTAAAATGAAAATTTTCATAACCTTATAGAAAGTTGCTCATGTTTTGACTGAAGACATTCCAGTTATTTCTTTTGGATCAACCAAACAAACTAATGGTAACAAAATTTTGAATTCAGACGTAACTGTTAACTCGTCTAAATTAGACTTTGTTGCAAAAGTTAAAGCATATGTTTTACAACTCCGAAAAGAAATATCCATTTCGAAAGATAATAACTATATTTGCAAAAACTACATTTTGGACGGTTTCACCGAAAGATAATAACTCAAATAAATGAAGTCTGATGTTCATTTGTTTCAATTGTGAAAAGCTGAGTCATATGGTTAAGAGATGTAAGAGCAGACCTAAACCTGTAGTTGGATCTAATGTAAAGGTTAACCTGACTAATAAGAAATTTGTTACTATGATAACTGAAATCAACATGGTTGGTGGATCTGATGGTTGATGGATAGACATTGGCTCTTCTCGTCATGTCCATTATGATCGTGCAATGTTCAAATCATACACAAATAATAAAGTGTTGTTAGGAGTTGCTCACACCACTAATATTGCTAATATTTGAGAAATGGAGCTAAATTACACTTCTGAAAAGACTTTAATCTTGAAAGATGTCATGCATACTCCTGTGATTATAAAGAATCTTGTTTTTAGTTTTCTTTTGAATCAAGCAGGGTTTAGTTAGTCATTGGGGTAGAATTGTACACAACCACTAAGAATGATATTTTTGTGAAGTTATGTTTAAGATTTTTGTGAATGAAATTAATTTAGTAAGAAGATTAAGTGACTTCATTGTGATAATGGAACTGAACATGACTAGTTTATTAAATGAATTTTATAATTAACATGGAATAGTACATGAAACAACTGCGCCATATTCTCCTTAAATGAATGGTAAAGCAGAAAGAAAGAATATAACTCTTATTGAACTTGTTGATGTAATTATGATGAGTTCTAGTGCTGCTCGTCACTGGTGGATGGGGGGGATTTTGCAATTGTTTAATATGTCTTGAATAGAGTTCTGAAGTCAAAAAGTACAAGCTCTCCTTATGAGATATTAAAGAAAATACGACCAACCTTATCTTATTTACGAACTTGGGGCTGCCTAGCTTATGTCACAATTTCGGATCCAAAGCGAGTCAAACTCACTAGTAGAGCCTATGAATTTGTATTCATTGGGTATGCCGCAAAAATTATGTCATATAGGTGTTATGACCTAAATGTTAAAGTGATCATAGAATAAAATGATGTTTAATTCTATGAAGAAAAAATTTCCTTTCAAATCGAGAAATAGTGGGGGCACTGAGTCAAATCAAATTTCTGTGATAAGAAGTACTAAAAGTAACAAGGAAGTAAAAATAGAACTTCAATGGTATAAACGAGTGAGAATTTCTAAATACTATGGGCCTGATTATGCGGCCTAAACATTATAGGAAGATCCAACAAATCTTCAAGAAGCCTTGTCATCTCTTAATGCAGATTTATGACAAGAAGCTATAATGATGGGATAGATTCTCTAGAATCTAATAGGATTTGGCACTTAGTAGAGTTGCCTCCTGGTTACAAATCAATCGGTTGTAAATGAGTTTTGAAAAAGAAACTAAAACCTGATGGAATTTTTGATATGTACAAGGCTTGCCTTGTAGCCAAAGGTTTTATGCAAAGGGAAAATATAGATTTCTTCAATAATTTTTCTCCAGTCATGAGAATTACATCCATTAGAGTACCGCTGCTATTTATAACTTAATAGTACATCAAATGGATGTTAAGATAGCCTTTTTAAATAGTGACTTAGAAGAAGGAATCTATATGGACCAACCGGAAGGGTATATGATTCATAGGCAATAAAACAAGCCTTGTATGTTAGATAAGTCTTTGTATGGTCTAAAACAAGTTCCAAAGTAATGGCATGAAAAGCTTGATAACTTTATGATATCGAATGGGTATAAAGTGAATGGAAATGACAAATGTGTTTATTAAAAATCTAAGAATCACATTTGCACTATCATATGTCTCTATGTAGATGATCTACTCATATTTGGATCAAACATCCAGGTTGTTAATGATGTGAAATCATTGTTGGGCAACAACTTCGATATGAAAGACCTCAGAGAAGCGAGTGTGATTCTTGGAATCAAGATCACTAGATCCGAAAAGGGAGTTTCTTTAGATCAATCTCATTATATAGAGAAGATATTAAATAAATATAACTACTTTGATTGTAAACGTATTTGTACACCATACGATCCAAGTAAAAAATTGTTTAAGAAGACCGTGATTGTGTGAGCATCATCGGTAGCCTCGGGTATGCCACTGATTGTACTAGACCCGACATTGCATATGTCATAGGATTGTTGTGTAGGTTTACTAGTAGACCGAAATGAGCATTGATAAGCTATTGAGTGAGTCATGTGATAACTTAAAAAGACCGTGAATCTCGGTTTGAATTATCATAGATCTTCTGTTGTACTTGAAGCATACAGTGATGTAGATTGGAATAGCATATCAGATGATTCTAAAGTAACTAGTGGTTGTGTATTCAACATAGCTGGAGGAGCTGCATATTGAAAATCAAAGAAATAGACTATCCTGGCTTAGTCCATGTTAGAATTGAAATGATAGCATTAGAAAACTACTAGTGAAGAAGCAAGTTAGTTAAGATACCTTCTAGCTAGATCCCTTTATGGGAAAAATCTATGCCAGTTGTGTTGGTCCACTATAATAGTACCACAGCTATTGCAAAAATTAAGAATCGTTAGTATAACGGTAATTGACGTCAAATAAGGAGGAAACACAATACTGTTAGATATTGTATCTCTAAAAAAGGTTGTAAGTGTGGATCACGTATACACTGATGAAAATTTAGTTGATCTTTTAACGAAAGGATTAGCTAAAGAGAAAGTTTAGAATATATCAAAGAAGATGGGACTAATGCCTATAGAGAAATGAGTTGCTCATGATGGTGACCCGACCTAAATAACTGGAGATCCCAAGAAATATGTTCAATGGGTAATAACAAGTTGTGAGTAATATAAAGTGATCATGTTAAAATAAATAAGAGAAGCATGAATCCTGAAGCGACAAGAGGATGAGATGATAGAAAATCTTAACGAGATATATACACTCTATATGAGGGAGAACCTAGGCTACAGAAGTATTGTTGATAGACTCACCTATGTGATTGTGGAACTTAAGTTGGTTCTTATGGAATTTTGAGGAAGATTTCCTAGAGCCTTCACTAAACCAGGACACACGTGCAAGGCCATTAAATAATAGGCTATTAGAATACACTCTAAGAAATGCTTGTGTATAAGTTTTGTGTCTGAGATAGAGCTTAAGACAATTGTGCCATTCTTTTTAAATCAGAATCTTACTTGCTACGCAAAGGTTTAAGTCGTATACACCTTTGTTTATGCACAATCTTAGAAATGTTTGACGTTACTTTTGAAACACTTTTTAAAATTCAAGTGGGCGATTGGTTGAACATTATGTTAGTATTCAAATATAGGAAGATGAATTTGGAAAAGTTCCTTAAGTCCCACATTATGTGTTAGTTGAAAAACTCCTTAGTCCCACATTGCTTAGGCGAGATATCTTAGCTAGCTCACTTAATTATATAAGGAAATTCCCTATTTCATTCCAAAACACACCAAAAACTCCTTCTTGTTCAGATTTTCCTTCCTCACCGCATAACTCTGCGTCTTTTGAATTATTGAAGCGCCAACTTCTCCCTCTTTCTTTCTCCTCATTGAATTTTTTGAGTACTTTCTTTTTAGAGAATTATGTTAATTTCTCCTTGTTTGAGTTGAGAAGTTATCACGTATAAATTTTGGATTCTCTTTAGAGAATTATTCGAATTTCTCTTTGTTTAAAAATCAATTTGAGTGGTCAAATGACCATTATCGAATTCTCTTTGGAGAGTTATTGGAATTTCTCTTGGTTTGAGAATTTATTATGATTTATCGTTATACCAGATACTACAAGTGATATTTATATCATATTTGAATGGTCTTTTTACCATCAGAGGGTGTATTTCTAGACTGATTAGCTATCGTTCAAGTTTGTTTTATCCTGGAGGAAGCGTGTTGTCGCTACGCAAAAAAAAATGACAGAGTCGCCATCGGATTTTATTTATCCTAAGGAGGGAAAGGGAAATACGATAAAACCTTTAGGAAAAGAGCATGGTCAACGCAACCAAGTTTTAGGATTTGGGAGTCGGTTATGCGAGGGGAAGGTATTAGCACCCTCCTCGCATCCATCATACTCGATGGGAACCTTCTAAGTTATTTAGCTGGAATGGGTGTTTTAATCTAAAAGTTTGCTTGCTTAAAAGAAAAGAGGGGTTGGTTTTTTTATTTTATTAGAGTACTCACCAAGGATTGTGGCCTTGTGCCTACATATCCTCACTTAAAAGAAGTGAAGAATCAGAGCTCCGTAGTTCGGAGGCTTGTGAGATTATTGTATGTTGGTTGATTTTAGACCTTGAAAAAGAGTTTACGGATTGATGCCCTAAGGCGAAAAGAAGTTTGATGAGTTGATGTTATTTTTAGGGTTTTGGGAAGAAATTTTTCTTGATTAGGATCACACTAAAGACTTTGGATAGAGATGAATGTTTCGAATAACCAAGTTGAGCGCCTTGTATTCAAAACATTTGGAACGAGTGTAGGAGAGGTTTCATTCTCATTCCTTCTCCACCACTTTAAAACCCATGGCGTATAACCCCAATCATAACTTTATTGTTTTTTTTCTTTTTTTGGATTTTTTGTGAGAAAAATATCACTTGACGTTGGATTAAAGGTTTTATTGCTTGTAAAAATGTTTGAAGTGATGCGAACAAGGTCGATGGCGACGCACAAGGCAATCGACTTACAAGGTTGAAAATAGCTCGATAAAATCAAAAGTTTATTTTTGAAAATAGTTTTTGGAATCAAAAGTCAACAATGACCGTAATAATATCCCCATACAATGGTCGTACAACCACATCGGGTTAGTCGGCTTGAAAAACGAGACATGAAAAAAAAAGGCGAACTTCTTGGAAAAAATTTTTTTAGAAAAAAGTATGAAAAGTTCATTGTACGAACTTCTTAGTTTTTTAGATCAGTGTACTATTCACAAACAGGGGCAAAAGGCACTGAAGTTCACTGTGCGAACTTCCTAGCAAATACACACAATTCACAAACAGAGGCGAAAGGGGTCAAAGTTCGTTGTGCGAACTTGCCAGCGCATCTGCCCAAAAAAAACATCAAGAAGTTCGTTGTGCGAACTTCATGCTATTTTGCCCATGTTGCACCCCAAATTTGTCCTACCTTTACATAGTTTCTAGTGCCACTTTATTTTGAATGAATAAAATGACACAATTGGCAAGAGACCGTGTGTAAGGAGTTGTGAGTGTGAGAGGTCGAGAGTTCAAGTCCCACCTTCTTCACTTTTTGTTTTTCTTTTATTTTTATTCTAACTTTTCTATTTTTATAAAAAAAAATAACAAAATAGTTTTTTTTTATTATTTAATTATTATTTTCGTATTTTATTTAAATTATTTTTTTAAAAATATTATTTTTCACTTTTTTCCATATTATTCATAAAAAAACATCAAAAAATCAAAAAAATTAAAAATATTAGAAAATATTTTATTATATTTAGTAAATAAATAGAGTTTTAAGTTGTTTTAAGTTTGTTTTAATTTAGTTTTGACTAATTCTTTAAGTTGGGCTTTAAAGTGGGAATTAGGTTAGAGCTAACCCTAATTTGTTACCTATATAAACATAAGTGATGGGAGGAAACTTCATTCACATCAGAAAATCAAGAACAGGTCATCAGAAAAGGAGACAAAAAGAAAAACGGCGGTCGTCAAGATCCGGAGGTTCAAAAGAGTTTCGAAGCTCATCATCATCACCTCCATTTGAGAAAGAGGAAAAGAGATCCAAAGAAGTTCGTCGAGAACCATTGCCGCCGGCGAAGAACAAGCGAAAGCATCACCAACCGGCAACTGAAATGTAAGCTTTTATGTTATCCCAATTAAAACCTCTTCCAAATAATTAAACTCTCATTTTTTAAACCTTTTCTTTTTTTCTAACTAAAAACCCTTTTTGTGAATTATAACTAAAACCAGTTTTTGATTATAATTACAGTAAGTAAAAAACTTAAAACTTTTTCTTAATTAAAACACTAACCACTAATAATTTTTTTTAATAAATAAACAGTATTTAAAACACTTTTATAGTTAAGTGAAAACATTTTTACTAACTTAAAATTAACCCAGTCCTAAAATTAAAACTTTTTTTAAGTATTAAAATTAACATTTTTTTTAAGTTTTAAAGATTAAAAATTAAAACATGTTAGAAAGGGTTAAAACTTTTTTCTAAAACTTTCTTTAAAATTTTAACACTAACATTCTTTTAAAGTAAGACTAACGAACCTTTTTTTTTATGTAAACTTCTTCTTTTAAAAAAAAACTTATGATTAGAGTTTTTTTAATTTAAGACTTTCTCTTTTAAAAATTAAAATTAAAATTAAAACTTTCTAAAGATAAAAAGTTAAAACTAAAGTTTTGTTTATTTAAAAATTAAAACCTTTTAAAATTAAGACTAAAATTTTAATAAAAAAAAATATAAAAATTAACAAAACAATAATAAAAATTCCAAATTGCATTTTCGTGTTTCTTTTAATATAAAATATGTTTGCCATATTTTCGTCTAACTTTTCACTAAGGTTCTCTGTTTCTCTCCTCAGATTATACATAGATTATGATTCATATTTATTTTAATTTATTTTGTTCCATGGATGTAATTTACGCGAGGCCATGGTCGCGATTTATTTTGTTTTTGTTTTTTTTGGGATTTGTAATTTACGCGAGTGATCGTCGCGACGCTTTCTTTACTTTCTGCACTTTAATTTTGCCGTATAATATTTTGTCATGTTTGCATGTTTTACCGTTAGAATTCCTTCCGAAGGAATTAGGGCTAGCCGTTTGACCGCCGAGTCAATAACCCTAACCTTTGACCGTTTCAAAACCCTAATCGCCTAGGTGTCCCGCCGTGGACGAAAATACCCTTTACCCTAGCATTAGGTCAAAGAGTCGCCGTACTCTGTTTTAGGGTTTCCCGCCGTGAAATATTTAATTTAACCCTAATTTCAATTAACAATTTCAACGTAGAAATAGGAGTTTCAAGACTCCACGTAGGCGCTTCCCTATGAACGCTTACTCCCCAATGAAACCTTGACCACAGTCAAGACGTTTCTAACCTCCCTTTCGAGGGGAACTACAATTACTCTGATTCCATTCCCGTCAGGATATGTAGGCACAAGATGCGACATCTTGCCGAGTAAACTTAGGACTAACCCTTAGGTCTTTAGGTCACTCTATCCCTTTAGCAATATATTTCAAACAGATAATAAAATAAAATAAAAAAGCATACAATAAACAAAAGGTTCCTGTAGAGTACTACAGAAGTTTAGGATGCTAATACCTTCCCTAAGCTTAATCAACCCCTTACCTAGGTCTCTCCCCGCATTGTCTTTATGATGCAAAATTAGGTTTTCCTCTTTTGACCTTTTCCTTCGGATAAATCAAAGAGCGGTTGTGAACCAAAGATGCGATTCAAATTAATTAATAATTTGATATCATATTCTAACCGCAACAGAAAATGGCGACTTCACTGGGGACCCTCCTAATTTTTAAGGGTTACCCCTATTTTGTTTATTGTATGATATTTTATTAATTATTTTTATATATCATTGTACCTTGTGGGGATACCTGTTATTGTGAGATAAGTCCTAACCCGGACTTGAGTGACCTTATTATAAGAAGGTGAGATATTCGACGAGGCTTGCCGGGAGTGAGTCCCGACCAAGTCAACTCGAGAATCACCGCTCAGTTGAGACCCTTTCGAAAATGGTTCGGTTGATCGAGTGCAGTCGTGAAAACTTTTACTATTTTCAATTGGAGTCTGTGATACTGGGGACCGTAGTACCTTAACACCACCTTGGCCTTATATAGGACGTAGTGCGGGAACTATGTGGGAGTAGTCCTACAATAGTTGCTACGCGATACTACACTCAAATGAGGTTCTCTTGAGAATATTATCGACCTCCGAGTTAGTTGAAAAGTTGATAATATCCGAAGGATGGACTGATGACTTTGGGCACTGATTTAGAACCCTTGTTCTGCAGGTACAATTAACCTATAGTACTTACCTTTTGGGAAGGGTAGACCTTAACTCCATTTGCTGTCCTCTAACCTAGGACCTTTGTATGTGTATTTGTGCTTTGCATCCATAAAGCATCATATCATTTCCAGTTTCAAGGAATTCAACAGTCCTTTGCAAATTCAAAAAGGTCCTACATTTTAGAGTAAAAAAAAAAAATTCTTTCCAACTTTCCTAAAAGGGAATATTTGCAATCGACCGTTGAAATTCTTGGAACCATTACATGGCATTAGCATCACATTTTTGCATTACATTTTCCCCCGGTTTCTCATTCTCGGTTCTCTCGTCTTCCAGTGTACCTTTGAGTCGTCAAGATGAGTCCTCGACACAAATATCAGACCAGGGCTAACTATAGACATAAGATGTCAGAGCAAGAGACATACAATGCAAAGATCTGAATGGAAATCGATGAGTTGAAGTCAGACATGACTAAGCTCACTGAAATGCTTCAAATACTGATTGCTAGAGGACAGCCAGCTCAAACTCCTCAACGCCCAGTTATCAGACAAAACCAGAAATGGAACAGAAGCCACTTTGATCCTATTCCCATGACTTACACCGAGCTATATCTTGACTTGGTTCGACGAGGACTGATCACCATAAAGGCTTCACCACCTCCTCCTAATCCCCATCCGGTTGGGTTCAGGACCGATCTCCATTGTACTTTTCATGAGGGTGCCCCAGGCCACGACTTGGAACATTATTTTGCGCTGAAGGCTAGAGTGCGTGAATTGGTTAGAACCGGAATACTTGATTTTACAGACAGTCATCTGAGTGTTCAGAAGGATCCCTTGCCAGTGCATCAGAAATGAAGTTTTATCACTAGGCCTTTTATTCCTTGTTGTTTGCATTTTCCTTATTTCGTATTAGTTTGTTTGCTTTCAAATTATGTTTGTACTTTTACATTAATGAAATGAGCATTGCGACTTTTGATTCAATTCATTTAGCCTACTATTTGCATCTTTATGCTTTATTTTCAAATATTTACTTTTTGTCCAAATTTTTTATATGCTAAGATTGGAGGGAGGATGACGAAAACGTTATACCCATAACTGCTGTTAGTATGCTTTCAATCAAACTTTTTTGACGATGTAAGGCATTGTTTCGATCCCCAAACACTGGAGAAATAAGGAAGTTAATCCCTTGTCAACCCCTTCGAGCCTAGAAGTTGGAGTTCCTTTCTTTACAAAAAAAAAAAAAGAAAAACCCGTAATTTTAACCTGGGGATGGGTAGTTCTCAGTTAACTTGGTTGTGTGTTCATACAATACACCTTTCATACAAAGGTCGCACTCACAATTTTCCTTCGCACACAGCAAGTAAGTGTTGAAGATGTTTTTCCATCAGAAGTCGATGATGGTTCACCGTGATCATTAAGCTAGGCAGTCACTTCCTTTAAAAAAAATCAAAAGAAAAGCCCGATAAGTCAAAACCTATGAAGGAGACTTAGGCAAAAATGGGGCATCCTGCTGACTGTAATCTTCACAAAAAGAAACAGTTCAGGCAAAAGTTAAGTATAATAAAAAGAGGAGATCTTTAAATCCTTATCATGAAAATCCTCAATGTCAAAATGACCAAATATCATAAGGAAGTAGTGGTTGCTTTTCATAGGTCCATTGACGTCTGAACCATCATTGCTACCATCAGTGCAATTCCTAACCTATAGGAACCTGAATGCATAATAGGAGTTAACTGAGCATAGGACTGGAGATCATCATGTAGATGGGGTGGGTATAAATAAATTTTGAGCCTTTATCCTTTGTTTCATAAACCGTGAACCAGACCACGTTACAACCCTCAAAAGACCTAATTGAAGCAAGGTTATTTTGAAAGTATACTACAACAAGGTTGTGTAACCTGACTCCAAAAGATCTTTGTGAATCATTTATTTTGGGAATACACTTTTGTTTTAAATTTTGAGCGTCTTGAACCACCGTGTTCTGACCAACGACTTATTTTTCATTTTTCAAAAATAATTTTGATTTCAAAGGTCGCATGAACTTTGCATTACCATGTTTGTATGAATATTTTTGTTTGCAAAATGGCTTTCCTCTAAGGAATTTTCAAACAATGAGAAACTTGGTCAAGTGATCCTATCAGGGGCAAGTTCCGCTTACATCCCGTCTAAGAATCAGTTCAAGATTGGTTCAAGGCAAGATCTTCTCAGATTTGGTTTATCCAGAAAATTTTCAAGACTCATACTGGGGCAAGCCTTCCGAGGATACAGTAAAACAGTCCTATTCACGAATCAGATAAGCTGAAGTAATTATCAGTTTGTCTAATCTAGGGCAGTGTACTTGAAAAATCCCCATTTGCTTTTTCTCCCGAGGTCGTGTTTTACCCGCGTCTTACCTTGTGGACGAATTTATATACATGTGCATATCATGGGTGTTTTATCCCCATTTGCTTTTTCTCCCGAGGCCGTGTTTTACTCGCGTCTTACCTCGTGGACGAAGTCCAATTTACCTGGCATCATGGGTGTTTTATCCCCATTTGCTTCTTCTCTCGAGGTCGTGTTTTACCCGCGTATTACCTCGTGGACGAAGTCCAATTTACCTGGCATCATGGGTGTTTTATCCCCATTTGCTTTTTCTCCCGAGGCCGTGTTTTACTCGCGTCTTACCTCGTGGACGAAGTCCAATTTACCTGGCATCATGGGTGTTTTATCCCCATTTGCTTCTTCTCTCGAGGTCGTGTTTTACCCGCGTATTACCTCGTGGACGAAGTCCAATTTACCTGGCATCATGGGTGTTTTATCCCCATTTGCTTTTTCTCCCGAGGTCGTGTTTTACCCGCGTCTTACCTTGTGGACGAATTTATTTACCTGGCATCATGGGTGTTTTATCCCCATTTTCTTTTTCTCCCGAGGTCGTGTTTTACCCGTGTCTTACCTTGTGGACGAATTTATTTACTTGGCATCATGGGTGCTTTATCCCCATTTGCTTTTTCTCCCTGAGGTCGTGTTTTACCCGCGTATTACCTCGTGGACGAATTTATTTACTTGGCATCATGGGTGCTTTATCCCCATTTGCATTTTTCTCCCCGAGGTCGTGTTTTATCCGCGTCTTACCTTGTGGACGAATTTAGTTACTTGGCAGCATGGGTGTTTTATCCCCATTTGCATTTTTCTCCCCGAGGTCGTGTTTTATCCGCGTCTTACCTTGTGGACAAAGTCCAGTTTACTTGGCACCCATCGACTATTTCGTGTCATGTCTATCTGACGTTCTTCCAGATACGACGTGTCTCCTTTTCGATGTTCTTCCGAAATGTTCTGATGTTTGTCTCTCCCTATATGTTTTCTGGTGAGTCCTGAAGATCCCGCTCGATCTCTTCAAGGAATGTCCCGAAAACTCTAGCGTCTGTCGTTTACCTGGTCCTGCCTCCGTGTGGATCCTATGTTACCTTGTCACCACCGCGTGTCTTCTTCCCCAGTGCAATTCTTCGTTGCGCTGTCCCCTATGACGTCGTGTCGTCTGCATCCTTGCATTCATCATTCCATCATACGCATCATATTAGATTCATGGCATTGTCAGCATTATAGTTCGTGTTATTTTGTCCATATCATTGCATATCACTGCATCTAGGGGCCAAATTTCCGGTTATCTGTATTTAAATCCCTTTCACCGCGATTTCTCGAGTCTCCGCTGCTCAAATCATCCGGTGAAGCTATTTAAATAGGGGCATCTGTTGCACCCCAAATTTGTCCTACCTTTACATAGTTTCTAGTGCCACTTTATTTTGAATGAATAAAATGACACAATTGGCAAGAGACCGTGTGTAAGGAGTTGTGAGTGTGAGAGGTCGAGAGTTCAAGTCCCACCTTCTTCACTTTTTGTTTTTCTTTTATTTTTATTCTAACTTTTCTATTTTTATAAAAAAAAATAACAAAATAGTTTTTTTTTATTATTTAATTATTATTTTCGTATTTTATTTAAATTATTTTTTTAAAAATATTATTTTTCACTTTTTTCCATATTATTCATAAAAAAACATCAAAAAATCAAAAAAATTAAAAATATTAGAAAATATTTTATTATATTTAGTAAATAAATAGAGTTTTAAGTTGTTTTAAGTTTGTTTTAATTTAGTTTTGACTAATTCTTTAAGTTGGGCTTTAAAGTGGGAATTAGGTTAGAGCTAACCCTAATTTGTTACCTATATAAACATAAGTGATGGGAGGAAACTTCATTCACATCAGAAAATCAAGAACAGGTCATCAGAAAAGGAGACAAAAAGAAAAACGGCGGTCGTCAAGATCCGGAGGTTCAAAAGAGTTTCGAAGCTCATCATCATCACCTCCATTTGAGAAAGAGGAAAAGAGATCCAAAGAAGTTCGTCGAGAACCATTGCCGCCGGCGAAGAACAAGCGAAAGCATCACCAACCGGCAACTGAAATGTAAGCTTTTATGTTATCCCAATTAAAACCTCTTCCAAATAATTAAACTCTCATTTTTTAAACCTTTTCTTTTTTTCTAACTAAAAACCCTTTTTGTGAATTATAACTAAAACCAGTTTTTTATTATAATTACAGTAAGTAAAAAACTTAAAACTTTTTCTTAATTAAAACACTAACCACTAATAATTTTTTTTAATAAATAAACAGTATTTAAAACACTTTTATAGTTAAGTGAAAACATTTTTACTAACTTAAAATTAACCCAGTCCTAAAATTAAAACTTTTTTTAAGTATTAAAATTAACATTTTTTTTAAGTTTTAAAGATTAAAAATTAAAACATGTTAGAAAGGGTTAAAACTTTTTTCTAAAACTTTCTTTAAAATTTTAACACTAACATTCTTTTAAAGTAAGACTAACGAACCTTTTTTTTTATGTAAACTTCTTCTTTTAAAAAAAAACTTATGATTAGAGTTTTTTTAATTTAAGACTTTCTCTTTTAAAAATTAAAATTAAAATTAAAACTTTCTAAAGATAAAAAGTTAAAACTAAAGTTTTGTTTATTTAAAAATTAAAACCTTTTAAAATTAAGACTAAAATTTTAATAAAAAAAAATATAAAAATTAACAAAACAATAATAAAAATTCCAAATTGCATTTTCGTGTTTCTTTTAATATAAAATATGTTTGCCATATTTTCGTCTAACTTTTCACTAAGGTTCTCTGTTTCTCTCCTCAGATTATACATAGATTATGATTCATATTTATTTTAATTTATTTTGTTCCATGGATGTAATTTACGCGAGGCCATGGTCGCGATTTATTTTGTTTTTGTTTTTTTTGGGATTTGTAATTTACGCGAGTGATCGTCGCGACGCTTTCTTTACTTTCCGCACTTTAATTTTGCCGTATAATATTTTGTCATGTTTGCATGTTTTACCGTTAGAATTCCTTCCGAAGGAATTAGGGCTAGCCGTTTGACCGCCGAGTCAATAACCCTAACCTTTGACCGTTTCAAAACCCTAATCGCCTAGGTGTCCCGCCGTGGACGAAAATACCCTTTACCCTAGCATTAGGTCAAAGAGTCGCCGTACTCTGTTTTAGGGTTTCCCGCCGTGAAATATTTAATTTAACCCTAATTTCAATTAACAATTTCAACGTAGAAATAGGAGTTTCAAGACTCCACGTAGGCGCTTCCCTATGAACGCTTACTCCCCAATGAAACCTTGACCACAGTCAAGACGTTTCTAACCTCCCTTTCGAGGGGAACTACAATTACTCTGATTCCATTCCCGTCAGGATATGTAGGCACAAGATGCGACATCTTGCCGAGTAAACTTAGGACTAACCCTTAGGTCTTTAGGTCACTCTATCCCTTTAGCAATATATTTCAAACAGATAATAAAATAAAATAAAAAAGCATACAATAAACAAAAGGTTCCTGTAGAGTACTACAGAAGTTTAGGATGCTAATACCTTCCCTAAGCTTAATCAACCCCTTACCTAGGTCTCTCCCCGCATTGTCTTTATGATGCAAAATTAGGTTTTCCTCTTTTGACCTTTTCCTTCGGATAAATCAAAGAGCGGTTGTGAACCAAAGATGCGATTCAAATTAATTAATAATTTGATATCATATTCTAACCGCAACAGCCCAGAATACGCCCTTTTTCATAGAAATAGAGGGGAAAGGGGGCAAAGTTCGCTGTGCGAACTTGCCAGCGAACATGACAATATTTTTGAGTTTTTTTAAACTCATTTCACCATGAAAACTACACTATCTTCTCTTCTTTTCTTATACTTTTTCCATACAACATAGGTCACTCTTGAGACCTCATTATAATATATACATCAACAAATGTTATCCTAACTAACAAAGATAAAAAGCAACAAATAAAACAAGCAATGCAAGAATATGAAAATGTAAAAGAGAAAGGTTTAGAGAGATGGATACCCCAGAACTTCTACTCTCATCCTAGCTACCAAGGTCCTTTGTTGGATGTGTTTTCCTCAGGTTTTCCTCTGTGTTTTTATCTTTTCTTTTTTTGTTTTTCTCTCTAAGCTCTCTTGTTCTCAATGTCACTTTTTTTCTTTCTTATTGGGCCCCCTTTCCTACTGCTTTTCTTTTATAGCCAAAGTATTAGGGTTTGCACATGTTTTCAAACTTTAGAATTTCTACACTTAGAAATGTCCAATGTCACTTTCTTGGTGCACCATTTTCCTCTCCATTTCTAGAAATCTTACTTTTTCTGCTGCACTTTTGCTGCTGTACCAAAGTAATAGAGCTTGCACATGCTTCAAGTTTCATAATTTCTATACTTGGAAATACTTATTACCACTTTCTTGCTGCAACTCCATTTCTAGCATGCTGCTTTTTCTGCATTTGCTGCTGCACTTTCCTTGTTCTATTTTTTCTGCATTGCTCTCTTTTATTCACTTGTTCTTGGGCTGTCCTTGTGGTCCATGCTTCTCCCCTTGACAGAATTTTGAAATTCTGAATTTTGGCATATAAGTGAACCAACATGAGCTAGTTCCTCAAGTTTTGTGACATGATTTGTTTGGTTGGGAATTAATTGGTCATGGGTCTATTTTGGATCAATTCAAAAATGCCTTGAAATTGCCCATGAATAAGCATAAATGGTTTTGCTTTTGAAATGCTCCAATGTTGAATTAAGTTTTAATTATTTTCCTTGGATATTTGTGGGTTTAATTGGTTATGAGTTATATGTAACACATGGAGATTTGATGAGGCATGAAGGGTACCATAACATGAAATTAATTAGAAACTTGAATTAAGATTAGAAATAACTTAATTTTCTAAGCATTGCTTAGAGTTGGAAAATTTTGCAACAAATGTGACATTCTTACAAATGTCATGAAATTTCCCTTTGTAACATTCTTGAATCTAATCTTGAATTCATGAATCTTGAATTTGGAATGGTGGATTTCCCTTATACCCTTATTTGAAATGGGTGAAGTCTTGAATTATGAACTTGTGATCTTGACTCATGTCTTGCAAATTTGAATTTCACTTGAACATAGAATTCGAAACTAAGTTAGATGATGAAATCTTGAATTAGGCCTTGCAAATCATACCCATTAGGGAAATTGACCTTGAATACCTCAATATTTCCCAATTAAATTTCTCCTTGAAGAAATCTACATGAGTAGACTTTCCAACTTGAACCAAAACTTAGATGATGAACCTTTCTTCAATGTAACCCATGATAGGCAACTTCTCTTATTTGAAACGAACGACAATAGAACGACTCAATCCTTACCTTATAAACCCACATGCTCGATATGCACTAGAACGATGTATGATATAACGAATGTAGGATATGAAAGGCTATGGTGAAAATGAGGGTGTGACACGTGATAGTTTGAATGTTTTGCTTCATTTTGGGCAATGCCGCAAAATGTCTTAAAGAGATTGAACTGTTCTATGACTCATCCCGATAACTTCTTCTGTGGCTATTTTTAAAAATATCCAAAAACAACAATATGATATAAGTACATACAAATATCATATGATATACACATATGTTGATTTAGTTTATTTCGATAAACTTTTTGAAATACTTACGATCTTGTTATCAAATAACTGCAATTACGGAGCTATGGTGGTTATATGTGGTGGCAGTTGGACTCATCGCGATGATAACTATCAGCCGATATTACATATTTTTCCAAAATAATCTACTATAATGGTGCTACAAAGTATCAATATGGCGGGATTTAGGCTCTAGCAATGGACCATCATCCGCCATACACAACAGTTAGGCTATAAATAACAATATTGTTGTAGTGCAGAGTGCTTTAAAGTGGGTGGTGGTTGTCACATAGCTATGTGGTTCATCACAAGTGTACTGGTGCGGCTGGAGTGGCGACGTCACAGTGCAGAAACACAAAAAGTGTTGCTTATGGTGTGGTACTTAAGCTTTATCATGTTTCCTGGTAATAATTTATTGTTCTTGTTATATATATATATATATATATATATATATATATATATATATATATATATATATATATATATATATATATATATATATATATATATATATATATATATATATATATATATATATATATATATATATATATATATATATATATATATATATATATATATATATATATATATATATATATATATATATATATATATATATATATATATATATATATATATATATATATATATATATATATATATATATATATATATATAGACACACACACTTAAAAAATAACTGTTAGTTCAATTCACACACAACTTTTTGAGTTGGGTAAATAAGAATTCGCCTAAATTTAAACATTGTCATTTTTAAAAAATAAATAGTTTTCCTTTTTCTAAAATTTATTTTTAAAAAAGCGATTATTGTTTTCCTATTGACTTATAGGGTTTGAAAGCTTCTCATCTGATAAGAGTGTTTGTGGGAATATTGATCCTGCTAATTGGTTTGATTCAAGGTAGTTCCAGAGCACCATAACAAGTGAAAATCTTTAAGGGTTGTTGTTGCAAGAGGAGGGAGAAGATGAGGGTTTTGGTTTTGATATCGAGGAAGATGGAGAGGAAGCATGTGATTTATGGTGGTGCTTGGTGGGGAGGTTTTTGTGTGACAGGCCTATTCATGTGAGGTCGATGAAGGTAAGGATAGAGGACATGTGGAGGCTGGTGAATGGTGTAACCATTAAACAATATAAGGAGGGTTTTTTATTATTCCACTTTGCTCACAATCTAGACATAGAGACGGGTTGGAAGGGAGGGCCATGAAAATTTGATAGTCACAAGTTGATCATTGAGAGAATGAAGCTAGGATTCCAAATCAAAAATATTTCATTGTTTGATGTTAAGTTCTGGGTCCAAGTGCATAACCTTTCAGTAGGATTGATGTTGGAGAAGGTTGGAATATCAATGGCATGTTTCTTTGTATTAGGAAGATCCTAGAGTCCCACATTGGTTGGAGATGGAGCATTGAAATAGTTTATATAGAGTGACACCCCTCATCTTACCAACCGGTTTTGTAAGGTTGTGTTAGGCCAAACTCTAATATGGTATCATAGCCTATCGATCGGACATTGGGCAGCCCACCGTGGTGCTGGGCGTGAGGGGGTGTATTAGGAAGATCCTAAAGTCCCACATTGGTTGGAGATAGAGCATTGAAATAGTTTATATAGACTGACACCCCTCATCTTACCAACCGGTTTTGTAAGGTTGTGTTAGGCTAAACTCTAATACTTTGGTACCTTTATTGAGTGTGACAAAAAAAGTAATGTAAGTTTTTAGTGTCAATACATGAAGTTAAGGGCTAGGGTTGATGTTCGTCAGCCTTTGAAAAAACATATCGGAGTAAATAACAAGGGCGGTGAATGGTGCATTGTGAGTTTCATATATATAAGAATTTAGGATTATTTTGTTTTGTTTGTGAAATATTGGGGCACTCTGAACAAAAATGTGATGTTTACATTCGCTATGCAGAATGACAAGGGAGCAAAAGGTTGGTCCGGAGAATATTAATGAGTTATTTAAGTCATGTGGCTCAAGTCCTTTATAAGGTCTATTCCATTATTCACACCATCATATAACCATGTCATTTTCTTGTTTTTTCTTCATGTTACCTCATCATCATTGGGCAGTGTTCATTATCCATAGTGCATCTCATAAACCTCACAAGTTATGACTTGAGTTGAATACATACAAAATGAAAATTCAAATTTAAGCAAGTTATAATTTTTTATTAATTTGAATAGAACATACACCCAAATTTCAAGCCATAAAATGATGCATCATAACACACCATCTTTCATGTCATTGTTATAACATAAAAAAAATTAATGTTGGAATAAAAATTCAATAACTTGAATTAAATGAAGTAAAGTTTTCTCGTTACATAATATATATGGTTTCTACATGGCTCATAAAAAGTGCATTGCCTACATCAACAACAACATTACATGACCTTCCATAAACATACATACTCATACATAGACTTACATTTCAAACAAATTATAAAAAATAAAAAAAAAAAAGGAAAATGTATACTTCTGTTACATTATGTCATGAATAACAAACTTATAGCCATAGATGCATAAGTTACCATGAAACACTCATTAAAATATTATAATCCTTCATTCACATATATAAAACAAAATAAATGAAAAAAAAAAAAAAAAAAAAAGGAAATTGGACTTTAGCTTGCAGTCACGAGACACACAACGCAACATCCAACCATCCATCCATAACATGATCATCTCACATACATTAGTCATCAGCAAGTCATGTAATTCACCTTGCCTTCACACTTGCTCCATTGCGTTTGAGACACTCACCAAAAACTCCATCCAAAATACGCACGAGTTTCACTAATTCTCCCTTGATCCTCTCCTGTAAATGTACTCTCAAATCACTCTTTAATACACACACAAAATTTATTAAGTGTCATGCATGCTTTTCATCTAATTTAAAACGCACCAAAATGTTATTTATGAACACCACAATAAACTGATCCAAGTATGGATGAAAGATCCAATTCATGTACTCCATGAATACTCTTGGGGCATTAGACACACCGAATGACATTAGTGAATTCTCATAATGAATGTACCAAGTTTTAAATGCAGTCTTCGGAATATATTTTGACTTTACTCGAATCTGATGCTAGCTCGATCTCAAATCAATATTTCTAAACACACAAGTTCCAATCAATTGATCCATAAGGCCATAGATCCTAGGAAGAGGATACTTGTTCTTAATCGTAACCTTATTTAATTTTCGATAATCCACACATAATCTCATGCTACCATCTTTCTTCTTAATCAACAACAGAGGCGCTCCCTACGATGACACTCTAGGTCCAATAAACTTCTTCTCCAACAACTCTTTTAACTGTTTCTTCAGCTCACTCAACTCTAATGCATACATTCTATACAGTTCCATCGACACAGGTCTAGTACCAGGTACTAAATCTATGGTGAATTCAACTTCTGCCTCGGGCGGAAAGTCACAAATATCCTCAGGAAAAACATCAGGAAATTCGCACATTATAGGCATATCACTAACCACAACATGGCTCTCCACTCTCAAGGAAGTGAACATAACGTGTGCATGATCATCCTCCCTCAAGGACATTTATCTGACTGACACACATGAATCTCAAATATGTACTCTCTTCGGGTTCAAGAAACAACACAGTCTTTTCAAACGAATTAATATGAATGTGGTTGAATTCCAACTAATTCATTCCCAAAATAACATCGAGTTGACTCAGAGGAAAACAGGTAAAGTCAACTCCAAAGTCTCTACCATAAATGGTTAAAGGACAATTCATACACCATTGTAGTAGTCATCAAACCATTAGTTGGGGTATCAATGACCATACTACCAATCATAAAAGATACTTAAAGATTCAACTTGTTAACACATACAAGATGTAACACCCCGATTCCCCAAAATAAAATAAAGCAATTAAAATAAGCACATATTAGAGTTTTCCCACAACGGGATGTCACAATTTTCAACAAAATTCCACAAATCATTTCTCAAACTAATTTCTTTGTAATATTGCAGCGGAAAAAGAACTAGTTTGTCATAAACCACATATCATATATATATATATATATATATATATATATATATATATATATATATATATATATATATATATATATATATATATATATATATATATATATATATATATATATATATATATATATATATATATATATATATATATATATATATATATATATATATATATATATATATATATATATATATATATATATATATATATATCATCAAGTACAACATGTACGGCCACTGCCCAAAATATACAAGATAATCATCCAACATCATCGCCAATCCACAAAATAAGATACGCCATAGGGGCACACATAATCATTAACAAACATGAAAACTCCCAAAAGCCTCAGTGTTACGTATCAGAGCAATCCTATGACACTGCCACATCCGAGTTAGCTAAACACTTGGATTGTCTGTACTTCCAAAGAAGCACAGACCATAATAACAACAGAGGAGTGAGAAATCACGATCAAATATTAACGGTATAAATGCACATGAATAAAAGGTAGAAACACATAAACATCATTTCATACATATAACATATCCGGACCTACTGTCCCATGCCAACATGACACACATACAACAATGCAACACATGCACTCGACTCAACAACATGCGGTACCGACTCAACTCAGGATAGATCGCATACACTCCATCCGAGCAACGATCTATCCCTACCACGCTCCTCCTGAGCCCATATAATCAATCTCAGGATAGATCACATACACTCCATCCGAGCAACGATCTATCCCTACCAACGTTCCCCACTTGGAACACGGGTGATCGCATACACTTCATCCGAGCAATGATTCAAGTCCCGTCCACGCTCCCCACTTGGAGCACATGAGTGAATCACATACACTCCACCGAGGAATGATTCACCACGTCCACATGTTATGCAGACACCATGCACAACAACACAGCACCCACGGTGCACACGATCCTACCGATCCATCGCATCATATAATACATACACACCAAGCACAAAAGTACATCCGATCCTACTGATCCAATTCCTTACACAACACATCAGTACAACGCACACAAGGCGTATCGATCCTACTGATTCACTCATCATAACAGTATATAAACGCAATGCATATAAAGCGTATCGATCCTACTGATCACAATTTAGCATATATCGAACATGCCTCACCCTTCACCACAGACATACATCATAACATACACTAATTCAATTATCAAAATCACACGGATATCACGGAATCATGTCCCGACACCATACATACACTCACCACAGCTCACTAATAAGCCCATCACCAAACACGATCAACAAGGGTCCAAAACCACAAGGAATCAACACAGAACAACAGCAAAACACAAATTGATGTCGGGCTCGCTGGCGCATTCGCCTGGCCAAGCCCCGCAGCGAACACTCGCTGACCATTCGCCCGGCGAAACCCCTGGCGAAACCAAACAGAGGCTACTGGCAGCACTCGCCGCCCAGTTCGCATGGCGAAGCCTGGCGAAGGCTCGCCCCCTCATTCGCCCAGCGAATACCTGCGTTTCCAAAAAAATAATTCTGCTGTATCAGAATTCAGCAGCCCCCACACTCACCAATTCTCGCCAAAACACCACCGGCAACATCGGCTTAATATTCTACATACAATCGGTCTGGCTAAATCCCACATTATCCGATAACACATCAAATTCTGCCGATTAATCCACTTCCGGCTTAAACGGCAATTCTACTCCGAAACCCGCAATTCACCCGAACGATCACATGCAAAAATCTTAACAGAACAGCAACCACATTCAGAATCAGACTTTCATATCAACATCATCATCAAACCTATGTTCTACTCAATTAACTCAATTCCGGTTTAACATCGTAAACTACCGAAATCCCCAATTTCTCAACCTTCATCAAACATTGCATGCAAGAGTTTTCAACATTCAAACATTGAGTAAAACAGAAACAACAACACAAATTACCAAGCAATTCATTATCAATCATGGGGTTAGGGAATTTCCCCTTTCTACCAATTACTCATGCAAATACCAATTCAACCGATCAATCCCCCCCCCCCTTACCTCAAATGCAGTTCTGATGATGATGAACCTTCACAAATCCACAGCCTTCACGTCTTCCTTGCCAATCTTGCTCACTTGATCGTTCTTCCTCTCTACTTTGTTCTTCTCCTTCACAACCGTGTTCTTCTCTTCCTCTTTTCCCAAATTCCACAAATGCCCTTCATCCCAAATAATCCCCTTATTATTATTCCACTTAATTCCAAAAATAATATTTCTACATTTTCTTTATTCCAAAAATTACAATAATAATATTTTACTCATATATTAATATTAGTAACAATAATAATAATAATTAATAATAATATTAACATTACTATTAATTATCACACTATTATCACTATATATTAATAATATAATCCTTGGTTCTCAAATAATTCCCCACAAAGACATCAACGGATAAAATAACACCAAAACTAAAAATAATTAAAATGGGCGTTACACAAGAGATATGAACGAATGTGTCACACCAATATCAATAATAGCAACAGAGAAACACCAATAATGAAACACGTATCTCAGATACAGTTATCTCATCTCGAGACATCCATACCACTCAAAGCAAACACTTTCTAGTAGCTTGCGTGGCATCTGGAGCTTTCCTTAGTTTCTGACACTGGGTACTTATATGATCTGGTTCCCCAAAATTATAACAAGTCAGAAAAATACTTTCACTCTACGATGCAATATTTCTGCTTCCTGCACTTAAAACACTTCAGGCTTATGCTCTTGCACTCAACAACATGATCACCTAACTCTCCACACTTGAAACATCTTAGAGAGGCAGAAACTCATCCCCCACTTGTACCACTCACACCTATGTTGGATAATGGTTAGGGGAAAAAGAGTGTCGACAGTGCTCACGCACATGTCACACAACAGGGTATAAACAAGTTCACAAAACCTAGGCCAAATGAACCGACCCGTGTTAGAACAAGATTTGCTTTTACTGTTTATCTTTAAGTTTTGATAATAACAAGATAGTATTTGTGTGAAAACAATTTTGGTACTCTAACAGTTTGTTATTCTAAGGTTTTAACAAACAGGTTTTGACTCTGATAGAGACCATATGCAACGTCATTCTGGTATGACATAAGTCGCTTCTGCACCAAAGAAGTAAGTCTACTTTTGTAACTACTCACATACAGAAAAATTCTAAGAAGACAATATGTTACTGCTGCAATGCTCTCTTGGGTTCTGCCTCTGAGCGTGACTCTGATGATTTACTTCTGAAGGCTTTCTAGCTTCTAAATTTGTTCTCTTCTAAAGACTAGGTGCTAAAGACTCTGAAGATAAGGTTCTGTTGAACAAAGTTCTGAAGACTTTGAAGACTTAAATTTCTGAAGACTAAAAGTTCTAAAGACTAAGTGCTGAAGACTCTGAAGACAAGGTTCTGCTAAAAAAAGTTCTGAAGACTCTGAACACTTAAGTTTCTGAAGGCTAAAACTTCTGAAGACTTAGTGCTGAAGACTCTAAAGACAAGGTTCTGGTGAACAAAGTTCTGAAGACTCTAAAGACTTAAGACTCTGAAGACCCAGTGATCAACTCTTTTACTCATGCTTCAAACATCTCTATCTAGAAGTCTCTGATATACAAAAGATAAGATCAAAAGTTTATGAGGGAAATAGTACATAGTACGTATCAAAAATATTTCATTCCACTACCCTGATTTTGTGGTGAAAAGGACAACTTTTGTGTACGATTTTCATCCCTACGTAACGACATTCTTTCAAGTCGCCATCTCACTCAATGATATTTCTGATCTACCCTCCAACGGATCTTTTAATGGCTATATAAGGACTTGATAACTTGAAGACAATAAAGAAGAACAACAACACAAGAACACAACAACGAAAAACTCATATTGTGTGCAAGTTTTCTTTAAGTCTTTTTAAGATATTCATTGTGTTTATAGCTGCTTGATTAGAAGCATTTCATTGTAAACATTTATCTTTCATAAACTGTATTTGTAATTCCTTAAGGGACCAGTTAGGTCAAAATCCTAAAGAAGACTTAGAGAGTTAGTCTTTGTGGTTGTTAGCCACCAGCAGTTGCTAGTGAAGATTGTAATTAGTTGATTATATTGGATTAAGCCATTGGATAAGGCAAAATCACCTTGATGGGTGGACTGGATTAGCTTGATAGTTTTCAAGTGAACCAGGATATATCGTGTGTCTTTCTATCTTGTTTAGTTTCTTTGTGATTTCTATTTGAGTTTCATAAAAAGATTTCATTATTTAAAAACCCAATTCAAACCCCTTTTCTTGCGTTTTTCTCACACCTTCAATTGGAATTAGAGCTTCGGTTCTGATTGTGATAAAAAGAATTATCAACATTTTACAGTGTTCAATACCGATCCAGTATTTGTGTGAGACATCATGGTTGCTGCTGCTAATCCTATTCCAGAAGAGAAAGATCACTAAAGTGCTAAACCACCAATCTTTGATGGTGACAAGTTTTACTACTGGAAAGATAGAATTGAAAGTTTCTTTCTTGGTATGACATAGATCTTTGGAATCTTGTAGTTGATGGCTACATTCACCTAGTTAATGATGTAGGAGAAAAAGTGTCAAGAAGTGCTATGATCAATCAACAAAAGAAAGATTACAAGAATCATCACAAGGCAAGAACTATACTACTGAATGTTATTTCTTATACTGAGTATGAGAAAATAACAAATAGAGAAACTGTCAAGTCCATTTCTGATTCACTACAAATGACTCGTGAAGGAAATGCTCAAGTAAATGAAACAAAGGCTCTTGCCCTAATCCAGAAATATGAATCCTTCAAGTTGGATGATGATGAATCTGTAGAAACTATATTTTCAAGATTTCAAATGCTGATAGCAAGACTCAGAATGCTGAACAAAGGATATTCAATTGTTGATCATGTCAAGAAGATTATCAAAAGTCTTCCCAAGAAATGGAGACCTATGGTAACAGCTCTAAAGCTATCTAAAGATCTGAGCAGTATAAGTCTTGAAGAACTGATTAGTTCTTTAAGATGTCATGAGATAGAGCTGGAGGAAGATGGACCTCAGAAGAAGAATAAATCAGTTGCTCTTAAGTCTATACTTGAAAAGGCAAAGGCTTATCAAGCTGAGTAAGAATCAGAAGATTCTGATGAAGACTCAGAAGATGAGTCATCACTTCTCCCCAGAAGGATCAACAAACTATGGAAACATAGGCAAGGAAAATTCAGAGGATCAAGAAAGAACAACGGTCATTCTGACTAAACATCTGAACAAAAGAAGCAGAGTTCTAGAAAAGATGTCATCTGCTATGAGTTTAATGAGCCAGATCATTACAAGAATGAATGTCCAAAGCTTAAGAAAGACAAGAAGCCTAAGAAGAACTTCACCAAAGTCAAGAATGGACTCATGGAAACTTGGGATGACTCTGATTCTGAAGAAGAAAATTTTGATGAAGAACAGGCAAATGTTGCATTAGTGGCAACAACAATTAACACTGAAGTCTCTGGAAAACTAGAAGACAAAATGTTATCAGAACCAGAATCAGATTTAGAATCCGACTTAGAGGTATTTTCTAAACTCTCTCTTTGTGAATTAGAGTTATGTCTTTTAGAAATATTGGAAAGATATCAGAATCTTCAAAGTAAATACAAAGATCTTAAGCAAATCCATGTAATTACTTCTAAAGCTAGAGATAAGCTTGAACAAAATAAATCTTCTCTAAATGAAAATATTTTTTCTTTAAAAAATATTAACTGTGCTTTGAAAAGTAAAATCTCTAAACTAGAAGAAGAATTAGTCTCTAATATCTCTGATATTAATTGTGTCAACAAGTATGATAGAGCATGCCATTATTTTTTGGCTAAAAACATAGATAGAAGAAAAGTGGCTTCCATGATCTATGGAGTTAGCATAAATGACAAGAAAGGTTTAGGTCTACGTAAACATCAGAAAATGACGAAAGTCAGCATGTAAAACCAAAACTTCTTTATGATCATTTTGTGCCTTCTGGTACTAAGCTTGATTGTTTTGAGCTTGTGCAAACACCTTCACAGACACAGAAATTTGATCTTAAATCAAAGTATCATGCACAAATTTCACTTGATTATCCTGTTGCACAGAAACCCAAAGTCGTGAAAAACTCTGGAAAAACTAACAAAAGAGGACCCAGAAAGTAGGTACCTAAGGATAAGATAATCTATGTTGTAGATATCCTTAGCAGCTCAGTTAAAACACCAATCATGGTACCTGGACAACGGTTGCTCGCGATACATGACGAGAAGAAGGCATTTGTCCAAAGTTTGGAACATAAGCCTGGAGGCTTCGTTGGTTTCGGAGGAAACCAAAAGGGTAAGATCATTGGCTCTGGAACTATTGGTAATGGTGAACTTCTTTCTATTACTGATGTCTTCTAGTTGATGGTTTGATGCATAACTTATTGTTAATTATCTAACTTAGTGACAATGGTTATGATATCACTTTTAATCAAAAGTCCTGTAAGGCTATTAGTCAAAAGGATGGCTTAATCCTTTTTAATGGAAAAAGGAAAAACAACATTTACAAAGTCATACTTTCTGATGTTAAGGACTAGAATGTTAAATGCTTAATGTCTGTTAATAAGGAGAAATGGTTATGGCATAGATGTTTGGGCCATGTTAGCATGAGAAAGATTTCTTAGCTAAATAAGCTTGGATTAGTTAGAGGCTTACCAAATCTGAAGTATTCTTCAGATGCTCTTTGTGAAGCATGTCAGAAAGACAATTTTTCCAAAACCTCTTTTAGAGCGAAAAATGTTGTTTCTACCTCTAGACCATTAGAACTTCTGCACATTGATCTTTTTGGTCCAGTGAAAACTGTCTCGATCAATGGTAAGAAATATGGATTAGTCATCGTAGATGACTATAGTCGTTGGACATGGGTAAAATTCTTGAAACACAAGGATGAGTCACATTCTGTGTTCTCTACCTTTTGCTCACAAGTGCAAATAGAGAAGGATTGCAAAATAATGGAGTAGTGGAAAGAAATAATGGAGTAGTGGAAAGAAATAATAGGACATTGCAAGAAATGGCTCGTACCATGATCCAAGAAACTGACATGGCTAAGCACTTCTGGGCAGAGGCAGTAAACATAACATGTTATATTCAGAACAAGATTTCTATCAGACCTATTCTGAGTAAGACTCCTTATGAATTATGGAAGAATAGAAAACCCAACATCTCTTATTTTCATCCTTTTGGCTGTATTTGTTTTATGTTGAACACTAAAGAGAATATTAGCAAGTTTGATTCCAAAGCTCAAAAGTGTTTATTATTAGGATACTTTAAACACTTTAAAGGCTACAAAATCTATAACACAGAAACACAGATTATTGAGGAATCAATTCATGTTAGATTCAATGATAAGCTTGACCCTGAAAAGTCAAAGCTAGTTGAAAAGCTTGCAGATTTGAAGATTACTTTATCAGAATCTAAGGAGGAAGATTATAAAGAAGAAGACAAAGCTGCAGAAACTATAGACTCAGATACAACTTCATCAAAAACAATGACCATTCTATCTCATCAGAAGAAGAATAGACTAAGGACTTCTCATTCTGAAGAATTGATATTGGGATAAAAAGATGATCTAGTTAGAACTCGTTCATCATTCAAACCTTCTAAAGAAACTCTTCTGGATTTAGTGTTACTTATAGAGCCAACATCAGTTGATGAAGCTCTTTTTGAGAATGAGTGGATTCTAGCCATGCAAGAAGAACTGAATCAATTCACCAGAAATGATGTTTGGAATCTTGTTCAAAAACCAAAAGGTGTCCACGTCATTGGAACAAAATGGGTATTCAAAAACAAGCTTAATGAAAAGGGTGAGACCGTAAGAAAAAAAGGTCGACTGGTTGCACAAGGCTATAGTCAGCAAGAAGGGGTAGACTATATTGAAACCTTTGCACCAGTTGTCAGGTTAGAATCTATTTTCTTATTAGTTTCTTTTGTTGTTAATCATAACATCGTTCTTTATCAGATGGGTGTTAAGAGTGCATTCTTAAATGGGTATATTTCTAAAGAAGTGTATGCACATCAACCCTCTGGCTTTGAAAATTCTGAGAAATCGGATTATGTATTTAAATTGAAGAAATCATTATAAGGTCTAAAACAACCTCCCAGAGCTTGGTATGACAGACTCAGTAATTTCCTTTTGGAAAATGATTTTACCAGAGGGAAAGTGAACACTACACTCTTTTGCAAAAACTTTAAGAATGATATTCTGGTTGTGCAAATTTATGTAGATGATATTATTTTTGGTTATGCTAATCCTTCTTTGTGCAAGGAATTTTCTAAGTTAATGCAGGCAGGATTTGAAATGATTCTGATGGGAAAGCTCAGATTCTTTCTGGAAAATCAAATTGATCAACATCCATAAGCAACGTATATTCGTCAGAGCAAATATGCACGAGAACTTCTAAAGAAGTTTGGGATGTCAGATAGTAAACCTACAAAGAATCTCATGCATCCTACATGCATTCTGGAGAAAGAAGAAGTAAGTAAAAAGGTTTGCCAGAAGCTCTATCGTGGTATGATAGGCTCTCTTCTGTATTTGACTGCTTCTAGTCAAAATATTCTGTTTAGTGTTTGTCTGTGTGCTCGTTTCCAATCAGATCCAAGGGAAACTCACTTAACAGCTGTTAAGAGAATCCTAAGGTATCTAAAAGGAACAACTAACCTTGGCTTGATGTATAAGAAAACATCAGAGTACAAACTATCTGGTTATTATGATGCAGATTATACTGGATATAGATTAGAATGGAAAAGCACTTCTGGAAACTGTCAATTTCTGGGTAAGAACCTCGTCTCTTGGGCAAGTAAAAGGCAATCAACCATTGCATTATCTATTGCAGAAGCATAATACACCTCAGCGTCACTGTGCAGTACCCAGATGCTCTGGATGAAGAATCAATTACAAGATTTTCAAATTCACGAGGGTAACATTCCTATCTTCTATGATAACACAGCTGATATTTTCCTAAGTAAGAGTCCTATTTTATATTCTCGAGCTAAAAACATTGAAATTAAACATCATTTCATTAGAGACTATGTTCAGAAAGGGATTTTAACTCTAAAATTTATAGATATAGACCATCAGTGGGTGATATCTTTAATAAACCCTTAGTTGAAGATAGATTCCAGTTCATTCTGAAAAACTTATTTATGGATTTTTTTCCAGAATAAATTATATCAGAATATGTTTAGTCTCCTTTTGTAAAAAGAGATTCTGACGTTAAGAAAATATTCTTTTGATTTATTTATTTGTCTTTCTGGATAAAGATACTTCTACATGTTAGAAGATGTCTCGGTCAGAAACTTGTCTAGTCAGATACCTCTTGGTATTCTTGACTTTGGGAACATCAAACGTGTTCACTTAAATAGACGATTATGATGTCTTGTGTCACTTGTCCAATATCAAATCATACCTTACCTTTGAAGTGACACCTCGAGTATTGTGATTTTGTGAGACTAGGTTTTAAAATAATTATTCCTATTACTCCCTATTTTTTTGTAATCATCAAATTCTTTCTTTAAATACTCATTATCTCACTATCACACACTACACTACTATTTCACTTCACACACTTTATCTTAGAAACCCTAAAAACCCTTTGTGATTCGTAACTTCATCATCTTCATCAATCGATCCTCATCAACAAAGCGTGTACAACTTCTCTTAGCAATCACAACATGCAAAATCATCACAAATGGTTTCTACTTCTACTCAAACTGTTTCAATGTCGCTACATCAATCGCTATCTACCTTCCAGAAACTAGTTGAAGTTCACATTATAGATCATCCACCTCACGTTCATCTCTCTACTCCTTTTGAAGAACTGGAAGTTCTTTGTGAATGGTTAGTAGACATTGATAACCTGTTTGATAATGGAATAGATTTTTTTAGGGAACTGAATGCTCAAGGTTGGAGAAATCACTTTGATCGTCTCTACAGTCCCATCTTCCATAACCTAATCAAGGAGTTCTGGAGATTTTCTGATGCTGATGATCATTTCATCGTGTCATATGTTCTGGAGAGCGCTGGTGGAAAGCGTATCTAAAAAATGAATTCCAAGTCAAAGTTTTTTTATGAAGTGATAAACCCAACCATCTTCACTTAATCATCTGATGGAAAGCCACCTTTTAAGAGTCAGGATCTGTCTAAGGAACTTCGTGTCTGGCTCAGAATCATTTTGGGTTGTATCTATCATAGAACTTCTTCAAGTTCATCTGACATCATGAACACTGATCAGAAATACATGTTGTATTATTTGATGAAAGGTGAAAAGATATGTCTTCCTTCCATTCTCTTCAGATATCTCAGAGATTATGTAAGGGAAACCAGAAATGATACAAAGAAGCCTAAAAATTACATTCCTCTTGGAAGACTAATCTCAGATATTCTGATTGAAAGTGGTATGGTTGATCATCTGGCTAACTTAAATTTCAAAGAAGAGTTAGAAATTATAATTAGAACATCTCTGAATGGCAGAAATATGAAGAGGGTGCAAGTTATAAATGAAATAAGAGTTTAACCAAGTATGGCTACATATTGGGACAGTTTGAAGTCCAGAAGAATGATAATCAATGGATTTCCTCTATTCACCAAGCATGACTCTATTGAAGCTATAGTGGAGTACATAAAGATCTGAGAAGCTGAAGGATATGATTTTCTGGATTCTCGTATGAAAGTTTACCAGATAACCCCCTGATCAGATGAGAAAGAAGAGAACCCACACCAAAACCCCTCAGAAGAAGATTGTTAAGAAGCAAAAGAAAGGGTTACATATTGGTGAAGCCAGCACGAAGAATCCTTCACCGGCATCCTATCCAAAACAGACAAGTAAGTCTTTTGACTCTTCTATGACTACATTTGTTATTTCTAATAGAAATGTATCTTCATCCATTCCAACACCACCTCCAATATTCTCAACCATAGTTACAACCTCATCCATTCCTCTTTCTGAACCACCATCATCTCAAATATTTCTATCTTTTACACCATCTACACAACCTCTTTTTCAAACCATTTCCACTCAATTAACTCCCATCATATCTTTACCATTAACTCCCACCATTTCTTTACCGTTAACTTCTAACATCATCACTCAACCCATTTTTGGAGAAATTTCTTTATAACCTATTTCAACAACCAACCCTTAATCACCCACATCATCAACCTCTCCACACATAAATACACTAACCATCTCTAATAATCTTGACCCTTCATCACCAGAAACAATCTCTGATTCAGACTCTAACCAAACACTGTCCAATCTAGATGCTTCTGATGAAGAAACTTAAACACTTCCTGAACATCAATATTTTGATCTTTCCCCTTCTAACCTTGAAGAAGTCATTTCTATTTTTAAAGACAATGTAGTTAGGAGAGCCAAGAAACTTTCTGATAAATCTAGTTCTAGTGCTGAACATTTTGCTCTGGGTGCTACCCGGAATCGATTCAATCGATGGATGTCTATGGAGTTTCAAAAGATCAAAAATCTTTATGCTCAAACAAAAGAACACTTTGTCCTAAAAGCAGAAGATAGATTGGAAGCTCAGAGAGAAGCTGGAGAAAAATTAGCTGCAGAAAGAGAATTAGTTGAAAGACAAGCTAAGGAAGCTCAAGAATTAGCTTAAAGACAAGCTAAGGAAGCTCTTGAGAGAGAAGCATAAATTAAGAATTCTGAAGATGTTATGAATACTGTTGAAAGCTCTATTAACCCTAATTTTGATCCAGTGTTGAAGACTCTGGAAAGCATTCAGAAGGAACAAGAGTTATTCAGAACTAGAATGGATAAGCAAGATAAAGTTACATCCAACATTCAGAATGTGCTCGCTCAGATTCTTCAGAGGCTCCCTCCTCCTCAACCTTAGACACTTTCTAGGCTACCTCTTAAATTTTTGTTTTGTTTTGATTACCTTTTTTATTATGACAAAAAGGGGGAGTATTAATGAAGAAATTATTATGATAAAAGTATCTTGTTCTTTGAATCATAACTCTGACATTCTAACATAATAATTACAGACAATCCTTCTTAGAATGTTTTTTAGGAATGATATTGAAACTCTGGTGACTATCTGATGCATATGATAAGAATCAGCCTTGAACTTTCTTTGATAATTGATAAGACCAATCAGGCTCTATTATCCCAAATCTGATAAGACTTGTATAATCAGGCTTTGTTATCCTAAATCTGGTAATATTTTTTATAAGTCTTAGATTCAGGGGGAGCTTGATACAGGGAAGTTATTTCTAAACGTATCTCTGTCATCACCTATTGATTATTTTTGTACGAAATTATTTCATTGTTTTGTCATTAGCAAAAAGGGGGAGATTGTTAGAACATGATTTGGTTCTGATGTTTATCTCTAAGTTTTGATAATAACAAGGTAATATTTGTATGAAAATAATTTTGGTACTCTAACAATTTGTTATTCTGAATTTTTAACAAACAGGTTCTGACTCTGATAGAGACCATTGCAATGTCATTCTGGTATGACATAAGTCGCTTCTGCACCAAAGAAGCAAGTCTGCTTCTGTACCTACTCACATTCAGAAAGATTCTAAGAAGACAATATGTTGCTACTGCAATACTCTCTTGGATTCTGCCTCTGAGCGTTGCTCTGATGATTTACTTCTGAAGGCTTTCTAGCTTCTGAAGTTGTTCTCTTCTGAAGACTATGTGCTAAAGACTCCAAAGACAAGGTTCTTCTGAACAAAGTTCTGAAGACTCTGAAGACTTAAGTTTCTGAAGACTTAAAGTTCTGAAGACTAACTGCTGAAGACTCTGAAGACAAGGTTCTGCTAAACAAAGTTCTGAAGACTTAAGTTTCTGAAGACTAAGTGCTGGAGACTCTGAAGACAAGGTTATGGTAAACAAAGTTCTGAAGACTTTGAAGACCCAGTGATCAAATCTTCTACTCATGCTTCAAAAATCTCTATCCAGAAGCCTCTGATGTACATGAGTAAAGATCAAAAGTTTACGAGGGAAATAGTACATAGTATGTATCAAAAACGTTTCATTCCACTATCCTGATTTTGTGGTGAAAAGAACAACTTTTTAGATTTTCATCCCTACATAACGATATTCTTTCAAGTCGCCATCTCACTCAAGGATATTCCTGATCTGCCCTTCAACAGATCTTTTACTAGCTATACTAGGACTTGATAACTTGAAGAAAATAAAGAAGAACAACAACACAAGAACATAACAACGAAAAAACTCATACTGTGTGCAAATTTTCTTTAAGTCTTTTTAAGATATTCATTGTGTTTATATCTGCTTGATTAGAAGCATTTCATTGTAAACATTTATCTTTCACAAACTGTGTTTGTAATTCCTTAAGGAACCAGTTAGGTCAAAATCCTTAAGAAGACTTAGACAATTAGTCTTTGTGGTTGTTAGTCACCACTAGTTGCTAGTGCAGATTGTAATCAGTTGATTATATTGGATTAAGTCCTTGGATAAGGTAAAATACCTTGGCGGGTGGACTGGATTAGCTTGATAGTTTTCAAGTGAATCAGGATATATCGTGTGTCTTTCTCTCTTGTTTAGTTTCTTTATGATTTCTGTTTGAGCTTCATAAAAAGATTTCATTTTAAAAAACCCAATTCAAACCCCCTCTTTCTTGTGTTTTTCTAACACCTTCAACCTACTCTGATACCAACAATGTAACACCCTAAAACCCAACACCATTTTCTTAAAACATATTATTTTTCTCAACATCGTTCTTACACATACTCAACATGCATCTTTCACAAAATTATAATATAAGTCAACAGTGGAACTCAAAACATTGAAAACGTTTATTTGTCTCAAAAATCTCAGAACATAAAAGCAACAAAGTAACCCATCGGAATGTTACATATTAAAAGGACAACTAAAAAAAAGTAAAATAATGAATAAGGCATCTACGTCATACTCCAGCTCAACAACAATTATTGCTCCTCTACTTTTGTATTTGTACCACAAGTGTACATGAAACCGCTAACAAAATAACCAGGGGTAAGAATACATTAACTAATGTTAGTGGTTCATCAAACAATAAAGGATAGCATGATTTATAACAATCATTAATCTTATGAATCATTCATAATAGTTACTCAATCGCAATGCATATATGTATGCAAAGTATCAACTCTTCTACTCTAATGCATATGGTATCAAATTTGGACATCTGAGTAATGTTACTAATTCATTTAGTCACTGATGGTTCCTCTCTGAACCCGAACTCGTCACTGGTCCCCTCTTCTGAACCAGGAAGTCGTCTCTGGATCGAAGTTCGTACACCTATCTCCATTATACATGATGCATTAAACGCAAGAAAACAAATATCAATGCACAAATCATCACGGGTCCTTCTCTGAACCTACATTATCACCAATATAAGGCCATCAACATAGTTCCTCTGTGAACTACACATCTCAACATAACTCAGTATATATATATATATATATATATATATATATATATATATATATATATATATATATATATATATATATATATATATATATATATATATATATATATATATATATATATATATATATATATATATATATATATATATATATATATATATATATATATATATATATATATATATATATAACACAAATCTAATACTTAACAATGCTCCCCAGCAGTGTAAGAAAATATATATATATATATATATAACACAAATCTAATACTTAACAATGCTCCCCAGCAGTGTAAGAAAATAACATTACACAATCATCAGCATTCAATAGGGTCAGCTCATAACCCAACAGAGCTCACAAAAAACTTTTCCACTTTTTATTCAAGGTATAAGATCCACAAGGTGTAATCTAACCTTAACTCATTAACTCACTGAATCTATCATGAACATATCAGTATGACACAAAACATCACTCATTTTAGTCACCCAACTTTAAAACATCAACATAATTCACCACATTCATCAACAGTTGTCAAAGTCACAAACTAATTCATAAACAATTGAATCAAACAACCCACTTTTCACATTTAAAAATTTTTATTCCCATCCCCATACACACATATAACCTTTATGGTAGTACTACGGGGGGTCAATGGCCCAACGATGTGAACTGCATCTCAATCGGGGTTACGAAAATAACGTTACGCTCAAAACATAATTTCCCATACAAAATTCCATAGGCCTGCTACGACCCCTATAGCAGCAATTATGGACCTTAGTGGCTGGCCTCCCCCCACCCTTTTTGTTTTCACTCTGGTATAAAAACCAAAGAGCTTATACGGTTGCCCGTAGCAGCTTCAGGATCATTTTTGCACTTTGCAGTTTTGTGTGATGATGACAGTTTCTCATTACATAATTTTTATAAGTATTTGCGATGGATTCAATTAATTTGCAATTTAAAGATGAGATAAATATGGAGAAAATGAAAATTTCGAAGAAACAGAGCAAAGCCAAGAAATCGGGAAGAAATTATGAAGAAACAAGCAATGTTTAGCACAATTTACATCTTGACGCATGTCCATTAAATTGATCATATATGGAGTTCTGTAACTCATTTTGAGACGGGTTTATTTTTTGCAAAATGCATCTAAAAAGAATATATAGCTTATGGAATAATCACGTGTGCGATGCAGCGTGTTCAAAAATCATGTGCGCGATGGAAAAATCATGCGCGCGATGGGGCTATTTTCTGGGCTTTTCTAATGCGTTTTGACTGCTTTTAAAGGGGAAATCTGTACTTTTTCAAGGGTTCTAAGATTTTACACAAAAAGTTACAATTTATAACACCAGAAGACATATTTAAATCCATTAGAGGCCAATTCTTCAAGGAAATTCTTATGCAAACCTCTTATTATTATTTGGTATTGTAATTTGAATTAAGAGTAGCTAATTCTCTCTAAGTTAGGTTGTGTTTAATGAACCTATTTTGATATTTTTAGGACATATGTTTGACTCATATTGCATGAGTAATTTAATCTATAATTCTATTCAATTGCACCTTGTCCTTAATGTTTTTTATGTGAGATACTCTTTTAATCTGATTTTGGGCATATAGAGAATACTGACCATTAGTCTATGTGTTAGACCTAGGACAATTGTTATGCTTACACTGGTTTAATAGGGATAGGAGACCCCTAGTAGTGACTTAGGAATTAACGCTCTGTTGCATTGCCTAATCTTGCTTACGCTAGTGGACTAGGGATAGAAAAATATGAGTATTGATTAGTGAGATACATTACAAGAGGTTTGGTAAAGCGTTTTTGCTAATTCATCATGGGATTATAGTGATAATATCATTCATGTAATGCATCGAACATCAACAATAGAGAAATAGGGGATTCTATACACAACCTGACCCTTTAGTAAACTTGTTAGAACACTTTATTTTCTTTTTGCAATTAAAACTCGAAGCCCCCCCCCCCATTTAGTATTTTCTACGCATTGTACAATTTTGTCTTGTTAAATAGTAATCCATGTGAGTTCGGTCTTTTTTATTACTACGAAACTATCGGTACACTTTCCGAGAAGTCATCATGGAAATTCTCTGATTTTTTAACATTGCATCAGACCTCAAACCCTAAAATTTGACTTCTAGTAGCCCCAAAACACACAGTAACTCATGGTATTCAAATCATATGACAATTGAACACTTCATAACACTAAATCAACTTTATCACATCAATTTATCATACTTTTTTATCAGCACATAACCTAATCATATGAACTACATCATCTCTAATTTTATCATGTCATCCAACCATACAAAAATAAACATCAAAAACATCCATTAACAAATCACAAAATTGAATCAACAATAACAACCAAAGGGGTTTTGCACAAACCACTTCAAGGTCCAAATTTCACAACCATGGTGGAAAAGGAAGAAGAAAAGGAAAGAGGGTAACAATCCCTCTCTATCCCACATGCTTTAACACCCATAGATGAATAGTCCTCCCCTACCTCGAATTCGTGAAAAAGTTTGGATCTTGATGATAGAAACTCCCTCTCTTTACTCTTATTCTGGTAGGGTTTTTCTCTTCTATCTTTCTCTTTGTCTTTCAATTTCACGTATTGAACTTTTTCTTCCCCTCTTTTTTATTTCAAAAAATAAAATAAATCTAATTATAATTGGTTCTCACTATCACCCCCAATCTTTACTAATTCCATTTATTTTCTCTATTTTCAATTACTTTATATTTTCCTCCCAAACCCACTTATTCCCCTTTTCCACACTAAGTTTATAATATTAAAATACAAGTAATTCTCCCTAATTATTATTACCCAACTAAATAAATACTCCCTTCAAGCTCAATAATCAAATAAAAATAATCTAAATTCAAATAAAAAATTATAATAAACATATTATAATAAAATTAGGGTGTTATAAGCTCGGGACCAGTACTTCAAGAAACCATTCTTGTGGGAACGTGCACATTCCACCACGACCGGAGATGAGTAGAGAGCAAAGCCTCAAGAGTAGTAGGTTTCACCAGCATGTCAGCATTGGTTATAACCTTGGATGTATTAAGAGCTGCATATCCTCTCCGTCAAGCCTATGGGAAAAACTGACCAATCCGAGGAGTTGTTGACCATAATGTCAGCATTGGTTATAACCATGAAAGTATTAAGAGTGGAAGGAGTCCCTACCATTTTGGAGACAAGCCAGTGGTATCTGTTGGTTTTATCTAACTCAATTAACTAAAGTCCTCTTTGGGCTAGTTCATCATCTTTAAAGTGATCATCGGGACTGATCCAAGACACAACGTTAGACTTCCCCCAACACTCTAAATGGTGTGTGGTTTCATTATTGTTGTGCTCACTACCATTCATTCTCCTATAATTTCGAATAAAGCTAACAACGTATTCCCTCCTTTGATGATCAACTTCTATTTCCGCCTCAATCAAGATAAGGGGAGGCAAGAGTTTCTCAATAGAACTCTCACCCCACCGTCTTTTTTCGAAAATTGAGCCTCTCAAGGATCTCTCGAAGGAACTATGTCTAAAAGAGAATCTCCCAACACTCCATCCATTTATGAATCATCAATCAGAAAGACGATCTCTGATTTAGAATCCCCATTGATAGAGGAAAGAGTATGCAAATCAGACTCCGTTCCACTTTTCGAAGAAGAGGAACTGCTACTTTACAAACCACTCTCTTTGATAATATGGTTATCACTCATATAAACAAAGAAACAACAAATGCTTGAAGAAAAAAGCTTGATTTGGAGGAGAATACCTTAAAGTGGGAGGTCAAAGACAAGGATGTGAAAGCTGAAGGTTAGAGCTTGAAAGATTTGAATGTGTGATGACAGATACTCCAGGAAAAGCGCTATTAGAGAATAAGGAAAAGTTCAAATGAAATCATGGATATCCAATCTAATAGGTTGCAAAAATTTCACCAAAATTTTTCTACCCTTATATAGGCAGAGGCAATCAGATGGATCAAATCGAAAGGAAGAAACAGACGCATACCAACGGTCAGATTTCACCTTGAGAATGAAACCGGACTCAAATACACTCAAGTGCACAAAAAGCAACGCCACTCTCTGTCTTTTCAGGTCACACGTCAAGAGAAAAACGAAGAAACGTTTCGATGATGAGACTGCATTTAATGTTCGTGTTTCCCATTACTCTTTGGCAAAACCAAAGCAATGCATATGTGCTAACACACGAAAAAAAATTCTAAAGGCCGACCACGACTGCTAAAAGACTCCAACGACATCCAAAGTGTTTGGCGGATCTTGGAAGCAACTGTTTAGTGTCAGTCAAATGCCCAATAATAAGGCAAGACTCATTTTTTATGCCCGCTCCATTGAGGCAAATGTATAAATACTTTCACAAGGGGTTTTCAGGTACACAATCTCTAATCTTCAATTTCACTACAATCATCTTGAACCCTAACTGAGTTGGGAGTTCGAGTGCTAAACATACAGGTACCCTCTAGGTCCATCTTACTAGAGATTAGAAACACCATTTCAACGTAAAGCCTCTGATTCAAGAGCTCACAATCGCAATCTTCGAATCAAGACACTACGACCTTGAATCGTCTACGAGGCTTCGCTCCATCATAGTTTCTGCAATTTTCTCCACTTTTGGTTCCATATCTTTTGCTTTTATTTTTTACTAAATACATAGTAGTTACAACCTTCGTAACGAATAATTACAAATTAAAAAACATCACAAGTTGTCTAACCTAATCTAAAAAATATGTTAAACATAATTAAATATAAAACCAAGATACAGTTTCAGAAGGGTTATAAGTAACCTAATCTTGTCCTAAATTTTATTTTGATGACCCTAATCTATTTCTAAATTCAAACAAATCCGATAACTTATAAGTCAGTTTAGATCAAATTAATTTTAGATGAAATTGAGTTAACCCGAAATAGATTAAAATTATTTTTTAGTCTTAAAAAATTGATTATAGTATTTTAAGACATTCATTTAAATAAATGAATTTTAAAACAAATGTACTATAATTTGTTAATTATATCAATTTTATTAAAATATTTATAATAAAACTCAATTATTAAACTATTTGATTGAGCTGCATAGAAGCTGCATTGAATTCATCTTTTCTATATAATCATGTACTTAGGTTGTACTTTGCATTTGCAATCAACAAACTTCAAATTTGACACATTTTTTTGTTTCTGCTTTGGCTCTCGGTAATCATTCATCATCAAACTCTTTTCCTCTTTCATATTCACATTACCAAATTGAATGTATGGTTGATGCTATCTGTGTGTTCTCAATAGCATTTCTAGTTTGCTGATTACAATTTTTCTTCTTTTGTATAGAATTTCTGTTAACTGTTTTATCGGTGGTTTCAAGAGAGGCATGGGAAGAGTTTTCTTGATCGATCTTGAAGGAGACTTCTATAACTGCATTTATTGTCAGACACCTTTTGCCCTAGTTCATCATATCATTTCAATGGTTTCTTCATTTTCCTTCCCACAAACTTCAATTTCATTATAACTCTTGTTTTTGCTTGATTCATGTCTAACTCTCGTTTTCTCTTAGTCTTTCCATTGCAGTCATGGGAAGGCTTATCTTTTTGATCAAGTGTTAGTTTCATGTCTGCTATATGTTGAATTTGTAATAATAGTGCAATTGCTATTGGATGGAAACTGAATATCACACCTTATGACAGTGTGAATGTCTCGTTCGGAGAGAAAGAAAACCGAAGGATGATCACGGGACTGCATACTGTCGTCGATATATATTGTGTTACATGTTGTTTATGTGTTGGATGAAAATATTAGAGGTGACAATTGAATCCATTAAGGCAAAATTCATCCAATCCATCCATCAAATTCATCCACTACATAAAAAATAAGTTAATGGATTGGATTAAATCCATCCATTTATATGCATAGATGGATTCAATCCATCCAACATATTTTAAAGATCCAATGGATTATTTTTATTTTCGCTAGATTTATTTTTTTTTAAAATAATTAAAAATAGATTTTTTAAAAAATAATTAAAAAATTATAATTTTTTTTAAAAAAAATCGAATTTCTTTTCGAAAAACGATTTTTTTTTTAAATGGTTTTTTTTTCCAAAATAAAAAAAAATGATTTTTTTTCGGAAAAAAAAACTATTTTTTCGTAAAATTTTTTAATAAAAAAAGAAAAAAAAATTCCCGAAAAAAAAAACCGACTTTTTTTTTGAAAAAAAATCGATATTTTTCAAAAATTAAAATATCAATTTTTTTCTTGAAAATACAAAAAATAATTTTTTCAAAAATAAAATAAAATTAATTTTTAAAAATAGAAAAACATATTTATTTTTAAGAAATAAAAAAAAAAGTTGGATGGATGGATATTCATCCATTAAAAATATGTTAATGGATGGATTTTATTCTTAACGGATGGATTAGATTGGATAATTTTAAGAAAATTTTAGTGGATTGTTAATGGACTAAAGAATTGTTTTAATCCATCCATTAACAATCCAATTCATATCCATCCATTCCATCCATTTTGTCACCCCTAAAAAATATGTAAGGACAGTGAAGTTCTCGAATCTCATGATTTTTTATTTATCTGTTAACCTATAATTTTATGTTTAATTTTTTGTTTTTGGTGCATGCTTATGAGAATTCTCAAAAGTACAAAGAAGGAAAGTTTATCCTTGAAAGGTAATCAATCTATAAAATATGTTTAGACGCTTAACTTTTTTGTTCAAATTCCGCCACACAGCATAGTTACAACCATAATTTTACAATACTAAACAACAATAGTGATTTGTTTCAATTCTGCTATGCGATCGTGCGCTCCTATAGCTGCCATTCGACGCGATAGGGATATATAAGAGGAGGAATTAATGGTTTATTATTCCACATTTTGATTAGATGTGCTTTATATTACATAGGTTTAAGCTGATGAGGCCTAATGGAGTCATCGACATGCCTAAGCCTGTTCTTGAAGATGCTTGATTTACTTGCTTGAAGATGATTTCAATTTCGAATTGTACATTCTTTATGCTTCATCATGTTGTTGAAATCCAGTATCTTAGGAAATAGAAACTTTACAAATATGCTATTTTGGAATTGGTATATTTGCAATACCATTCATAAAACTTTTAAAAGTTACTGCAGTTTGTTACAAGAAACTTTCAATTTCAAGATACTATGAAGTTCATGACAAGTTTCAAGGCTTTTCAATAAGCAATGTTATATACAAGCTTTGTCAAATTCTTATTACAATATAGGGTCTATCTCACGGTAGTGACTCGAAAAATCATTTTCCACTTGAAATAGCAATATAATCTAAGTTCTACTGAACTGTGCATTTACTACCCAAGGCCATAGATTAGTACAAAAGTAAAAAAATAATCACTAGGCTTTTCAAGAATCACTCTTTGTTTTACCTTTCAATGAAAATGTGTAACTACTTGTTTGCCTAACTGTTAAATCCAATAATTGAAAGCCCAACTGGAAACCCGCATGGAGGGAACAAATTCGACTTCATTACAAATGTCTCGGATATTCTTTGTTATTACAATATTTTCTTGATTGTTTTAAGTGTGACGTTTTTTTTTCAGTTTTTCTTTATTTTGTAATCTTTAACTCATCTAACACTTTCTATAAATTATTAACAGAGATTGTATCTTCGAATGGTAATATTTGGTTAAATTCTCAACATCAATCCTTGAATCCTAAATACTTGTTAGAGATACAATTTTTAAAAATACTGAAAATAATTTTAATATTGAAAACCATCTATGAAGATTTATTTCATTTTTATTTGGTATATCTAATTTTTGATCTAGTGTGTTCTAAAGGAAAATCACGATCAAAATACGCAGTAGAAAAGAAATCCCTCAAGTCGATCTACATGAATGAACATGATTATTGATAGAATGGCTACCTCTTATGACAATTAAGCATTGATGTATAATTAGAAACAATCACGAGTTTCAACAAACAACAACATCTCTACTTATCCCACACGAACAAAGTGTTTTCAACCTCAATTTTAAATTGTAGCCTTAGAGACCCCTTAATTGTGATTAAGTTGGCTAAAGATGTTAATGGATTTGAGTTTGTATATGTGTATGTGGAGCATTGCATTGATAATCTTGATGTGGTAGATGAGAAAGTGCAAATTAATGGTGATAATGGTCTAATTTATGATGTTATTGATGAAGTACACGACGTTGACGATGAAGTGCATGATGTTGATGATGAAGTACAAGTTAGGGTTGGTTCATGGGATAACATAGGCAGCGAAAATGTTGATGAAGATGTACAAGTTGAAAGTGATGCCAAAAAGGATTCTGGTGATGATGATGTTGAATATGTTAGAAGAGATGGTGACATAAACAATTTTAATGATATTAAGTATGAGTGCAGTAATAATTTTTTATTACTACATGAGAAGCATGAGAAGTTTATAGCTTATAAAAGTGGTAAGTGATTCAAGTTTCAATTAGATAACAATAAAGAGATGGCGATGAAATAACATGTTAATTAAGTGCATGGATGGTTGCAAGTTTTATATGAGAATTAGTAAAAGGTTTGGAACAACTTTTTGCAAAACATTTTCATAATATTGATTATGATACCGTGTGTGAGTGCAAATTTTCATTAGGTATATTTTATATGATGCCAAAAATAGAATATGTTAACATACATTGGACAATATCATCTGAGTCTAGCTATGCAATTTAACATTAGGAAGCATGACAACATATTGAGAAAGGTTTAGAAAATATTCATCCATCAAGAAGAGGTTGACACAACATGTTTTAGGTTGGCACATGGAAGAAATTTTTTTTATGTGTTGACAAATCTATTTTTTAGGTCGGCATATGTACTGCATTTTTAAAGCCACTAGGCTATGTTAGATGTGTCGCCTTCACAAGTCGACACATGACCTTTACAGGTCGACCTATGACTTACATAGGTCGAAACATGCATCAAAAATCTTAAAAATTTGTATTATTTTTCATTCCTTTTGCATTTTATATATAT
>OZ012737.1:430974305-431005786 GCA_963859935.3 Lathyrus sativus
TATCACAAGCTCTAGTTAATTTCGTGCTTTAATATTTACTTATTAGAAAATGACTACCGAACCTAAAGATGCATACAATCGAGCACTTATTTTTACCGGTGAAAATTATGCCTATTGGAAAGCTTGTATGTGTAACCATATCGACTTGGTTGATAAGGGTCTGTGGGACGCCATTATCAATGGTCCTAATCAAATTGCGGTAACTAATGCTCAAGGTGTCGTCGTACCAAAAATAAAAGCACAGTGGGATGATAATGATAAGAAATTATGGTCACGTGATTGAAAGGCACACAATATTCTCATATCCGCACTTGATGCTGATGAATATTATCAAGTCTCTTATTTTGAAAGCGCCAATTCTATGCGGGACACATTAGAAGTTGCCGATGAGGGAACTAAGTATGTCAAACAAGCTAGGATAAATATGTTAAATCAAGATTTTAAACTATTTTACATGAAGCATGGTGAAACCATTGCCGACATGCAAAAGAGGTTCATACATATTATAAAATTTTTAAAGGCTCTAGGTAATCCTATCTCCAATGATATAGCTACTAATAAAGTTTTGAGGTGTCTTAACAGGGAATGGCAACCCAAGGTCCCTGCGATCAAAGAAGTGGATGATATGAAAACACTTGATCTGATAACTTTATTTAGCAAGCTAGAACAATATGAGAAATAACTCACTTACTTGGAAAAACATGAGAAAAATCATGAGAAGAAGATGAAGAAGAATAAAGGTAAAGAAAAAGAGGAAGAAAAGAAGTTTATTGCTCTAAAGGTTTCAAGTTTAAAGTCCTCAATCAATGAGCAAAGTGATTGTGAAACAAGAGATGACGAGAATTTGGATGATGAATATATGGGACCTTTTATGAAGATATTCAACAAGTACATCAAAACAAATGGTGTAAAGTTTTCGAAAAAAAACCTCATCAAATTTAGAAGACAATCAAACTCATAAAAGGAAGATGATGACAAGAAAAGAATATCAAGACGTTCATGTTACAATTGTGGCAAAACCAGGCATTAGAAGCTAGAGTGTCCATTGGTAGAGAAAGACAAAGAGAATGACCATCACAGAAAATCTAGCAAGTCTAGAAGAGCTTATATTGCGTGGGAAAGCGATAGTGATTCCTCAGGTGATGAAATCTCAAGTGATGAGGAAGAAGGGAAAAATGTTTGTCTCCCGACTTATTATCGCAAAAAGAAGAAAAAGAATATAAGTCACTCTAAATATAAACATGTTGATGAATTGTATTATTTTGAGTTGCAAAAAGGTTTTGAAAATCTACATGGAGAAGTTGTATACGCTTTCAAAAAGTTAGCTTCAAATAAAATAATTTTTACATATTTAGAAGCTAAAGTTTGGAAACCGAAAAATAATATGGAAGCTCTTAAGAAATTTATGGTATTTATTCAAAAAGTTAAATATGAGGATGAAGAAACTTCATGGTTCAGTTATGAAACTTGTCACATTTGGCAAAAGAAGTAAATACTCTTAAAGCTAATTTGGACAAGACATTACAACCAAATGTCACTTTTTCTATATATACTACCAAGTATAAGATGCCTTCTCATAATCTTTATAGAAGGTATAGCTTTGGTGAAAAGGATCAAAATAACAAAGGTCACTCTTCTCATCATTTAACTTGTCACTTTTGTTGCAAGAAGGGTCATACCATTGCAAAATGCAAGTTTAGAAAATTTCTTGTGCCTAAAGGCGTTTTTCAATGGTTGCCTAAATGCAACCAAGTTTTCATTCACCTTTAAGGAACCAATGAAGATTGGATACCTATAATTTCTTGTTGATTTTTCTAGATAAATGGCTTGGCTCTATGAAGAGAGTATGGGATATCGTTTGTGGTTGCTCAAGACATTATACGTGTGACATCTCCTTGTTTCGTTAACTTTGTGGCAAGGAAGAAGGGGTGTGTTACCAAGGAAGTCAACAAATAGTGTTTATTAATTGGTAAAAGTGTGTAGATTATTTGTAACGCTTCTATCCGATAAATGTGGAAAAGGTATTTCATTTCATGATGTAGATGTATCTTCAAGAGACATACTCAAGGACATTAAATAAGGGATTGATCACCTAAGACTATGAAACTTGAAGAGGAGTAAGATAACTATCATGAAAGAGACAATAATGAAAGTCCAACCAAAAAGGATGAACATCAAATCAATAATTTTTTCTTGAATTCGTTGCAAATTATGTTAGAACACAGATTGGTTCTTAATAATATCTCTTTGTTTTGATGATAACTGTTAGGAAATTTTATATTTAAGAATTATATACTCTAAAATTTGCTTGAGAGTTTTACTGCAGATTGAAATGAAATTAACACTCCAGAAGCAAATCTGAATGGTATACAAGAAAGTGATTGACTCTAAAGCGCCAGATGCATTCATTAGAAGATTCTGATTGCTGTTTACAGAAGATCCTGAGCCTAGTCTCCAGAAGGATCTGAAGCAAGAAGCTCCAGAATATTCTGAAGCAGAAGCATCTGAAGCTAGTCAGAAGCATCTGAAGCTAAGAAGAATATTGTATGAAGAGTTTATCAAAGCATAGTTTCTACAGAAGTTTCTGAAAGTACTAAAGCTGCCAAGTACTGAAGTTCTGTGTCAAATATGCTCTGATGATCAACACGCTGAAAGCACACATGCTGCAGAAGACTCTGATACAGCAAAGTTCTGAACATCATTAGAAGACTCTGACTCAATCAGATTCAGATGAACTTGCTGAAAACTGAAGAAGAAATATTCAAAGAATATATTCGTTGGAGTAAATCAAACGTCTCTTTCCTCATTTGTGCTAGACACAAGAACACAGACAAAAAGGATTTTTTTGTGCTTTCTACTTCTAGGAAAGGTCACTTGATGTGAAGACAAAAAGGCTCAGACCTTTTTGGGACGCTCTTCTCAATGTTCAGCTTCCTTGGATCAGCTGCCTATAAAAGGAAGACTCCACCAAATTCTTCAGTTAGACATTTTGCTGAAAAGAAATTATAACGTTCAAAGCTCTCATTCTTTCATATTCATTCTTAGAATTATTTGTACTTAAACTTAAGAGAAATATCACTGTTGTGATAAAAGCTTTTTAGAAGCATTCATACTCTTGTATTTAATTTACATTGATTGTAAAGGTTTTCCTTAAGAGGATTCAGTTGGAATCAGTAGCTCTTGAGAAGACTAAGAACAGTTGTTCTTAGGTGTTACTATTGTAATCTGTTTGATTAAATAGTGGATTAAGTCCTTGTTGAGAAAGGCAAATCACTCTAGGAAGGGTGTACTGGAGTAGTTGAGTTCAACGAACCAGGATAAAAATAATTGTGTTTTTATTTCTAAGTTTTAATCTTTCATACTTATTCAACCCCCCCTTCTAAGTATTATCTCACCTTCAGTTGGCATCAGAGCTCTGGTTCTGTGTGTGCTACCACTTAACAGTGACAGTAAAGATCCAGAGAGAAATACTTTGATATATATTTATTTGTTACAATGGCTGATAATACAATATCCAACGTTAACAATAAATATGAAGAAAGGGACAGGATCAGCACCAAACCCACTATGTTTGATGGGGAGAAATTTGATTACTGGAAAGACAGAATTGAGAGTTTTTTCCTAGGATATGATGCTGATCTATGGGATCTAGTCATAGATGGATATGTCTATCCCACAGATGGGAATGACAAGAAGATAGACAGAAAATCTATGATAGATGCTCAGAAGAAAGATTTTAGAAATCATCACAAAGCCAGGACTATATTATTGAATGCAATTTCCCATACCGAGTATGAAAAAATTACAAACAGGGAAACTGCTTTTGATATGTTTGAATCCCTAAAAATGACTCATGAGGGAAATTCTCAAGTCAAGGAGACAAAAGCTCTGGCTCTGATCCAGAAGTATGAGGCCTTCAATATGGAAGACTCTGAATCTGTTGAAGCCATGTTCTCCAGATTTCAGATCCTCACAGCTGGGCTGAAGGTTCTGGACAAGGGATACTCTACATCAGATCATGTAAAGAAAATCACCAGAAGTCTGCCTACCAGATGGAGACCAATGGTGACTGCTTTGAAGATGGCTAAAGATCTGAACAAGATCTCTCTAGAAGAACTCATCAGCTCACTGAGGAGCCATGAAATTGAGCTTGAGGAAGATGAACCTCAGAAGAAAGAAAAAGGTAAATCTGTTGCCTTAAAATCTAACAAAACTGCTAAAGCTTTGCAGGTTATTCAAGAAAGCTCTGAAGAATCTTCTTCTGAAGAAGAAGATGAATTATCCATGCTGTCCAGAAGGATCAACAGACTCTGGAAGCACAAGGGAAATAAGTTCAACAACTTCAGAAGATCTGATAATAGAAAGGAATCTTCTGGGCACAGAAGATCTGGCAAGAAAGAAGTTGTTTGCTATGAGTGCAAAGAACCTGGGCATTACAAGAATGATTGCCCCAAACTTCAGAAAGAAAAACCCAAGAAGAAGTTTAACAAAAAGAAGAAGGTTCTGATGGCAACATGGGATGACTCAGATGAATCTGAATCATCTTCTGAATCAGAAGAAGAATGTGCTAATGTTGCACTGATGGCCAGCACAGAGGATCAAGAGGAAGGTACCTCAGGATATGAATTAGATTCTGAATCTGATGATGACGCTGAAGAGGTAATGGCTAAACTTACCAAAGAAGAACTTATAAAAGTTTTAACAGAAGTTCTTAAAATTTATAACAATATCAAACTCAAATACAAGAAGCTGAAAAGCAATCTTGAATCTGAGATTGATCTTCTGAAGACAGAACTTGTTGAGCAAAAAGAAATTAATCTGAAAATCAAAAATGACTTTGAAATAACTCAACAAGAATCTGAATCTGAGACTAAGTCATGTGAAAACATTTTAGAAAAATATGACTCTAGCTTTCAGAGATTTCTTACTAAGAGCATAGACAGAAGCAAGATGGCTTCTATGATCTATGGTGTTAGTGGAAACAACAGAAGAGGTATTGGATATGAATCTTCATCTGGAAGCAATCCAAAATCTGTTGACAAACTTTTCATCAAGAAGACACCTCTGTATTCTCAATTTAAATTTGGTCACTTAAATGACATTAAACACATAAGCTCTGAGAAGAATACTTATGTGTTTAAACCCAAGGCAAGTCAGAATAAACATTATGTTGAAAAACAGAAGTTTAGACAAACCTACAAACCAACTAACCCCAAAGGACCCAAGAAGATCTGGGTACCTAAAAACAAAATAATTCCTGTTGCAGATGTTCTTAGCAGCAAGGTCATGACGCCAATCATGGTACCTGGACTCTGGATGCTCACGACACATGACAGGAGAAAAGTCTATGTTCCAAAGCCTGGAACTTAGATCTGGAGGTGATGTGAAGTTTGGAGGGAACCAGAAGGGCAAGATCATTGGATCTGGCACTATTAGAAATGGTAAACTTCCCTCTATTACTAATGTTTTACTTGTTGAAGGGTTAAAACATAACTTATTGTCCATAAGTCAATTAAGTGACAATGGTTATGATATTACCTTTAATCAAAAATGTTGTAAAGCTATTAGTCAAAATGATGGCTCTATCCCATTTAGTGGTAAGAGGAAAAACAACATTTATAAAATAAATCTTTCAGAACTTAAAGTTCAAAATGTTAAATGCCTCTTGTCTGTTAATGAAGAGCAATGGGTCTGGCACAGAAGATTGGGCCATATTAATATGAGACGTATATCTCAGATTAATAAACTTAATCTTGTCAGAGGACTCCCTAATCTGAAGTACACTTTAGATGCTCTTTGTGAAGCATGCCAGAAAGGGAAGTTTTCAAAAACATCTTTCAAATCAAAAAATGTTGTTTCTACTTCTAAACCACTAGAATTACTTCATATTGATATGTTTGGACCAGTGAAAACTGCATCCATCAGAGGCAAGAAGTATGGATTAGTCATTGTTGATGACTTTAGTAGATGGACATGGGTAAAGTTCTTAAAACACAAGGATGAGTCACATTCTGTGTTCTTTGACTTCTGCAAGCAAGTCCAGAATGAAAAGAATTTCAAAATTATAAAAGTCAGAAGTGATCCTGGTGGTGAATTTGAAAATAAATATTTTGAAAAATATTTTTCTGAAAATGGCATTGCTCATGATTTTTCCTGTCCTAGAACTCCACAACAGAATGGGGTTGTAGAGAGGAAAAACAGAACTCTGCAAGAAATGGCCAGAACCATGATCAATGAGACAAATCTGGCAAAACACTTTTGGGCAGAAGCAATCAACACAGCCTGTTACATTTAGAACAGAGTGTCTGTTAGACCTCTTCTGAAGAAGACTCCTTATGAACTGTGGAAGAACAAAAAGCCCAACATTTCATATTTTCATCCTTTTGGATGTATTTGCTATATGTTAAACACTAAGGAAAATCTGAGCAAGTTTGATTCCAAAGCACAGAAGTGTTTCATGCTTGGATATTCTGAACGCTCTAAAGGCTACAGAGTATACAACACTGAGACACAGATTGTGGAAGAATCCATTCATTTCAGATTTGATAATAAGCTTGGCTCTGAAAAGCCAAAGCAGTTTGATAACTCTGCAGATAGGGAAGTAGTCTTCATTGACTCTGAAGTTCCAGAAGCAGACAAAATTCAAGTGAAGGAACCAAAAGCAACTCTAGATGCTACTCCTTTAACTTCTCAGATGAATAATCTAAACATTTCTGAAGAGTCAACTATTAGAGGATCATCATCCAGAATTAAAGCTTCTCATCCAGAGGATGTTATTATTGGAAAGAAAGATGATCCCATCAGAACAAGATCCTTTCTAAGATCATCTGAAGCATCACTATTTGGACTAGTGTCAGAAATTGAACCATCTTCTGTAGATGAAGCTCTGCAAGACAATGATTGGATTATTGCCATGCAAGAAGAGCTAAATCAATTCAGCAGAAATGATGTATGGGATCTAGTTCAAAGACCTCAAGGATTCAATATAATTGGTACAAAATGGGTCTTCAGAAATAAGCTAAATGAGAAAGGAGAAGTTGAGAGGAATAAGGCAAGGTTGGTTGCTCAAGGGTACAGTCAGCAAGAAGGTATTGATTACACTGAGACATATGCTCCAGTAGCAAGGTTAGAATCTATACGCCTTCTTATTTCATTGCTGCACAAAATAACATCACTCTGTATCAGATGGATGTTAAAAGTGTCTTTCTTAATGGTATTATAGAAGAAGAAGTTTATGTCCACCAACCTCCTGGTTTTGAAAATGAAAAATTTCCAGATCATGTTTTCAAATTAAAGAAATCTCTATATGGTTTAAAACAAGCTCCCAAAGCTTGGTATGAGAGATTGAGCAATTTTCTTCTGGAGAAGAATTTCATCAGAGGCAAAGTGGATACAACACTCTTTTGTAAATCAATTAAGAAAGATCTTCTAATTTGCCAAATTTATATAGATGATATTATTTTTGGATCAACAAATATTATGCTTGGAAAGGAGTTTGCTACATGTATGCAGGCAGAATTTGAAATGAGCATGATGGGAGAACTCAGATTCTTTCTAGGAATCCAAGTTAATCAAACTCCAGAGTGCACCTACATACATTAGACAAAATATGTTAAAGAACTTCTGAAGAAATTTAACATGTCTGATAGCAAGCTGGAAAAGACTCCAATGCATCCTACTAGCTCTCTTGGCAAGGAAGAGGTAAGTAAGAAAGTAGACCAGAAGCTCTACAGAGGTATGATTGGCTCTCTTCTTTATCTTACTGCTTCTAGACCTGACATATTGTTCAGTGTTTGCCTGTGTGCTAGATTCCAATCAGATCCTAGAGAATCACACTTGACAGCTGTCAAGAGGATTCTAAGGTATCTGAAAGGTACTTCTAATGTGGGTTTGTGTTACAGAAAATCTGATGATTTCAAATTAGTTGGATTCTGTGATGCTGACTACGCTGGAGATAGAGTGGAAAGAAAAAGTACTTCTGGAAGTTGTCAATTTCTAGGAAGAAACCTAATCTCCTGGTACAGCAAGAAGCAACCCACAATTGCACTTTCAACCACAGAGGCTGAATACATTGCTGCTGTTGGATGTAGCACGCAGATGCTCTGGATGAAGAGTCAACTAGAAGATTATCAAATTTTTGAGAGTAACATTTCTACCTTTTGTGACAATACTTCTGCTATATGTTTGTCCAAGAATCCCATTTTACATTCTAAGGCAAAACATATAGAAATTAAGCATCATTTCATCAGAGACTATGTTCAGAAGGGAATCATAAATTTAGCCTTTGTTGATACAGATCATCAATGGGCAGATATTTTTACAAAACCCCTTGTTGAAGATAGATTCAATTTTATTCTGAAAAATATTGGTATGGATTTTTGTCCAGAATGATATTTATCATAAGCAAATTTTTACAGATGCAAAAATGCTTAATGCTCTGAAGTATTTCTTCTGTTTGCTTATTTTATTCTGATCAATATTTCTTTGGTGAAACTCTGAACTAACAATCTTTAGAAGATCTGAACGTTGGCTAACGTTTCATTCTTAAGAGAATTCAGAACACATGCAAGCAAACACGTGTCACACCAAATCTGAAGAGGTGGCGTGTACATAACTGAAGAGACGTTTGAGGTGAAGTTTGAATAGTGAAAATCTTGATTTTCCCCCCAAATTGTCAGAAGCAATTAATGTTTTGAAATGATTATTATTCTTTTCATTTAATGCTTGTTAAAACGTGCAATTTCTGACTGTTGATATGCCTAAGTGTTTTAGTATAAATACATGACTTGTATTCACTTTCACACTTTTCACACTCTCAGAAATTACATGCGTTTTCATCTCCTCTTTTCTCTGCATAAAAACCCTATACCTAAGCATTTGACAAAGCATTCTTCAATGGCAACTTCATCATCAACAGCTGCTCAATTCCAATCTTCTATGGCTGCTGTAACTTCAGAAAACATGGGTGTTGCTCCCTATTCTCCTCCCAAAAGAACTCTTCTAACCCCTGTTGATAAGTTGGAAGTTCTATGTGAATCCATGGTAGAGTTTGACTCTCTTGCAGAAAATGGGTTTGAATTTCGTTCCATCATTGGAGCTCAAGGATGGGTTAAGTATTTTGATAGGCTCTTTGGACCAGTTTACCCTCTACTTGTGAAAGAATTCTGGATCCATGCATCAGTTTACCCCAAGTTCATCTTATCTTCTGTACTGGGAAAAGAGATCATTATCACAGAAGATTTGATAAGAAAGTTAATAGGATATGAAGAAACAGATGGTGTTTCCCACTTGTCAGCTGAGCGTGTGGACATGGATGAAGTATATGAAGAAGTGATGACTGCTGGTCAAGCTTCTAACAAATTCAAGGATCTGAAGCCTGACTACAAGATCTAGGCCAAGATCTTCATGGGATGCGTCCACCATAGAAAGTCAACTAATTCTCCAAACTATGTCAATAATGAACAGCTATATTTCATGTATTGCCTTAGTCAGAGCACCAAGGTAGATCTTCCATATATTCTTTTTATGCATCTGTGGAACCATATCAATGCATCTAGAGAATATGTGAAAGAGAAAGGACAGAAGATCAGAACTTGGATCCCCTTTGGAAGATTGATCTCATATCTTCTTATTGAGAATGGTTTGGTCACTGCTCTGTACGCTGCTGGATTTACAGAGGAATTAGAATTTATAATGGGAAAGCCTCTGAATGCCAAAAGTCTTCAGAGACTCAAAATTGTTGATGAACTCACAACAGCTCCCAAGAAGCTGAATGTGTCTGAATTGAATAAGAGAGTTCTTGTAGATGACTTTCCTTTATTCTTTGCTGAAGAGCCCAGACATATAGTTGTTATGTATATTGATGAATGCAAGAAGGAAGGAAAATATTTTCCTGCTAATGTGATTCAGCTAGCTAGACAACCACTACCAGATGCAGAAGAAGAAGAAGCACAACTTCAGAGGAAAAGGACTCAGCCTGTAGCAGAATCTGAACCTGCTCAGAAGAAGGTCAAGATTGCTGAGAAGCCAAAGAAGCTCTTGAAGAGAAAAGAATCTGAAGACGCTGCTTCTATACCTGCCAAGTGTCGCTACTCGAAAAAATGCATCGCGCAACGACGGGGAGGCGAAAAAGATAGACAGAAGAGTCGCCACCGAATTTTATTTATCCCATGAGGGGAAAGGAAAATATCGAGAAAACCTTAAGAAAAGAAAGGATAAGATGGTCTCGCAACCATGAACGGGTTCGGAAGACGGTTATGCGAGGGGAAGGTATTAGCACCCCTCGCATCCATCGTACTCGATGGGAACCTTTTGTTTGTCGATGTGTGAATTTATTTGCTTAAACATTATGCTATAAAGAGTGTTCTAAAAGATAGAGAGAAGGGTTTAGAAACAAGGGAAATGGAGGTAACGAGGAAGAAAAGAGAGAGAACAGACTCGGTAGGACTTCGCGGTCCTAGGCCTATGTATTCTCAACAGATATGAGAAAGTCAGAGTCGACGTAGTTCGGGAAACTACGGGTATAGGGGGGATTGTGCTCGGTAAGGATTGTGGCCCTTGTGCCTACGTATCTTTACTTGAACGAAGTAAAGAATCAGAGCAGCCGTAGTTCGGCCTACGGTGTGCGGGGAAGTCTTGGTAGACGCTGCTATCGTGCGCATTCTAGCAGTTAGGTGTATTGCTGCTCGCTCGTTGGAGACTTAGGCGTTACCTGTTTGCGGTAGAACGGACGTAACATATCCTTTTGGAGACTGGTCTTCGCCATACGAGGCAAGGTGTCATGTTTGATTGGTGAGATTGTTTTTGGGGCGAGATAGGTCCTCGGATAGTAACCCCTACGGGTAGTACCCAATTCATTGTCTCAAAGTTTTTGTTATAAAAAGGTGTGGCGAACGAGGCGTCTTCATATTGAAAGACAAGCGTCGAAACCACCCTCACTACAGTGGGCATCCCAACGCTCGGAGAAGAAGAGGTCTACACCCAATCCTCTCTCTTTAATTCAATGCAAAGAGAACTTCGTTCTCTTATTAAAGATGTTTTTGATTTTGAATGGTAAGTGTTTTGCGACAGAGAACCCTACGGTAAACGTCAGCACTCGGGATAGGAGAAGGCCTACGCCTAACCACTCCACGACCATTCAAGTTTTTGTTGTAAAAATAATTTGAAATGCACTCGGTGCGGGACCGAGGTTTTTAGGTGACAAGGGTTGCGGGATGAAATTGTGAAAGTGAGATGGTGGATAAAGGCGTGTCTTCGTATCGAAAGACGAGTGTCGAGACCACCCTCACTACAGTGGGCATCCCATCACTCGGAGAAGAAGAGGTCTACACCCAATCTTCTTTCTTTAATTCGATACAAAGAGAAATCAATTCCTTATTGAAGGGGTTTGAAAATGCACTCGGTACGAGACCGAGGTTTTAAGAGCAAAAGGGGTGGAAGCGTCTTCGTATTGAAAGACGAGTGTCGAGACCACCCTCTCTACAGTGGGCATCCCAACACTCGGAGAGGAAGAAAGTCTACACTTAATCCTCTCTCTTTAATTCAACACAAAGATAATTGGTTTCCTTTATTGAAGATGGTTTGATAGCTTCGATGAATCGAATCGGGACAAGAAATGAGGAGAGAAAAAGGTGGTCTCAGACCCAACATTATTCATCAATAATTTGACTGGTAATGGATTACGGAGGTCTCGTCATCGACCCAAAAGGCAAAAATGCCCAATAACAAAAGCGAAATAAGATCTACTTTAAAAAATAACAAAAAGAAAATCCTAAACTCTAATATTATAAGCTAATAAACTATATAATATTTACAAAAGAAAATAAATTTTAAAATTCGAAGATAATTAAAAAATGTATATATATATATATAGTAATATAAAAATATATATAATAGAAATTATAAATAAATATATTTTAAAAAAAAAGGTAAACGAATAAAAGATAAAAATAAAGAAAATAAAAAAAAACGATAGAACACTCTTCTTCTTCAACTCTTCAATTACCTTCTCCGATTCAACCGACTTCTTCACAGCCAAATCTTTATCCTTTTCAAGCTCTTCAACCCTTCTTTCTCTCTCGAGTTTTTTTCTCCAACAGATGCCCGGCTTCCAACCTAATCTTCTCCATATTCCGCTTCTCGTTCTCGAGACTCAACACAAGGTCATTCACCTTCTCCTTCTGAAGATCCACCTCATACTTGGTCACATCCCTCTCCTCAACAACCTTATCAAAACGAAACCCTAATTCAGCAACATGCACCCTAGCAAAACGAAAAAGACAGAGTTTTTAATCTCCAATGCAAAACTTTCCTCAGAGATTTGAGCTTCGACTTCCATGGCGGCCTGGTTTGAATGGAGAAGTGACTGAGTGCGGTTTCTGTGGTCGGTGGTTTCTTTGAGAAGAACGGTGTTAAGGTTCTTGAGATTCTGAATCTGAACAGAAGAGTCATCAATGGTGGTTGGTGGTGGGGTTAATGTCTTGTGGTCGAGAGATTGAGATTTGGGCATGGGTAACTTTCTTTTTGGCCATATCTGAGTGTTTGGGAGTGATTGAAAGATGGGGATTAGGGTGATGATTGGTGAATGATGAGTTACGGAAGGTTTTGATTTTGAAGGTGATTGTGTGGTTCGGTGGGTGTTTCGCGAAAGCTGATGAGTTGCGATTTGGATGGGTTTTGAGATGGTGAGAAATGGTTTCTGGGTTGTTAACGGTGGCTATGAATGTGGGTTTGAGTTTGCTGAAGAAGATGGAGGTTCGAAGTTTGAGATTTTGGTGAAATTGAAGATTGATTGGGTATAGTTTACAATCTTGCTCACCACATGTTCGATGAAAGTAGTGTTAAGGCTTGGATGGTTGTTGAAGAATTCGCAGTGAATTTGTGATGAAGATGGATGCTTTTGGTAAGAGATTTTTATGAAGACTGAAGGAAGGAAGAGGTGTTTAGGATGAGGATGAATGGGGTTCAAAAATCGTGGACAGAGGTGGAGATATGGTTAGTTGAATGTTTGTTCTGGTAGTTCTGTTTTGGAGGTAGAATCATGAGTTGTTTGAGTGGATATTGCGATGAAGATTGTGAGTTCGTGTTAGAGAAGTTGAAGAATTTGTTGCAGAGGAAGGAGAAAGAGATGGTATTAAACTCCTACGAGTGGGAGCAGAAGGACGGGATAATGAACGATTTGGTGGTGCAGATGGTGGTGACAAAGGGAGTTATATGGTGCGTGGTAGCTTGGAATGTATGGAGGTTGAGGATAGGTTCGAAAATGGTTTTTGCAGTGATTTGGTTCGTTGATGTTCTAAGAATGATAAAGGAGGTTATGTTGTTGAAGAAAAAGTGAGAGACAGTTTGGTGTGTGAAAGAAGAACAGAGAGTATTTGTGTTGAGCAGAGTTTTGGTTTGTAATCTAGAGATTCATTGCCGTTTAATTTCTGGGTTTGTAGGAGGATAAAAAGTGTTGAGGAGATGAGTCTTCAACGGTTAACATGAGACTTCATGATGCATAAGCTATGCGGAGCTAGATTTGAAATTGCCAGCGGTGGGGATTCGCGAAAGCCTGTTTCGAAAGGAGCGTTTGGGATTCGGAAAGAAGTTCGAAGAGAAAAGGTTCAAGGAGAGATGATGTTCGAAGATGAAGACCGGTTGTGCTGGTTGAAGATATTTGCCATGGATTAAAGAAAGGCAGAGTTCATTTTGTATGCAAAATGAAGAAGATCCATCAAAACCTTCTTTTTGTGTGGGGAATTTTTTGTGTATATTACATAATGATGGCTGTGTGGTTTTATATTGTGTTGGTTTTTTTTTGGCTGTTTTTGTGCAGGATAGGATGTCTGGTGTGGGGAATTAAAGCATAGCAGAGTGTTGCTTTCTGCTGTACTTTGTTGCAGGTTTTGTCTGGGGTGTTGGGTGCAATAGTGTGGGCTATGAAGTTGGGGTAGCAGGCTGGCACTGTTGTAGGTTGCTGTACGGGCAGCAGATTTGGTCTGGCATGGCTTTGAAGTAGTAGCAGAGTGGTTTGGCAGCTAGTTGCAGTAGGTTGTAAAAGGAATTAAACATCGAGAACAATGGACTAAGTCGAAGCCAAATGCAGGAAATGGAAGTCTGCGAGTACCAAGCATGGCAACAAAAGCTGGTATTCCTCTTTCAAGAGCAAATTGTATTTGTGGCTTGTGTGAATCCCTTGGAGCAAAAGACATTGTTACAATGTTTTGCGATAGTACAAATCCTCCAAAACTGGCAACCCCACATCCCATATCAAGAGCAGTCCTCAGAACGCCGCCATTCATTGGAATGTATTGACCAAGTTTTTCAATATACTGCTCTGCTCCATCTGGGAACATTGTGCTACCTCCAGGGAATATAAAGTGTGGACCTTCAAGTTTCATCCATCCCTGGTGACCTTTCCTGTCAGCAATCTTGTTGTGCGGCATGTTGCTGTGCCATATCTTATGCAAGCTCTCCGGCCACTGCACCGAAATCTTGTAACCCCGAGGCGGCGGAACAAGACAAAGTGGCGTATTCTCCAGCATTGGACAATGTCTTTCTCTATAATAATTCATCTCTCTACTCAACTGACTATTAAGCCTTGGATCTTCACACGGCATGCGATCCACAGCCTCAGCGGGACACGCTTCAACAACCCGAGGCTGCCCCGCCTCAATCGCAGCCGATCAGACCCCGACAGCAGCAGCGTCTGCCTGCCAGAAGCTGCAAGAGAATCACCAAGCGGCGTGAAAACAAGGACGAAGAAAAGGAACACTAAGCCGAAGAAGACGGCGGATATAAGGTCTAGAAGACGCCATTGACGGGGGTTGTAGATGAGGTTGATGTGTGGATGCTGTAATAATTTCGCAAGTGCTGCCACTGTTTGGGAGGGTCCTTTTTATCACTCTTTTCTGCAACTTCTTTTATCTGTTGTGGTTATTATACAATTCAAATTATGAATTGGTGCAGACTTGTGAAACAATGAAGGAAAAATGTTGTTGATGCAAAATGAATCCAACGTGATACGGGATTTTGACTATTGCCGCATTGCGCTTTTTTATGATAGTGTTATGGTCTAATAATCTGTGATGATATTCTGATTTGTGATGTTATTTTGATAACTCAGGTGACCAATCCTTAAGAATTGACGGCGAAGCAACTGGTGAGAACTATGCAGCCCCTTTTTTTTTACATTTGCTAAATCCTCTGTTATTCACCCTTTTATTTTCCTGCTGCTGCCTAACAAATGGTGACGGTTGTTACTCTCTTTCGGTGCAGGTCGGTCAGCAAGGCCTAGTGTGTAGCTTGCGGGATGCTGATGAGTTTGCTCCGAGAAATGTTCATGTATTGCAGGTTGACGTTGGATGCCAATTGAAGGAGTTTACTGCCTTTGGATGTATCATCCAACACTCGGTGAAGCCCAATTACTCAAGGTCTCGGTTGATGACTGGTTTGATGTGTACGTGAAGGTTTCAACAATCCTTTGAATGAAATGGATTAAGCTGGTTGAAGAGTAGTTCTGAACCAACAAGTCAATACCAGCTTGGGTATGACGGTGGGCTTGCATAAGAGCCTATGATCTGCTTGTTCTTCTTTATTCTTTTCAATTTGCAAAGTTGTACAAAAATGACCTCTTGTAACATTTAATTATTTAAATCATGTGGGCTTAGCATGATCTATTCTTGTAGAATTTTCTTTTGCAGAATTTTCCTGTGAATTGACCCCTCTATTTTTGCAATTGTAAAAGGAATTGACTTAGGATAATGCATCACCCTTGGTCTTTGCATCATAATATTTTCTACTTCCTCCATAACCCTTGAACAAAGGTCTTTGATCAATTCTTAACCACTAAATCAATTCCAGAGAAAAAAATTAAAAATAAAATAAAATCTTGTCAAAAGAAAAATTGATGCCACACTCAATTCTCTTGGACCGAAATCTCCATCTTAAGACTTCTTAAGCGACCGCATGACCATGTTTTGATATCAATGAATCGGGACTTAAAATATGCACAGCAAGGCCTAAAACCTCAAAAAGGGAGGATGAATTAGTTTCATACAATTCTCAACCCAAAGACATCTTAATTTCGCCACAGTCTGACGACATGACCCTCACACAGATAAATTGGACACAAACCTCAAATGGAAACCTCAAGCACCCGCCATTTGAACCATTACCAATCCTAGCACTGACAAATAGATTAAATCAAAAACCCATGCACCTCAACGGTTATACACACAACCTGATGACCTCAACTGAAACTTGACTCCGACCATGAGAAAGTAACACATATGTTTTTTTTTTTTCAGAATAACAATTGGTAGATGAATATACAGATGAAAGTAATATACAGGTGGGCAAATTTTAGGGTGCAACAGTTGCCCCTATTCAATCGACTTGGACCAGAAGGGATGAAAATAAAATGCTTTCAGACATTCATGGTAAAAGGCGGTTGAATACCAAAGAACCCAGAAATTTGCCAACCGAAAAATGAGACTTCTGACATCGCCATCAGGCGTCTATATCAAGTAGAACATCTGACCTCGCCGTCAGTCATAAATCAAGTACAAACGTCTGACCTCGCCGTCAACTTTTAATAGCGTCTAACCTCGCCGTCAGAACTCAATATCTAAATGGTAAACCACCTGACTTCGCCGCCAGTCCACAAAATAATCTGACTTCGCCGTCAATTCTCAAACAATCTTCTGACCTTACCATCAAATTTACAATATTTTCTGACTTCGCCGTCAAAATTTTCTTTAATATCGTCTTCTGACTTCGCCGTCAATCCTCAGAATAATCTGACCTCGCCGTCAATTTTTCCGTTGAATACGAACAACCATTAGATTCAAAGATATAATTACTTTTGACATCGCCGTCAAAGCAAATTTCCAACATTGCCGTTGAAAAACTAGATCACTTGACATCGCCGCCAAAAACAAATTTCCCAACATCGCCGTTGAAAAACTAGATCATCTGACATCGCCGCCAAAAACAAATTTTCCAACATCGCCGTTGAAAAACTAGATCATCTGACATCGCCGCCAGAAAAAAAATATCCAACCTTACCGCTGACATCGCCGCCAGCTAACTATAACTCTGAGAAACACCCGACATCACCGTCAAGTACCTGTGGGGATACAGAACTTTGGCATCGCCGCCAGACAACCATGAATCTGATAAGCACCTGACATCGCCGTCAACTCTCAACATCGTCCAATGATGGACGGAGAGAAAAATCATACCCAGAACTCACATCGTCTAATGGTAGACAGGAAGAACAATATCCAAAATACTCACATCGTCCAATGATGGACGGAGAGGAAAATCATAACCAAATCTCGCATCGTCTAATGATAGACGAGAGGAATATCAAAACCAAATCTCGTACTGTCTAATGATAGACGAGAGGAAAATCATATCCAAATCTCGTATCGTCTAATGATAGACGAGAGAAGACCATACCGAAGGCCAGATCAACATGCACTTAATCTTATCACCTTGTCTAAAGATAGACAGGAAAAAAACTTGTCCGAAGAACCACATCGTCTAAAGATAGACGGAAAGAAAACCATACTCAAACTCCCAATGTCTAAAGGTAGACGGAGAAAATACCTTTCCGAAGGCCAGATCAACATGCACTTGATCTTATCACCTTGTCTAAAGATAGACAGGAAAAAAACTTGTCTGAAGAACCACATCGTCTAAAGATAGACGAAAAGAAAACCATACTCACGACGTCTAATGATAGACGGAGAAAATACTTGCTGGGGAAACACATCGTCAATAGGAACTGACGGAAAGAAAAACTGCTCGGGAATGTCATCATCAGAAGATTGATGGACAAAATCATAATCGTCATATGATCTGAAATCCGAGTAAACCGACAAGCTGTCTGAACAAAGCTGCTGGATAAATATCCCTGAACTGATTACAGAGTGATTCACGTTGCCACAGAAGGCTAATGGAAAAACTGGCTTATGCTTCACATGCATATGTTTGAATTTTTCTATGGCGTAATGCTCCATACGAAATGGAAATGCTATGCATTCGAGGATGAGATGCAAAAGATGATGCAAATATGATAACTATATGCAAAAAATGCAGATGCAGGCTCAGGCTGCTGGGGAAAGCTGGATCTGAAAGAATCACTCCAGCAAAATAAATGCTGAAGAGGTGAAGCCAACTCTGCTAGGAATAACCGGATGTGCCAAGTATGATTGGACTCTCCTGGGGATGGCTTACACATGCCAATGATGATTGGGCTTTTGCTGGGGAAGACAGGTGAAGGGTTACGACTTCCCGACATTCATCTTGAACCTGAAGATTGACTGCATCTGCTTGAATAGCTCTGAGTAGCTCTGAAGATATAGAGAGGAACAATTCCTTTACTTCTGATTTTGCCCCAGCCTGTGGGATCTCTGTGGGGAGGTTCCTTGAAAGGAAATCATAAATCTCTGTACCCTGATGGTTTGATAGGAACTGCCTCAGCATCATGAACCTTAGAGAGGTGCTTCCGATTAGCTGCCTTCTGGGTAAGGATAATATCTGTGCTCTTGGGGTGACCTGCCCCAGCCTTGAAGTGATTTGCCCCTGATTGGCCGATTTGTAGAGAAGTTCCCCTGGCTGACTTCGAGAGATTTATCGAATCTCGACCTGATTGCCCCAGATCAACTGATCTTCGGATGGCTGGTTCCTTTGATGATCATTTGATATGCCTTGCCCCTGCTCAACGGAGTACTTAAGTGTTCTGCATCTTACCGATCAAACTTTCCACTGTAGAAACTTTCCTGCTGTCAAGTACTTACTCGCAAGTAAAACAAATTGTTTTGCAAATGATAATATCAATGCAATGTATATGACAGCTTTTTAAATCCAAGTCTGTTCATTGAAAAAAAAAAGTTGTGACATATAGTGAACGAATCACTTATCAGAATGTCAATATCAATTCCCATAGAGTAAGAAAAATCCTTTTTAGGAGTCAGTTTCAACGCGATCTTTACCGAAGTATGCTTTCGAAACAACCGGGCTTCAATTAGGACTTTCAAAGGTTGTAACGTGGTCAGGCTCACGGCTTGCAAGAAAGGATATAAGGCTCAAAGTTCTGTTTAACCCACCCACTCTCCTTGATATTCTCCACTCCTATATTCAGCTAATTCGACACTCGCTCGCCTCTCAGAGGTTGAATGACAGGAGTGATGGTTCAGGAAACCACAAGTTTTCGGAGTGGCAGTCACTCGCTTTTCGTCTTTGGTGTCTGGCTCACACGACTTGTTCTTCATCATTTTTTTATTTCCCTTTTTTTGCCTGGACTGACTCTTTTGAGTACATCTTCTGATTTCGAAGTCCAGCGGGATGCCCTAACTTTTGCCTAAGCCACTTATTTTCAAGTTGTCGACTTAGCGGGCTTCTTATTTTTTTTCTTTTCTTTTCTTTTTCGGAACAAATCGTGTGACACCAGCTGGTCTGACTTGTTGAAGGGGTTGTGATTGTCTCACTCCTTGGCTGGTGAAGGATAACCACTGTGGTTCTTTAGGTATGACCTATACAGGCATGATTGTTCCTTGAACGGGGACACTCCTTTTGCAATTTGGATGTTAGGTCGAATTAACTGACACCTACCCTGCCCCAGGTTAAGATTGAGGTTTTTTTTTTCGTTTTCAGAAAGAAACTCCTACTACTAGGCTCAAAGGGGTTGACAAGGGATTAACATCCTTATATCTCCGGTATTTAGGGATTAAAACAATGCCTGTACATCATCAACAGGTTTCATTCAAAAGCATACAATCGGAAGCTTGCGCGTCTTTCAATTTCGTCATCCTCCCTCAAGGAATTCCTCTTAAACAAGCGTTTGACATTAATGGAAAAGCAATATTGAGTGAACACGAATGGATTTAATCAAAACATGCATATTCATTTCATTATCATTATCAATCGAAAACAAACACGTCTTACAAATGAAATTTGCAAATAAGTTCACACTTAAACAGAAAAGAAACTACAAATGCAATGACATAAAAAGATTGCCAGCTTCGGGGAACTGGGCTTTCAAGTCTTGACTTGCTGCTGAACCAGCCATCTTTAGAATTGCTCATCGAAATCCGTCTGATACTCCTCTGAACATATGCTCTCGGTGAATCCCTCCATGACATTAGCTGCTGAACCCATATGACTTGACGAAGGAAGATCGTTGATCTGAATACCCTGAGGCGTGACCGAAAACCTGTTGGAGTCCAGCAGAGTCTGAACCTGGCTTCTAAGCACCTTACAGTCTTCAGTTGAATGCCCCTGTGCCCCAACATGGTACTCACAGCGGGCGTTGACATCAGAATCTGAAGGATGTGGAGAAGTCTCTGGATCAGTTTTCTTCGGCACAATCAAACCAAATTTGATCAAGTCTGGCAATATCTGACTGTACGACAACGGCAACTGAGTGAAATGGCTCTCTGGCTTCCTCAATCTTCGTCGAGCATGCTGACGCGGCTGATGACGGTATGAATGTTGACTCTGTAGGGAAGCAGATATCTGGTACGCAGACCTAACAGGTTGCTGACTTGAAACGTCTGAAAACTGAATCTGAGGTAATGGAGATTCTGGGATTGCATTACTTTCTTTCTCCCATTCCTCTTTAGAGCTGACAACTGATTCACTTTCATAAATTGAGGTATATGAGATGCCTCGGATCTTTCCACTCTTGATTCCGCTCTCAATACGTTCTCCTGCTTTTACCAAGTCAGAAAAGTTCACTACCTTACTACCAATCATTCTATCATAGTATGGACCTTGCAAGGTATCCACAAATAGGTCAACCAATTCTCTTTCCAGAAGTGGTGGTTGAACACGAGCAGCTAATTCTCTCCATCGCTGTACATATCCTCTAAAAGATTCATTGTCCGCCTGAGATAATTCTTGCAACTGCATGCGGCTGGGATTCATGTCGAGATTGTAGTTGTACTGCTTCACAAAGGCATTGGCTAAATCTGACCATGATCGGATGCAACCACTTTCCAACTGCATATACCAACTCAACGATGCCCTACTCAGACTTTCCTGGAAACAGTGAATCATAAGCTTGTTATTGTGGACATGCGAGGTCATTCTTCTGCAATACATTACCAAATGCTGCTTCGGACAACTATCCCCTTTGTACTTCTCAAAATTGGGCGCCTTAAACTTCGGAGGCATCACAAGACCTGGCACCAAACACATGCTCGAAGCATTCAAATTAAGAGTATCTTGACTCATCAGGGCGTCAAGCTTTTCATCCAACAGACGATATCTTCTCATAAACTCAACAGTCTGTGGGTCCTTAGGAGTGATCTTCGGAACAACCCTTTGGGAATCTGGCACAGAGAAGGTGAAGTTCTGATAGTCTGAGTCATGGAGAGAAGATGAATCTCTATCTTTGACAATAGTATGCTCTTGATCTTCGACAGGAATCTGCACATGCTGAGCTTGAGCAACATTGTTCACTGGAGTCCTCTGAACATTGGTCCCTCCTCTTGTCATAGCTGACATGGCCTCCATGAGTTGATCCAACTGATTCTTCATCATCTCAAACTCTGCCCTCGTAACAACCAAATTCTGCTCCTCTGAGTCCATGATCCTTCCAGAAGCTAACTCAAATCCAATGTGAATGTCGGGAAATCAACTGCGGGTTGGACAAAAGACTGGTAAGCTCTCTGTTCCGGCTGAGGATGGACATGCAAAAATGAGATGCACATGAAATGCAATGCAAAATGCTGATGCAACACACAAAGAATCAGTAGTCACAAATTCTGCAAGAAAATACAACGAGATACCTCTCACCTCGGGTGGGTAATATATTGGTTTATAAGAGGGTATTCCAAAGGCTTTTAAACAAAGTCCCATGCACTAACCCTCAAAAGTTTTCCATCAGAACGACTACTCGTAAGACGGTAATCCCTTCAAAGGATGAACACAAAGTTATGTTTTAGGAACCTTCGGAATAAGGTTCTACAAAAGGTCCTCAGAGTCAAGGACTCCCAATTGGAAATAAAGACGCCGTTACGACTACACGTAAGACATCATTGTTCCAACGGGGTCTCATCTGAGCGGTGGAATTCAAACCAATTCAACGAGTCCTACGTCTCGCAAATCAGAAAGAAACCACCTCCTAATCTTAGTGTATACTCAAAAGCTCGGGTAGAAAGCTTTATCCTTACAAACCAAACCAAATGAACCCAACAAGTTAGAAAGAAACACAACCATAAAATAAATAGAAAAAACAAATAAAGCACAAATGCGACAAACAAAATAGGCGTGGCTTGTTAGGCATGGATCTTCCCCAGCAGAGTCGCCAGCTGTCGCTACTCGAAAAAATGCATCGCGCAACGACGGGGAGGCGAAAAAGATAGACATAAGAGTCGCCACCGAATTTTATTTATCCCATGAGGGGAAAGGAAAATATCGAGAAAACCTTAAGAAAAGAAAGAATAAGATGGTCTCGCAACCATGAACGGGTTCGGAAGCCGGTTATGCGAGGGGAAGGTATTAGCACCCCTCGCATCCATCGTACTCGATGGGAACCTTTTGTTTGTCGATGTGTGAATTTATTTGCTTAAACATTATGCTATAAAGAGTGTTCTAAAAGATAGAGAGAAGGGTTTAGAAACAAGGGAAATGGAGGTAACGAGGAAGAAAAGAGAGAGAACAGACTCGGTAGGACTTCGCGGTCCTAGGCCTACGTATTCTCAACAGATATGAGAAAGTCAGAGTCGACGTAGTTCGGGAAACTACGGGTATAGGGGGGATTGTGCTCGGTAAGGATTGTGGCCCTTGTGCCTACGTATCTTTACTTGAACGAAGTAAAGAATCAGAGCAGCCGTAGTTCGGCCTACGGTGTGCGGGGAAGTCTTGGTAGACGCTGCTATCGTGCGCATTCTAGCAGTTAGGTGTATTGCTGCTCGCTCGTTGGAGACTTAGGCGTTACCTGTTTGCGGTAGAACGGACGTAACATATCCTTTTGGAGACTGGTTTTCGCCATACGAGGCAAGGTGTCATGTTTGATTGGTGAGATTGTTTTTGGGGCGAGATAGGTCCTCGGATAGTAACCCCTACGAGTAGTACCCAATTCATTGTCTCAAAGTTTTTGTTATAAAAAGGTGTGGCGAACGAGGCGTCTTCGTATTGAAAGACGAGCGTCGAAACCACCCTCACTACAGTGGGCATCCCAACGCTCGGAGAAGAAGAGGTCTACACCCAATCCTCTCTCTTTAATTCAATGCAAAGAGAACTTCGTTCTCTTATTAAAGATGTTTTTGATTTTGAATGGTAAGTGTTTTGCGACAGAGAACCCTACGGTAAACGTCAGCACTCGGGATAGGAGAAGGCCTACGCCTAACCACTCCACGACCATTCAAGTTTTTGTTGTAAAAATAATTTGAAATGCACTCGGTGCGGGACCGAGGTTTTTAGGTGACAAGGGTTGCGGGATGAAATTGTGAAAGTGAGATGGTGGATAAAGGCGTGTCTTCGTATCGAAAGACGAGTGTCGAGACCACCCTCATTACAGTGGGCATCCCATCACTCGGAGAAGAAGAGGTCTACACCCAATCTTCTTTCTTTAATTCGATACAAAGAGAAATCAATTCCTTATTGAAGGGGTTTGAAAATGCACTCGGTACGAGACCGAGGTTTTAAGAGCAAAAGGGGTGGAAGCGTCTTCGTATTGAAAGACGAGTGTCGAGACCACCCTCTCTACAGTGGGCATCCCAACACTCGGAGAGGAAGAAAGTCTACACTTAATCCTCTCTCTTTAATTCAACACAAAGATAATTGGTTTCCTTTATTGAAGATGGTTTGATAGCTTCGATGAATCGAATCGGGACAAGAAATGAGGAGAGAAAAAGGTGGTCTCATACCCAACATTATTCATCAATAATTTGACTGGTAATAGATTACGGAGGTCTCGTCATCGACCCAAAAGGCAAAAATGCCCAATAACAAAAGCGAAATAAGATCTACTTTAAAAAATAACAAAAAGAAAATCCTAAACTCTAATATTATAAGCTAATAAACTATATAATATTTACAAAAGAAAATAAATTTTAAAATTCGAAGATAATTAAAAAATGTATATATATAGTAATATAAAAATATATATAATAGAAATTATAAATAAATATATTTTAAAAAAAAGGTAAACGAATAAAAGATAAAAATAAAGAAAATAAAAAAAAACGATAGAACACTCTTCTTCTTCAACTCTTCAATTACCTTCTCCGATTCAACCGACTTCTTCACAGCCAAATCTTTATCCTTTTCAAGCTCTTCAACCCTTCTTTCTCTCTCGAGTTTTTTTCTCCAACAGATGCCCGGCTTCCAACCTAATCTTCTCCACATTCCGCTTCTCGTTCTCGAGACTCAACACAAGGTCATTCACCTTCTCCTTCTGAAGATCCACCTCATACTTGGTCACATCCCTCTCCTCAACAACCTTATCAAAACGAAACCCTAATTCAGCAACATGCACCCTAGCAAAACGAAAAAGACAGAGTTTTTAATCTCCAATGCAAAACTTTCCTCAGAGATTTGAGCTTCGACATCCATGGCGGGCTGGTTTGAATGGAGAAGCGACTGAGTGCGGTTTCTGTGGTCGGTGGTTTCTTTGAGAAGAACGGTGTTAAGGTTCTTGAGATTCTGAATCTGAACAGAAGAGTCATCAATGGTGGTTGGTGGTGGGGTTAATGTCTTGTGGTCGAGAGATTGAGATTTGGGCATGGGTAACTTTCTTTTTGGCCATATCTGAGTGTTTGGGAGTGATTGAAAGATGGGGATTAGGGTGATGATTGGTGAATGATGAGTTACGGAAGGTTTTGATTTTGAAGGTGATTGTGTGGTTCGGTGGGTGTTTCGCGAAAGCTGATGAGTTGCGATTTGGATGGGTTTTGAGATGGTGAGAAATGGTTTCTGGGTTGTTAACGGTGGCTATGAATGTGGGTTTGAGTTTGCTGAAGAAGATGGAGGTTCGAAGTTTGAGATTTTGGTGAAATTGAAGATTGATTGGGTATAGTTTACAATCTTGCTCACCACATGTTCGATGAAAGTAGTGTTAAGGCTTGGATGGTTGTTGAAGAATTCGCAGTGAATTTGTGATGAAGATGGATGCTTTTGGTAAGAGATTTTTATGAAGACTGAAGGAAGGAAGAGGTGTTTAGGATGAGGATGAATGGGGTTCAAAAATCGTGGACAGGGGTGGAGATATGGTTAGTTGAATGTTTGTTCTGGTAGTTCTGTTTTGGAGGTAGAATCATGAGTTGTTTGAGTGGATATTGCGATGAAGATTGTGACTTCGTGTTAGAGAAGTTGAAGAATTTGTTGCAGAGGAAGAAGAAAGAAATGGTATTGAACTCCTACGAGTGGGAGCAGAAGGACGGGATAATGAACGATTTGGTGGTGCAGATGGTGGTGACAAAGGGAGTTATATGGTGCGTGGTAGCTTGGAATGTATGGAGGTTGAGGATAGGTTCGAAAATGGTTTTTGCAGTGATTTGGTTCGTTGATGTTCTAAGAATGATAAAGGAGGTTATGTTGTTGAATAAAAAGTGAGAGACAATTTGGTGTGTGAAAGAAGAACAGAGAGTATTTGTGTTGAGCAGAGTTTTGGTTTGTAATCTAGAGATTCATTGCCGTTTAATTTCTGGGTTTGTAGGAGGATAAAAAGTGTTGAGGAGATGAGTCTTCAACGGTTAACATGAGACTTCATGCTGCATAAGCTATGCGGAGCTAGATTTGAAATTGCCAGCGGTGGGGGTTCGCGAAAGCCTGTTTCGAAAGGAGCGTTTGGGATTCGGAAAGAAGTTCGAAGAGAAAAGGTTCAAGGAGAGATGATGTTCGAAGATGAAGACCGGTTGTGCTGGTTGAAGATATTGGCCATGGATTAAAGAAAGGCAGAGTTCATTTTGTATGCAAAATGAAGAAGATCCATCAAAACCTTCTTTTTGTGTGGGAATTTTTTGTGTATATTACATAATGATGGCTGTGTGGTTTTATATTGTGTTGGTTTTTTTTTGGCTATTTTTGTGCAGGATAGGATGTCTGGTGTGGGGAATTAAAGCATAGCAGAGTGTTTCTTTCTGCTGTACTTTGTTGCAGGTTTTGTCTGGGGTGTTGGGTGCAGTAGTGTGGGCTATGAGGTTGGGGTAGCAGGCTGGCACTGCTGTAGGTTGCTGTACGGGCAGCAGATTTGGTCTGGCATGGCTTTGAAGTAGTAGCAGAGTGGTTTGGCAGCTAGTTGCAGTAGGTTGTAAAAGGAATTAAACATCGAGAACAATGGACTAAGTCGAAGCCAAATGCAGGAAATGGAAGTCTGCGAGTACCAAGCATGGCAACAAAAGCTGGTATTCCTCTTTCAAGAGCAAATTGTATTTGTGGCTTGTGTGAATCCCTTGGAGCAAAAGACATTGTTACAATGTTTTGCGATAGTAAAAATCCTCCAAAACTGGCAACCCCACATCCCATATCAAGAGCAGTCCTCAGAACGCCGCCATTCATTGGAATGTATTGACCAAGTTTTTCAATATACTGCTTTGCTCCATCTGGGAACATTGTGCTACCTCCAGGGAATATAAAGTGTGGACCTTCAAGTTTCATCCATCCCTGGTGACCTTTCCTGTCAGCAATCTTGTTGTGCGGCATGTTGCTGTGCCATATCTTATGCAAGCTCTCCGGCCACTGCACCGAAATCTTGTAACCCCGAGGCGGCGGAACAAGACAAAGTGGCGTATTCTCCAGCATTGGACAATGTCTTTCTCTATAATAATTCATCTCTCTACTCAACTGACTATTAAGCCTCGGATCTTCACACGGCATGCGATCCACAACCTCAGCGGGACACGCTTCAACAACCCGAGGCTGCCCCGCCTCAATCGCAGCCAATCAGACCCCGACAGCAGCAGCGTCTGCCTGCCAGAAGCTGCAAGAGAATCACCAAGCGGCGTGAAAACAAGGACGAAGAAAAGGAACACTAAGCCGAAGAAGACGGCGGATATAAGGTCTAGAAGACGCCATTGACGGGGGTTGTAGATGAGGTTGATGTGTGGATGCTGTAATAATTTCGCAAGTGCTGCCACTGTTTGGGAGGGTCCTTTTTATCACTCTTTTCTGCAACTTCTTTTATCTGTTGTGGTTATTATACAATTCAAATTATGAATTGGTGCAGACTTGTGAAACAATGAAGGAAAAATGTTGTTGATGCAAAATGAATCCAACGTGATACGGGATTTTGACTATTGCCGCATTGCGCTTTTTTATGATAGTGTTATGGTCTAATAATCTGTGATGATATTCTGATTTGTGATGTTATTTTGATAACTCAGGTGACCAATCCTTAAGAATTGACGGCGAAGTAACTGGTGAGAACTATGCAGCCCCTTTTTTTTTTTACATTTGCTAAATCCTCTGTTATTCACCCTTTTATTTTCCTGCTGCTGCCTAACAAATGGTGACGGTTGTTACTCTCTTTCGGTGCAGGTCGGTCAGCAAGGCCTAGTGTGTAGCTTGCGGGATGCTGATGAGTTTGCTCCGAGAAATGTTCATGTATTGCAGGTTGACGTTGGATGCCAATTGAAGGAGTTTACTGCCTTTGGATGTATCATCCAACACTCGGTGAAGCCCAATTACTCAAGGTCTCGGTTGATGACTGGTTTGATGTGTACGTGAAGGTTTCAACAATCCTTTGAATGAAATGGATTAAGCTGGTTGAAGAGTAGTTCTGAACCAACAAGTCAATACCAGCTTGGGTATGACGGTGGGCTTGCATAAGAGCCTATGATCTGCTTGTTCTTCTTTATTCTTTTCAATTTGCAAATTTGTACAAAAATGACCTCTTGTAACATTTAATTATTTAAATCATGTGGGCTTAGCATGATCTATTCTTGTAGAATTTTCTTTTGCAGAATTTTCCTGTGAATTGACCCCTCTATTTTTGCAATTGTAAAAGGAATTTACTTAGGATAATGCATCACCCTTGGCCTTTGCATCATAATATTTTCTACTTCCTCTGTAACCCTTGAACAAAGGTCTTTGATCAATTCCTAACCACTAAATCAATTCCAGAGAAAAAAATTAAAAATCAAATAAAATCTTGTCAAAAGAAAAATTGATGCCACACTCAATTCTCTTGGACCGAAATCTCCATCTTAAGACTTCTTAAGAGACCGCATGACCATGTTTTGATATCAATGAATCGGGACTTAAAATATGCACAACAAGGCCTAAAACCTCAAAAAGGGAGGATGAATTAGTTTCATACAATTCTCAACCCAAAGACATCTTAATTTTGCCACAGTCTGACGACATGATCCCCACACAGATAAATTGGACACAAACCTCAAATGGAAACCTCAAGCACCCGCCATTTGAACCATTACCAATCCTAGCACTGACAAATAGATTAAATCAAAAACCCATGCACCTCAACGGTTATACACACAACCTGATGACCTCAACTGAAACTTGACTCCGACCATGAGAAAGTAACACATATGTTTTTTATTTATTTTCAGAATACCAATTGGTAGATGAATATACAGATGAAAGTAATATACAGGTGGGCAAATTTTAGGGTGCAACACCAAGAGGATCAAAATAAAAGGTACTAAGTCTTCTGTATCTTCTGCAAATCTTGTTATAAATGATTCTAATATTAAGTCTGTACCAAAACCACCTTCAACACAAACCACTTCTGTTACTGCTTCTAGTTCCATATCACCACAAAAACAAACTCTTGTTCCACCTCAAACAACAACACAAACAATTCCAACACCAACAGTTTCTGTACCAAAATCTTCTCAACCTAAAATCCATATCAAACAGTTTGTTCCACGAACACAACCATCAAAACAACAACCATCAGAACAACTACCACAACAATCTGTACAACAACAATCCTCTGAACAACCAGAGAAACAACGAAAAGAATCTCAACCAGAAAAAGCCTCTGACAATCCACCATCAAATAATCCACCTTCTGAACCCATTGCACCTGTTACTTCTGAACCTACAAAAGTAACTTCTGCTCCAGTTTCATCAGAACCAATAACTATTCCTTCTAATTCACCCATCTCAGAACAACCATCCAAACCATCTGAAATTCCTTCAGAACAAACCAATACTTCTGAACCTCACATCCCTGAGACAGAAGTTCTTGATGTCACACCCTTAAAAACGGTGTTTCAAGTATCTTCTACCTCCTGTACACCAACCACATCTTCTAACTCCTCAGAATCAGAAATCCATCCAGATTTTCTTATCTCTCCTTCTGAAAAATACTCTGAGATAAACCAACCTGAACCTACCATACCTTCAAAAACTCCCATTCCAGATCCTATTCCTCCACCTGCACCATCATCTGAGATATTAATCCCCAATTCCAACCCAAGATCTTCTATATCTTGTGCCCAAGTATCTTCTCTATTTCATAATTTGTCTTATGGTTTCAAACTGAAAGACTTTTATGACAGAGTTGAACCCTCTGACCCCATCATCCCTCTGAAACCAAAACCCACAATGATCCTTCCATCTGTGATTCTTGATTACATTAAATCTATGTCAGATGTAGGATCTTTAGCAACCATATCATGTTCTGCAAAATCTGATAAAGTTGTTGTTTCAGCTCTGCCAATTGCATCTGATAACACTGTTGCATCTGATGCACCACCAAAATCTGCCTTCCATCCCTACTTAAATGAACCTTTTGATGTAGTTACGCTTCACACCAGAGCAAAACCTCATTTGCTTAATGCTTTAATCAGATATAAAGAAAAAGCTCCTGAGATACCTTTCATTCCATACTATCCCCCTCCTCTGATTTCCATCCAAAAATCACTTTTTCCACCAACTCCCCAACCTAAACCTATAACTCTGGAAACTTTGTTACGTCCAAAGCCCAGACTTAATGTTGATCATTTATTTCAAACATTTTTGCAAGAAATACAAATGTATTTAGGTACTGTTCAGAAGAAATGCTCAGCAACAATGGATGCCAAAGAATCTGACATCATCTGGAATGGATTCATCAACAGATTCAACTCTGTAGCTTCAAATTTGAAGAACATCTGTTCTGATGATGCAAAGCTCAGATTTGCTGAGGCTGCAAGGACTCTATTCTGGACTGTCAACAAATCTGAACCTCTGCTTCTTTTAGATGTTCCTCCACCATCATCAGAATCTACTGAAAATGCATCTGAAGAGAATCAATTGGCTATGACTCTGGTAGACCCTTCTTCTACTTCCAATGCTCCAGAATCTACAGAACCAATGGAAATTGACTCTGTTCAGGCTACAGAACCTCATCATACTTCTTCATCTGAGATAAAGAAAGAACATCCAGATTTTGAAGATAAGATTGCTGCTCTGGAAGCTGGACAGTCAGAGATCAAATCCTGGATGGCAAAGCAGGATAAGAAGTCTGAGGATATGACAGAATGGATGTCAAAGCAAGATGAAAAGAATGAAACTATGGCTAAGTGGATGTCCAAGCAAGAGCAATCCTCCTCTGAGATTACAGATCTATTGAAGATGCTTTTGTCCAAACACTCTTAGATTTTTTTTCATTCTAATGTTTTTGCATCTGTTGTTTGCATTTGTATTCTATTTGCTATATCTTCTGATGTTTGCCTATGTACTCTTGATCTGATCTTTTGAATAAATCATATTTTTCTCCATTGAATTATATTATTTACTGTTTCCTTTTATTTGTCTTTTTAAAGTTTTTACTTTTTGCTTATGACAAAAAAGGGGGAGAAAATATAGATCTGAACTGTTTAATATAACTTCACCAGAATGAAACTTCAGACATATCTATTCTATCTAACATTTAATATGACTATTTCAGAACATTTGATAAGTACATTCTATAAAAGAAACTCTGAGTCTCTCAGATCATTTGTCTTTTATCAAACTCTGAATCTTAAATCTGCAAGACATTCTGACCTTCAAATGTTATAAGAACAAACAAGATCTAACTCTGAAGATTACTCAAGACAAAAGGGAAGTTTCTATTCCTTATTTGTATTTAACTCAGGGGGAGATTCATCATCTCAGGGGGAGTTATAATTCTAATAATGTTCAGTTAAACAAAATTTCTGATACTTTTTGTCATCATCAAAAAGGGGGAGATTGTTAGAACACAGATTGGTTCTTAATAATATCTCTTTGTTTTGATGATAACTGTTAGGAAATTTTATATTTAAGAATTATATACTCTAAAATTTGCTTGAGAGTTTTACTGCAGATTGAAATGAAATTAACTCTCCAGAAGCAAATCTGAATGGTATACAAGAAAGTGACTGACTCTGAAGCGCCAGATGCATTCATTAGAAGATTCTGATTGCTGTTTACAGAAGATCCTGAGCATAGTCTCCAGAAGGATCTGAAGCAAGAAGCTCTAGAAGATTCTGAAGCAGAAGCATCTGAAGCTAGTCAGAAGCATCTGAAGCTAAGAAGAATATTGTATGAAGAGTTTCTCAAAGCATAGT
>OZ012737.1:431006286-431073922 GCA_963859935.3 Lathyrus sativus
TCTCTCTCTCTCTCTCTCTCTCTCTCTCTCTCTCTCTCTCTCTCTCTCTCTCTCTCTCTCTCTCTCTCTCTCTCTCTCTCTCATAAATATTAATGTTATATATATAAAAGAATATTATAGTAAAAATTATATTATTTTGTTTATACATAGACATTTTAACAAAATATCTTCAAAAATTGTCTAGTGCATTAATCATCAAATACAATTAAGGATGTAAATGGATATCCATGAGATGAATATTATGATATTCATATCCATCCCGTTGGATAAATATGATATTCATATCCGCCCCATATCCATGCAAGTATCCGTTAAGCGAAACCCCTCGGGTTTTATAATATCCGTGGATATTTACTGACATCCATGGATAATATTTTTTCTATAAAAATATTTTTAACTTATTTTAAAACACATTAAAGTATTATTGTAACACCCTTCTAAACCCCACGGAAAATATATGCATAATCAGAGTAAAATTAACATGCATTCAAATAAAAAGGGCGTCACACAAAACTTTCAAACATCCAAAAACCATCTGTCATGCTCATTAATATTTCAATAAATAATCATGCTTTACAAAATTTCAGTTTGCATGTAGCAGCGGATTCATTTTGTAACAAATTCATAAAAGCAATATTTGCGTTCATCACATATATTATCATCACTTGGGCACTAAGGCCAACATCTTATTATTCAAATATGAAAGCATCACTTAGATTACACAATGTAATCCTAAAACATAAAACAATCGATCCCAGTGTTACTACACGACCAGAGCATGACTCGACCCAACATAATTAAACCACTAGACAGTTACACCGATGGCGATCTCGAAACTACAAGCAGCTCTACTCTTGATACCTGCACGATGTCATATAGGACATCATTCCAGCAAAAGGGTGAGAAATATTATCATAATAATCAATGTATAAGATTATATATACATACACCATCATAGCATACACATATTCCACATTTCACACCACATATCCTTATAGCTCATCACATACTTCCCAATTTACATATTCATATAAACAAACATGGGTAATTTTACCAAGTGTATTCATCATTTCTCTATTACACATTCACATCTCTTATAACAACAATTCATGCTAATAAGCATACTCCCATGCCATAATTATATTTCACATTTCGCAATTACACAAGTAAGGCACATACTTTACGAAGCGTACACATATAAACAAGTATGGACAATCATCAAGCATTTTTCATTATGCGCACATCCATAGTCCTCATCATTCCACATCACATACACATAAGCATATTAGCATACAACAATCGTATATCCACACTCCCAAATCAACAAGCCATGCACACACGCATGCTTCACACAACAATCACGAACATGTCATGTGACTCAACAACTCAATGCAACTCATGCAATGCGGTACCGACTCTCGTTATCATTTTTCGGTTTTTACATTAAACCGGGTCCACTCTTCTAGACCGATAACCCGTTATCATTTTTCGGTTTTTACATTAAACCGGGTCCACTCTTCTAGACCGATAACAACAAAGGCCCGTCCTCTAAGCCTTCAAACCCACTCTTCTAGGTTTGGGACAAGCCACTAGTTTCCACGAAACTAACAGACATTGCCTCTTGACTAAATGATGCATATGCAATCAACCACAACAATGCACTTAAGACCGTTCTCGCATCTTAATCTCATGCATTTAATAATTCATCTCTTCAAGAATTACACAATGATTGCACATACAACATATATCGCAACAATCAAGGTATTCACATCACAATACCAATATTACAACTACAAGCTATGCACACATATCCACAATGTTCTCATGCATACTTATCACATAATTGTACACAACATCATCAATGTATTCATAATTCAATACTATCACTACATTAGCACACAATGCACACATATCCACGATATGTTCTCATGCATTATTCACATTTATTCACATACACACAATATGCATTTACAACACCTATCAAACAATGCACACATGTCCACAACATGTTCTCATGCATTCTCAAGTAGTCCATCATACAAGATTTTCATCATGCTTACACGCATAACACATTTACCACACCATGCACATATACTCATAATATATTCTCATGCATTATTATTCGATTTAAACAATGCATTACGTTATCAATTACATTCTATAATCTAGGATTCACGCCTTACGGCTACCCGCAACATATCTCATTTCAATAGTACACATACTATTCGATTCATATGAGTATTAACCTATTCGAACCAAGCAACCACTCATCGGATGAAAATCACAGAACGAAAACAACACTGTCTGATTCGCCACCATTCGCCCGGCGAAGCCTCGTGGCGAATGCTCACTGGACCTTCGCCCGGCGAACTCCCTAGCGAGCAAAGTCAGTAGCTACTGACTTGGTTCGCTGCCCTTCGCTGAAGGATTCGCCCGGCGAACCTTCGCTACCTATCCTTCGCCTGGCGAACTTGCCAGCGAAGACCACTGGGATTTAATTTGAATTATTCGCTAGCATTCGCTGAGCTTCGCCCGGCGAAGCTTCGCCTTCATTCTCCTGGCGAGAGCCAGCGAATCTGCGAAGACAGAACCTTCAATCTGTCCCCAACTTCCAATACACCAATAATCGACCGATTCTTCATCAAATCAGTACCAACAACTTAACCACACATCACCCGACTATTCTACGGCATTATTTCCAGTTTCTAACCGATGAAACTACGATTCTCCGATTAAATCACTTTTGCCATAAATGGGGAAATGGTGGAAACTCACAATAAACCCAACCCACACATACATAATCATACACATGGATTAAATAACAATGTTTCTCACCCCTACCTTGATTTAATCGAAGCTTGAATCAGATCTTGATGATTCTTCAAGCTTTCCCTCTTTTCCTCCTCATTTCTCTTCTTCCTCTTTCTTTCTCTCCTCTTTCTCTTATGTTTTCTTTTTCCATCTATTTTCCTTCCACTTTCCTTTATATACTTTTCATTTGATTTTCTTTCTATTATATTTCTTTCCATCATAATTCTTTTCTCATAAAATATCTTAATTAGAAGCAAATCCACTTTATTCTACCAAATAGAATAAACCAGTTAAATCCATTAACTCAGATAATTTAAATAAATCCAATGATTCTTTTAAATCAAATAAACCACTTAAACCAATTAATTAGTACCAATAATTAATTACTGAAAATTGGGCTGTTACAATTATCACATAACATCCATACAATTGACTTTTAACATAAGAATAACATTTTATCACATTAATTTTCTTCTTATTCACCAAAACATAATTAGATCCAAACATAATATCCATACATTTCTTTTTTAACCAAACAAATAAAAGATATTGTGATTGTGAGTTATAATGGAAGAGCAGACGACAGTGGAGTAGGAAGGAAGACACCGGTTCGACAGAGGAACGACGACACTAGTTGGTTAGACTATGAAATTGTTGAAATTAGGTATGAAGTATTGAAGAGTTTAAACAGAAGATTTGGCACCCCCTATGTTGAAGTAGTTTAGGATTTTAGCAATCATGGAAACATAACAAAATGAAGTTCCTTTGTTGCATTCCTTGATGGAAACATCCGGGATACGAAATAATTTACTCAATTGATCTAAATCTTGTTCATAAGAATGTAGATAAGATGAACTTCAACATTGTCTTCGTGAGAATTCGCCAAAAATTCTAGGAACCATCTTCAATTGGCTGGCAGCTAAGGTGTCATAGCAATCATCTGATTAGGGAGCCTTAAGCATCTCATTCAAATGAGTGGTCCACTTAAACTCTTGATGCAGATTTAAATCTGTCACCCATGGTTCAACATCATCACTAACAATGATAATTCCAAATAGAGACTTCCATAGTTCATCAGTAAAATCATAAACCTTGTCACTTATTGTGAATTTGAAAGAAGAGTCACGCCTATTATGCATCCTAGAGTAGAACACACAAATGAGGTCTTCATTGTAATCATGTGAGAGCTTTAAGAAATAATTGATTTGCTGATGCTCGACAAGAAGAACAACATCAAGAATTTCCAAATAGCCAACAACAACCGATTTCCAAACATGTTGCTTCATAATAAGACAATGTTGGTGTTTCTCTTCAAACTCCTTAACACAATTAGAAAGACCAATAAAAATGCAGTTTTTAGAGCAACAGAGGATGTGGTAGCCTTACCCTTGCCTTTGGGATCACCTTTGGTGTTTGCAAGCTTATATGCCATTGAGAATTGTTCAAACAGAGTTCGCACATTAGGTGTTTGATGGAATGTGTGAATGAGAAATGGAGATGTTTGAGGGATATATGATTATCCACAAACCCAAATAAAGATAAAGATTCTAAAACACACAAAAAAATGATAATGAACACTAAGAATGAATGGAAATTCAGAGTTTTGGAGACTTAGGTGTGATTTGTAACATGAGGATAATGAGGGTTTTATAGAAGAGGATGAATGATGAGACTTAATGATATTTTGGAAAATGTAGAGTTGAATGAGTTGTATTGGATGAATCTAAGAGGAATAATGGATAAATTCATGACACTTTAAAGAGTTACAAGACTAAAGAGGAAAGGAGAAGATGTGGAGACAAGTGCATGTATGAGAAATGAAAGAGAAATGAAGTGAACGACCGTTGAACGCGTCATGAGTTGACCTCCTGTAAGCACAAGTCGACCTCTTGGAAGCATGTGCTGATCTAAAAAGGTTATGAGTCTACACATACTGAAGAGAATCTAAAAGATTTCAAAAATTATTTCTACGTGTCGACATACACAAGCATGAGTTGACACATACTGAGTCAAATTTAAAAAATTCAAAAAGTTATTTTCATGTGCCGACATATACGACATATGATTTGACCTATGAAGTCCAAAACTTGAAAACTTTTACACATATGAATTTGGGATGACTTTGAAAGACTCAACTTGACTTATGTATAACTAGTTGATGAGAGACACATGCATATGATTATTTTTCATGATTTGTTAGCCAATAACATGAAAACACACAAATGTAAGCATGAAATAGAAAAATATATAGATCACATATGAAGATATTTTGAATGAGATCACTATAAGTATATTAAATGAAACACGCAATGGTTATCATTTGAAATTTTTGGAAATGAACACTCATAACATGTATCATACACATAAGATATCACATACCTTTGAAAAATAAACAGGTAAAAGAAAGAGGCATACATACAAAGCGAAAGTTGAAATGATATCACCTCATCGTACGAATGATGGAGGATGCACATGCATTCGATAAGGAGCTTTTGAACGAAAATTGGAATAAATGCAAAACGTGCCACAAAACTATTAACAACATTGATCTTACCACCTTTCACTTTGACAAAGTACCCAATGGTGTAATTTGAAGGTGAGATAATACTTAGAAGGGGGGGTTGAATAAGTATGAAAGATTAAAACTTAGAAATAAAAACACAATTATTTTTATCCTGGTTCGTTGAACTCAACTACTCCAGTCCACCCTTCCTAGAGTGATTTGCCTTTCTCAACAAGGACTTAATCCACTATTTAATCAAACAGATTACAATAGTAACACCTAAGAACAACTGTTCTTAGTCTTCTCAAGAGCTACTGATTCCAACTGAATCCTCTTAAGGAAAACCTTTACAATGAATGTAAATCAAATACAAGAGTATGAATGCTTCTAAAAAGCTTTTATCACAACAGTGATATTTCTCTTAAGTTTAAGTACAAATAATTCTAAGAATGAATATGAAAGAATGAGAGCTTTGAACGTTATAATTTCTTTTCAGCAAAATGTCTAACTGAAGAATTTGGTGGAGTCTTCCTTTTATAGGCAGCTGATCCAAGGAAGCTGAACGTTGAGAAGAGCGTCCCAAAAAGGTCTGAGCCTTTTTGTCTTTACATCAAGTGACCTTTCCTAGAAGTAGAAAGCACAGAAAAATCCTTTTTGTCTGTGTTCTTGTGTCTAGCACAAATGAGGAAAGAGACGTTTGATTTACTCCAACGGATATATTCTTTGAATATTTCTTCTTCAGTTTTCAGCAAGTTCATCTGAATCTGATTAAGTTAGAGTCTTCTAATGATGTTCAGAACTTTGCTGTATCAGAGTCTTCTGCAGCATGTGTGTGTCGCTTGCGCGAAAATAAGGTGCCGGCATGACAGAAGAGTCGCCACCTTTCGTTATTTATCCCTCTAAGCGGGAAAGGAAACGATCGGAAAAAACCTGACGAAAAAGGGTAAGACAAGGTCGTCGCAACCATTGTCTGGGTTCGGGAGTCGGTTACGCAAGGGGAAGGTATTAGCACCCCTCACGTCCGTCGTACTCGACGGGATCCTCGCTTGTTGTTTACTTGGACGGGTTGGTTTTATTCTATCTACCTATCAAGGCTGGCTGAAAAAGAAAAGAAAAATGACTCGGCAAAGCGTCGCACTTTATGCCTACGTATTCTCATCAGAGAATGAGAAATCAGAGTCAACGTAGTTCGGCCTACGAAGGGGTATGGGGGAAGGTAGCTCGCCAAGACTTCGCCATCTTGTGCCTACGTACTCTCAACAGGCATGAGAGATCAGAGCTCACGTAGTTCGGGAAACTACGGTTTATTTCCTGTCTTTTACGAAAGAAGTGTTTTTTATTGTGTTTGCAATTTCAATCGCACTAGAGACTATGACCTGAGAGTGAATGCGTCGCATGTCACCCAAAGGATACCATACTAAACATCCAGACTGTGGAAAAGAAACTCTCCCACAATCCTTTCTCAGATAGCTTAAGGCTCGTAACGTACGAAAGAAATCATTCATGATTACCGTCTCTTAAACTGTTTTGAGATGAGAAGAGAACAGGCCCAACTAGGAGGGAGACTATCAAGTCCTACTGTTATCATGCCATGGATTCATCCTATGGTTGAGGTTTGAACAGGGAACTCCTAGATGTTATCATGCATAGGTTTCAACCTAAAAGTCTATCATCAAATCCTTATCAAAGGAAATGAGAGTCCTAAGGGATCATGTCAATGATACACCAAAACAGACAAAGCATCAGCTTAACAGTAAAATGCATGCAATGCAAGTGAGGGAGGAAATGTGTGTGGGGCTTCAGCCTCCACAAGCTCATCTCGACCTCAAGCCAGTCATGAAATAACAGTAATCATACTGAAAAATAAACAACATGCTATCAAGCAATAAACAGTAAACTGCAATCATACAGATAAAATGAAATGAAATACCATCAGGCAAACAAACCACATGGGCAAGGGAGCTGGGCTCTACCGAATACCCGCAAGCAAAGCCACGCAATAACAATACAAGCAGAGGGAGCAACTCAACCTCTAATGCAATCATGCTCCTAGACTGAACTTATTCTAGATGGACTTAATCTAATGCAACAGACAAATCAAACAAAACACACAATACAGAAAAGAAAAACAGAAGAAAGCTTTAGCTCTTCCAGCAGCTACTCAGTCTTCAGACTTCAATCATCAACTGCTTTCCAGGTATCAACCCTACAATATGAGTATCAACTCATCTTCTCCCTTCAGCTTCTTTGATCAGCTCCACCTTCAGGCTTCACTATCTTCAGGGATCTTCAGGTGTCAACTTGATCTTCACAAAGTCTTCAGACTTCAACAATCTCCAAGGAATCATCTTCTTCAAAGCTTCAACTTCTATCTTCAATAGCTTTTAGATCTTCAATCAAATCTTTTATCATCTTCTTCTTCAAAGCAAACAACTTCAATGCAAATCTTCAATACTCTTCATTGCTTTCTTTATCTTCAGCAACCCAAATGCTCCAACAAACAAGATTCAATCAACAAGATGAGGTGAGGATGTTAAAGTGCTCACTGACTTCCAAAGGATGCCATTAAGGACTTAACATCAAAAGGAAAAGCTCTCTCAAAGTTCTACCTCATAGGGCAAGGTCACTAATCCCTCCAAAGGAGAGAGGTGAATACCCTTAAGGGACTTTATATCATAGAGAAGGAAGGAGGTGAACAAGACACTCCTTGTTTACTGAATGGAATTATTCTATCTAAAGCTCTACCTATGTACTTATGATCCTATAAACAGAACAAACAAAAGCTAAAACTAAGCTCCTCTTCAAGGTCTTCAAAGTCTTCAATGATGATCCACAAGGTCTTCAACCCAATCTTCAAGGCTCACACACTCAAAGGAGAAGAAAAGAAAGCAAAACAATACAAACTATGCCCTTAAGCAACACACATACTAGCCATACATTCAAAAATCAATTAAGAATACTAAAATACTATATAATTCTCTAGTAAAATTATAGGGGATTCTATACATACTTACCCTTAACTCATATATTCCCCATACTCTAATCTTGACCTAAAAACCCAAAACAAAATTGTTAAGTCTACTTATGCAACCTAAAACCCTAATTTTGTTATACTAATGCTATGGTAAACAAACTAATCAAATTTTAATCTACAAATCATGAATTAAATCCTATGGGAAACTATGATTCAATATCTAACTATGCCAAAAAGAATGGCTCAAAAAACCTAAGGGAAGGTCCTAATACAAATTCTACAAAATTAAGTATACACCTAAACTTCTAAAAAAAAGCTATTTACATGGAAAATATCCTAAAAATATTAAAAGAAAATAAAATGCCAATTTTATTTATTGATATTTTTTTAGACAAAATTATGAACATATAGAAAAAACAAGGATTAAAAAACAATCATTTTTCAATTTTATATGAATTTTATAAAATGTAAGAAAATAAAAGAAATTAAAAAAATGAGAAATTAAAATAAATGGGGGAGGGGGTGTTAAAATGAAAAGCGCCCAGTTATTATCTGTGATGGGCCCAGGAAGGGGGGTGCGCCTAGCATGGCGCGCCTGGGCCCAATTGCCATCAGAAAATAAAAAGAAAAATTAAAAGAAAATTGGAAAAACAATGGTATGAATAGCAACAAATTTAAGTTTAAAATTGGATTGGGCCAATGGGTGGGGTGCAAGTATCAAAGAATTTCTGAGGCCCAGGATTTCCAACTAATTCAAACGCAGCGTTTTACTTCGTGGTTTCCCTTCGTTTCTGAAATTAAACCATGGTCGTGCGATGGAATGAAAGAGTCAATTAACCAGGATGATCCAACGGTTGATGGCCATCGTCCCCAAACACATGCTAGGGTTTCATCAAAACAGAATCCATGCGTGATTCTTCTTCAAGCTCGTGCTCCCTCATTACTCAATGAAATCACAAACTTCCAAAGGCAAAGATGACCTACTGATTGCCAAGAACACAATGGTGCCAATAATTTTCACTGAAACATCTTGTATCACTCTAACAGAACGCATGAACATTAGGGTTTCAACATTTTTCTCTGAGATCAATCACGATGAAGCTTAATTCTAATGGTATAAACTTGTTCTACACGCTATCCTCATCATTCTATGCTATCACATATCCATTAAAACTCCATACACGGCTTGATCTTGATCTTGACAGAAATTATGATTTGTTACCACCCTTCATGAAACCCTCTAAAACTCTATGGAAATGGTCATCTAACCTACCTTAGCCATTCTATACTAAAGATCTAAACATCTAGCACCTAATTAAAGAGATGGCAATGAAAACACCAACCTGTCAAATATCAATGGTGGAGGTTGTTGCACCCTAAAATTTGCCCAACCTTATTCAATTGGTTTATGTTTCAATATCATTAGCATTTGCATATAGAGTCATGTGCATAGTCTAATCATCTGCATAGCATAAGCATAGCAAGTCATTCAACAGGGGACCAATCATTATTTTCATCTCTAGAGGCCTAGCAAGAGGTTATTATTCCAATTCAATCCTATTCAAGTCATCAAGAAAGAATTTGAAAGCAAAGAGTTCAGCAGATCAAGTCTTGAGTCCATCTCTTAGCTGAGGGTATCTGAGGATCAACAAGAGGGTTATGAGCTGTGAAATGAAAGCATGGGGAGCATCTAGACATCTTGAGAGACTTATAAAGTCATTTGGAGAAGAAAACAAGTCATTGATGAAAGCACAAGAGCTACAGTTGAAGACAGTCAACTAGGGTTTCATCTGGGTCAACCCTAGGACAACCCTAGGTCAATTGACTGACTTAAGAGGGCATTCAAGTCTATTGGAGAGATGTGGGGTTCATAATTTGACATGGAGAAGAAGAATATGGAGATATGACAAGGAGAATTCAAGAAAAATCAAGGAGAAGAGGAGTTGCTAAATTAGGGTTTCTCTGTAAAATCCCCTAGTTTAGGTCAAATTTCCAAGCAAGATAAGTCAAAATGCTAGCTTCAAATGGCTCCTTGGCCAGCATGAAACTTGTAGAGGATCTCAAGACCTTTAATTTGAGTGGTGGAAGACCTCAAGGAGATTTATAGAACTCAAGTTATGGTCCTTGCAAGTTATAGGTCATCTGGGGTGTCTGAATTTTTGTCTGTGAAAGTGACTTGACTTCCAAGCTAGTTTTGCCCCTCAAGGAGATTTCAAATGAATTCTTGGTCAACATAAGAATTGTTCCTCATTGTCTTAGCTTTCTAGAATGGTATGGCATGCCTTCATATGATGTGGAGAACTCAACTTATGGTCTTGACAAGCAAAGGGTATTTTGGGCATTTGTGAATTACAGGTCATTTTAACCTATACCCAAAACTCATACAAGGAGGCCTCAAATGGAAAAACTTACAACATCAAACTTGCTCCAAATGGGATTTTAAGTCTAGAAAGAAGGTCACAAGTTATTGGAGAAGCTCATAGCATGGAGTTGCATGATAGGTCAAAATATGAACTAAAAAGGCTTATAAAGTGAATAATTTCAAGTTGGAAAATGGTTTGGGAGATTTACAAATCCAAATGGAGACTTCCAATATATGATTTTGAATGGAAAAACAATTCTAAGAACAATGGTTCACCCACTTTTTTGAGTTTAGAAGGAAAAAATGAAGTTATCCATGGTTGCTTATCATTTAAGAAACATAATCAAAAATGGATCAAAATTTGAAAACAAGGGAATGTGCAAGATGGATCTAGAATGTTCATTTGGGGTCTATATATTCATGAAAGGAGAATTTGGCAAGGGTTGGCTTCATTTACACCAAGAATTTCACAAATTTCTCTCTTACTTTTCATTGAAGTTTCATTCCAAATCTCACAAATTCCTCACCAATTTTCATCCACTTCAATTCAATCTTATTCAATCATCATCATAGATCATAATTGAAGCAAAGACTTGGTGGTTAGGATTCATTTTCGTGCATTATCTTCAAGAACCTCAAAACTGCAAATTCTGTTGGACAGCAAAATTCAAGCAAAGAGTCATCACAACACTGCATACAGAATCTATACCTGAGTAATTGGATCAAGATTCAAGCCCTAGAAGCTTCAGATCCACATCTTCCATAGCTGTTTTTCAAGATTTTGCACAAGGTAAGTTTTCATCCAAACTGTTTGATCCAGTTAGTTAGACCTGATTTTGTTAGTGTAGAATTGATCTAGGTGGTTAGGAGAGTAAGCTAGATGATTTTGGAGAGGTTTGGTGATGGTTGTGAGCAGGTGCCATAATCTGTTTGTGTTCGAATCTCTTGGATGAATGTGTTATAATTGCAACTTGATAGCAGGTGTTAATCTCCATTAGATGTAGTTTAATTTAGGCTAAGTTTGGGGAAGAATGGTGAAGGTCTATACCAGTGCATTTCAATGGAGGCAGGATGTTGACTCAATCGAATTTGTTGATGTGGTGAATTTCAAAGTGAATTGATGCCCTAAGCTTGTAGAGGGAGAGATTTGGAACAGATTTCATGTTTACAGCATGGGGATTGGTTGCGTGTATGATGAGAACGAAGAGGTGGAAGGTAGGTCGTGCATGGCTGCCACGGAGAAGATAAAACCCTAGGTTGCAGGTCGTTTGGAGAAGACGTAATCAGGGCCATTCATTGCGCCTTGGACCTTTGACTTAGGGTAGGATCTAATGGCTGTAGTTCAATCTGAAATTGGAGGGAGATTACCCTGGCCCTAAACGCACCGTTTCATTAATTGAAACGGGCGGGCCTGAGTGCTGTTGATAACCACACCCCCGTGTGAGCCCAAAACCATTTTTCTCATGTGATTCTGTTGCTTTTCATACCCCCAGCGCGTTGTTATAATTCTGAGTGAATTCTGGGCTTAACCAAAATGCTATGCGCGCCCCCTATTGTTGGCCCATTCTGGATTTATAACTGGGCGAATTTCTTTTCATACCCCCTCTGGCTCATTTTAGTTCATTTTATTTTTTCTTATTTCATTTTAATTTTTCATCATTTTCATAAAATCATAATAAATTCATAAAAAATGCTTTTTAACTCATTCTTTTTACCATATTTTCATGAAAATGTCTAGAATATTATAGAAAAATAAAATTTCATTTTTAGTTTTATTTCATATTTTTTACATATTTTCTAAATAAATAGCATAATAAATAGTTACATTTCATGCATTATTTTTATGATTTTTGTTCTCTCACATGCTTTAATATTTTTTGATCATTCTTTTCATATTGTTTAGATGAGATGTTAAGCTTGTAGGAATATTTTAGTTCCCTTTTTTAGGAGTTAATTTTAGGTGATTAATAAATGCTTGAATATAATGAACAAGACTAGGGTTTTTTAGGTGACAACTTAGGAAGTTCAATTTTCTCCCTTAGGACTTAGGGTTTGAATAAATTAGTTATGGGACTATAGGGGCTATGGGTAGCTATTAGATCCCTTAGAAAAAGTCAGGATTCCCCTACTGCTATTATTACTGTCTGTATATATGTTGTCTGGTGTGGTGTGCCCTCTGGGGTTTATTGATTGTTTGTTTGGGTATTGGGTTTGTCTGGGGCCCTGGGGAAGCTGAAGATTTGTGGAGATGAAGCTATTGGAGATTCAAATGCTGAAGATCAACTGTCAGAGTTGAGGAGGAGTTTCTTGCTGGCAGATGCTGAGGAGATTAGGGTTTAGGAGCTAGGCAGAGCTCTAGACTAGAAAGACTGTTTCTCAAACATGGATTGCCTTGTCTGCATCCATTCTTCTCTGTGATTCAGAGTCTCTCTAAGACACTCACCCCCTTCCTTTGGAAGGCTTGGTGATAGTGTCTATGAGATAGAACTCTTGAGAGAAAATGTCTCTTAGTGTTAGAAGCAGTCTGTTCACCACCTTTGGTAGTCAGCTTATTGCTTAACACCCAATTCACTCTTGTGACTGATCCCTCATCCTGGAGGTTTGAGCTTGAAGAAAAGCCATTGCAGATGGAAGACTGATGATCAAAGCCCTTGTCTGAAGGCCATGAAGATGGGGATTGATGCTTGTTGAAGCCTGTAGCTGATTGGAGAGTGCTTGAAGCCAGTTGTTGATTCAGAGCTGCTGATGCTGTTTCTTTTGCTGTATTTCATTTGCTGATGTATTGATTGGTTGTCTGAACTGTATTGTTTGCTGTTTACCCCGTTGGGTTGAAAGTGAAGTCTGTTCACTTTTGCCTATTGTTTTCTAGGTTCGAGGTTGAGTGGGACTCCCTTGCCTCGCTTGTACTGTTGCATCCATGCATTTTACTGTTTTACTGTATATATCTGATATTGTTTCTGTTTCTGCCTATCCCTTAGGATCTCTGTTTCTCTCTGTGCAAGAGAGGAGCATGATAGACATTAGGTCTTAACCCATGCATGATAACATTAGGATAGTTTGTGTCCCTTCGCAACCGTAGGTTAGAGTTCTGTCTCTTTCTTTCTCAAAACAAACAGAAAAACACCTAAAGATTTCAAACACAATAAAAGACACTTCTTCCGTAAAAGAATGTGAACTCATCAAAACGTCATTTTTGTCCTCTTGGACTGTTAATCAGAAAACCCTTTTTCAGAAGGTATAAAAACAATCAAGACAGACTTGTGTCGTACGTGGCCCGAACTACGTTTGCTCTGATCTTTCATGCTGTATGAAAGTACGTAGGCATAGGATGCGATATCCTAGCGAGCAACCTTCCCCTCCTTTCCCGTAGGTAGGCGAACTACGTTGACTCTGATTTCTCGTTCCAGACGGGAATACGTAGGCATAAAGTGCGATACTTTGCCGAGTCATTTTACTTTCATTTTATTTTCTTTTTAACCCTTGACCTATAGAGTAGATAGAATAACAATCCATACCCGAAAACAAGCGTGGATCCCATCGAGTACGATGGACGTGAGGGGTGCTAATACCTTCCCCTTGCGTAACCGACTCCCGAACCCAGGTTTTGGTTGCGATGACCATACCTTTCCCGTGTTGTGCGAGGTTTACTCTGAGCGTTTCCTTTCCCTCCCGTGGGATAAATAACGCACGGTGGCGACTCTTCTGTTCAGCCGGCGCCGATTTTCGCAGTAGCGACAGCTGGCGACTCTGCTGGGGATCCAACGTCCCCTGGCTGCTAAGGACTGCGATGGTTCTTATGCATTTGGGATCCAACGTCCCTTGAGAGAGTCAATCCTAACGCTTGTTTTCCCGTCGAGGATTTTGTATGGAGTTATTTTATATTTCTAACCCTGTATTTTTCAGCTTTATGTCTATTGATTATTATTGCTGTATCTGGGGTGTGACGGGTGTTCTGATATTGAGAGATAAGCCGGACCTGGGCTTGAGTGCACCTAGAATTAGAGTAGAAATTAGTGGGCGCCCGCTTGCTTTGCTTGCTTTGGTGTCCCATGAAATCTACACTCAGACGAGGTTCCTCTGGTTGGCCTCCTGCCCCTTCCTTTGGTTGGCGTGGGTTGCTGGTTAGTTGGATTGTCGACTCTGGGGACCGATCATTTGGAAGTTGGCTGAGTGAGGCCTCTTCAGGAATTGATGATGCCACTCCTTCTGGGAATCGTATCATCAACCCTGAAAGTCTGTGACGCCGACGACCGCATAGGATGCCGTACCTTGTGCCAGTTATAGGGCCACCCACCTGTGAGGGGATTCAGGGTTATGCAGGTAACTAGACCTCCAGACTACCGGCTATTTCTTGGTCAGAGATCCGGGTTATTTATGGAGAGTTATGAGGTCTGGCAGAGACCATTTGGAGATGTATTCTGAGGTCTGTCAGAGACCATTTGGAGATGTACTGTGAGGTCTGTCAGAGACCATTGGGAGATGTGTTATGAGGTCTGTCAGAGACCAATTATGGATGTGATTTGAGGTCTAGCAGAGACCAGTTGGAGTTATGGTTTGAGGTCTGTCAGAGACCAGTGTTGGAGTTCTATTCTAGGTCTATCTGAGGCCAGGGTTTGGTGACTTCTGGATGGTCTATCTGGGACCTTTCTTGATTGGGTTTAGGCTATTCAGCTGCAGCTTTGGTCCCTGTTGAATGTTACTTGCATTGCATCCCTGCATATCCATTATCATTTGCATTTCACTAACGTGTGTCTGTGCTGTAGGTGCATTTGCATTTCCCTAGTTCTAGTGCCCAGACTTCTGAGTATTTGATCATGACTAGCCTACGGAGAACGGTTGCTTACAAATTGCCTACGCCTGATATTGTTCCTTTACTGGGGTTGATCTCTCTTGCTGATGAGGGTGTTCGTAGGAGTTTCCGGATGAGCTATGGTAGATTATTGAGATTGGTGTGCAAACCTACAGAGGTAGAGTTAGAGGGGCTGTATGCTTTGATGCAATTCTACGACCCTGCTTTGAGGTGCTTTACGTTCTCTGATTTTATTATGGGACCAACTCTGGAGGAATACGCTGAGTATGTTGAGCTGCCCGTGCAGAACCAGGTTCCATTCATCCATTATGATGCCAAACCCAAGCCGGAGGAATTGGCAAAAGCCTTGCATGTTGATGCTTCTGAACTTGTGACTACTGTTTCCCGTGGAGTTCCAGGATTCTCATTTCAGTTCTTAGTGGGTAAAGCCCAAGAGTATGCTAAGAATGGGTGCTGGGTTGCTTTCAATGCTGTGTTGGCTTTGTGCATCTATGGCATAGTACTATTCCCCAATATACCGGATTTTGTGGACTTCGATGCTTTCTACTTGTTTGCCGCTGGTAATCCTGTGCCTACCTTACTCGGAGATCTCTACCATTCACTGCATTACAAGAATGAGAAGGGAAGGGGGAAGAATGTTCATCTTTGTGTACCCTTGTTGAGTATATGGTTTGAGAGTCACCTTCCTAAGAGAGGATCTGCTGCAGAGACTACAGTTCCAGTTGGTTGGCCAGAACGGTTGATGAGGTTATCGTCGGAGGATATGGAGTGGTTTGATAGAGATTTGCTGGGATCTGAGCTCCTCTTTAGCTGTGCTGGTTACCCTAATGTGCCATTGGTTGGAAGAAAAGGGTGTATTAATTACAACCCTTCTCTATTCGTTCGCCAGTTCGGATATGCACTGAAGAATCCACCTCAGGAGGAAGAAGTACAGGAATCTCTGTACTTCACCGGTGACGTGAAGGGGGAGTTATTAGCCAAGTTGCGACATGCTTGGACGAGTATTAACCACAAAGGGAAGCCGTTGTTAGGAAAGAATGACTGTCAGGCCTATGCACCTTATAGAGTTTGGATTCAGGAGAGGGCTAGTCAGTTGAAGATGCCGTTTCCAGAGGCACCAATTCTTGATCCTATTCCGGTGGAAGAGCCAACCACTGTCTCTAGGGAAGTCTATGAACAAGTTGTGAAGGAGAAAGAAGCTTTGATGAAGATTAATGAAGGGTTAGAGCAAGAGCTAGCCCAGGCACGCAGTGAGAAAAACAAGGCCGTATATGCTTTCCAACAACAGATTGAGCTGGTAAACAGGTTAGGAGCTGAGTTGACCGAGGAAAAGAAGAAGCGCGAACGTCTGGGGCAAGAGTTCAGAAGTTCCCATGATATGCTGGAAGCCAAAAAGAAGGCGCTTGACGCAGCACACCGAGAGATATCTTCTTGCAATAAGACTTGGAATGCTACACTCACCAACAACAAGAAGAGGGAAGATAAGCTGAAGCAGCAAATTTCCGACCTCGAAGAGAAGTTGAAGTCTAGCATCAAGAAATGTGAGGAGGAAGTGATGAACCGGTATAGTGTCCAGCACGCACTGAACAAGGCAATTAAATCCAGAGATGAAGCAGTGTCCCAGAAGCGAAAGTTAGAAGATTGCTTCGGAGAAGCAGCATGGGAAGAAACTGCTGAAGACGTACGCCGTGTCCTTAAGAAGAGAAACCAGCTTGTTGAAGGGCTGCTTGATCGACCAAGCCATCCGGAGACCAAGAAGTTGATAGAGGAGTACCAGACTTTCGGGAGGATTTGATCGTTCCATTATTTGTATGCTTTATTTGCATAGTGCTGACCATCACCAGGATTGTTGGTTGAGGTCATGCCATCTTTGTACTCTCAGTGATATTGTACCCTGGGCTTATTGATTCTCTCTGTTATATATGAGGCTTTCTATGATTCAGCTCCGGTATTCTTATTGTCAACACTGTCACTGCACCGGCACCTTCGCACTAGAACTGGGGGAATGAACTTCCCTAATGCACAGACACATTGCATTGCATTCATATTCATATTGCATAACAGGTAATCTTTGAATGGTGTCTTATCTCTTGCTCTGTATCAGGTACTTAACAGGATTCCAGATCAACATCCGCACCGCTATCCTACACGATCCAACTGTCGGAAAGTCATGGACCAGATTCAGAACGAGATGCAGGATGTACGCGAGAAGCTCGCCCTCTTCATGCAGACCATGGAGGCTATAGCAAAAGGGCAAGAGAATTTGCAGGCCATGGTCCAGCCTCTGTTGGCTCGCAACGCTGGTCATGGTAACGAAGATCATCAGTCTGTCCGGGTTGATACTGCTCATGGAGATGGCACTCCAACGCCAGTGGCTCCGCCTGTCGTCAATGTGAATGCTGCTAACGTCAACAACGCTACCACTGCTGTGAATGGTAACGTCGGAGTTGGAAATGAAACTGCTGTCCACAACGCTGGGCTGGGTGATGTCAATGTAGGAGATAATCTCGGAGGCAATGGCTTTGTCAACGCTGGGTTCGGGTTCAACGATCAGGGATTCGACAACGCTGGCAAGTATGGCTTTAATGCTCAAGGCTTTGGGCAAGATGGTTATGGTATGGTCAATCAGGGCTACGGAGGTTTTGGAAACGGAAACGGTGCTGGTTTCATGGCTGGTGGTCCTGCTGGAGGTGTTCAAGGGTACGGCAACAGAGGCCGAGTTCCGGGGATGAATCAGGTCAGAGCTGGACGTAATAATGCGTATGATGGATACGGGGCTGGAAACGGTATGTGGCAAGAGGATCAGCAAGAAGACGCCTTCTCTGGAGGGGGTTTTTGACGGGCCGATGGATGATTCTCAAAAGATTAGAATGCTGGAAGAGCAAATGAAAGGAGTTCTAAACCAGAGTGCTGTGGGTCTGGACATGGCAACTATGGGCTTGGTACCTGGGCTGAGGGTGCCAATCAAGTTCAAAGCGCCTGCGTTCGATAAGTACAAAGGAGATACATGTCCGAAAGTGCATGTACGAGCTTATTACAGAAAAATGTCTGCATACTCCACTGACGAAAGAATGCTCATGCATTTCTTTCAGGATAGTCTATCGGGTCCTTCCTTAGAGTGGTACATGGGGTTGGAGCCCACTGATATCAAGACTTGGAAGCAATTAGCGGAGGCGTTCGTAGCCCATTACAAGTATAACAGTGACCTGGCACCCAATCGGGTCCAGTTGGCCGGGCTTTCGCAGAAGAAAGGGGAGAGTTTTAAAGAATACGCGCAAAGGTGGCGCGATATGGCTGCCAGGGTCCGTCCTCCTGTGGAAGATAAAGAAATGAACGATATGTTTGTCGGCACATTCACCGGGCTGTTTCATGATATGTTGTTTCATACGTCTCTGGCTAGTTTTTCAGATTTGATTTTGATGGGTGAAAAGATTGAGCGGAACATTAAGCAAGGAAAGTTCCAAGTTGACGAGGCAGCTGCGTCTGGCAGTAATAAGAAAGCTTATGGTGGGCGCCGTCAGGGCGAAGCTAGTGCTGTATTTGGAGGCCGAGGCCGAGGCCGAGGCAGGGGAAGAAATCAATATCGTCAGCAGCAGCAAGTGTCGAGTGTCACTATCCCTTATCAGCAACAACCAATCCAGCAACAACAACAGGTTCAGCAGCAACCAATGCCACAGCAGCAGCAGCCTCAGCAGGGGGCACAGCAAGCTCAGAGAAAATTCCAGGGTGGTAAGCCGAGAAGGGTGTTCGAGAAGCCTCCCTCTAACTATGCTGATTTATTGCAGACCTTGTTGGGATTGAATCTGGTGGAGAAAAGAACCTTGGCGCCGATAACGGGAACTCCCCCGTTCGGCTATGATGCGAATAGGCGCTGCGAGTTTCATTCTGGGGCCCCGGGCCATGATATAGAAGGTTGTCATGCTTTTAAGCATGTTGTGCAGGATCTCTTGGACAACAAGTCTATCAACTTCGGAACGACCGGTGCGAATATAGTCCAGAAACCCATGCCTAATCATGGGGCGAATGCCGTGCTGACTGAGGAAGGTCTGAATCTGATTATGAATGTTGAGGACTTAAAGACGCCGTTGAGCGAGATCAAAAGCCGACTGTTGCAAGGAGGTGTTTACCCGGGTTGTAATGAGTACTGCTTAGATTGTTGGGCCCTGTCTGGGGGGTGTGAGGATCTGAAGAAAGGCATTCAGGCCTTGATTGATGAAGGTGTATTGCAGTTTGATAGAACAGCAACTGATGAGCCGGCAGGGGCAGTAGTGGATAATCGGAGTGATGTTGCCACAGTGACAATTCCTAGGAAGACGATCACTATTTCAGCACCAGCTCAGCGGCCACCGATTACTATAACTAAAGCCGGGCCAATCCCGTATGAGAACACGAAAGCAGTCCCATGGTCATATGGGCTAGAGGTGTATTGTGACGGGATTAAAATCGATGTTAACAAGCAGTCAGCGGAGGTTGTGGATAATGTTGTGGGCTCGGGAGGCATGACGAGAAGCGGCAGGATCTTTATATCTCCTGAAGTAGAGGCCGAAAGGCTAGCGAAAGGAAAGGGGAAAGCGGTGGAGAATGTTCCGGTTCAAGCAAATGAAAAAGAAGCAGCATCTAAGGATGTCGAAGAATTCATGCGCTTAATTCGGAAGAGCGACTATAAAATCGTGGAGCATCTGCAGCAAACGCCATCCAAAATATCTATTCTGTCATTGCTGTTGTGTTCAGAGGCTCACAGGAACGCTTTGCTGAAAGTCCTGGACACTTCTTTTGTACCACAGGATGTCTCCGTGAACCAGCTAGAAGGAGTATTGGCACATGTAAATGCAGGTCACAGTCTGGGCTTTACTGATTTCGACTTGACTCCGAAAGGAAGGGATCATAATATGGCATTGCACGTATCTGTTGAGTGCAGAGGGTCGACGATGTCGCATGTATTGGTTGACACCGGGTCGTCTTTGAATGTGCTGCCTAAGAAGGCTATGATGAAGCTGGATGTTCGAGGGATTTTGTGCACACCAAGTGATTTGGTAGTCAGAGCGTTTGACGGCACGCGGAGAACAGTCTTCGGATCAATCACCTTGCCTCTGCAAGTGGGGCCGGAAGTGTTTGCAACGGAGTTTTATATCATGGATATACAGCCTGCGTACAGCTGCTTGCTGGGAAGACCTTGGATTCACGGGGCAGGGGCTGTTACGTCAACCCTGCATCAGAAGTTAAAGTATATGGTCGGAGACAGTGTAGTCACCGTGTGCGGAGAAGAAGACATCCTGGTCAGTCATTTATCTTCGTTTAAATATGTGGAAGTCGACGGGGAGATCCACGAGACGCCATGCCAAGCATTCGAAGGTTTGCGCATTAAGGACAAGAGTCCTGGGCCAAGCAAAGTGCCAGAGATAGCTGTTTCTTCGTATAAAGAGGCTCAAGCGCTAGTGAAGGCAGGAGAAGCCACGGGCTGGGGCAAAGTATTGGACATTCCGGTGAAAATGGACCGGTTCGGACTGGGGTACCGACCGTCGTCATCAACTCCTTCTGTGGGGGCCCCTCATTTCAGAAAGTCAATCACCATCTCTGCCAGTGGAGTATGCCATGAATCTGTCAATGCTGCTTCAGAATCCGATGAAGGGGACAGCGACTGTGATATGGATGCCTGGATTCAGCCAAGCACGCCAGGACAAGGACTGTGCAACTGGTCCATTCAGGAGCTTGTTCCTGTGACTTTTAAACAGTAATGCTTTGCTTTATTAATTGTTGAATAATCTGATGTCTTGCCCGGGGCATCAGGATTTGCTTAGGGCTGTGTTGTTATAAACATTGCTTCGTTAATCGTTAAATAAATGGCGTTTTTTCATGTGTAAATACCGTAATCCCTGTCTTTCTTGTTTTGTATTTTTCAATAAAATGGCAACGTGGTTATCCGCTTTATACGCATTTTGAAGCACTTAACCCTTTCTTTTGCAGGATAACATTTTCAGATGACATCCTTGAACCACCTATGACTCGTCCCGACTTCGAGCACCCGGTATTCCAGACCGAAGAAGAGATTGTCGAAGATAACGACGTTCCTGAAGAACTGTCTTGGTTGGTGAAGCAAGAGGAAAGAGCCATTCTGCCTCATGACGAGGTTATCGAGATTATCGATTTGGGGTCGGAAGGGGTTGAGAAGAATATCCGTATCGGAGCTGCACTGCAGAGTGATATCAAGCGAAAACTGGTTGAAATGCTCCGAGAGTATAATGATGTATTCGCTTGGTCGTATCAAGATATGCCAGGGCTCGATACAGATATGGTTGTGCACCGTCTGCCACTGAAAGAAGACTGCCCGCCTGTCAAACAAAAACTTCGCAGAACTCGTCCAGATATGGCAATGAAGATCAAAGAGGAGGTTCAGAAACAGTGGGACGCTGGTTTCCTGGCTGTGACGAAGTATCCCTCATGGGTTGCTAACATCGTACCAGTGCCAAAGAAAGATGGCAAGGTTCGAATGTGCGTGGATTATAGAGATTTGAATAAAGCAAGCCCAAAAGACGATTTTCCACTTCCTCATATTGACGTATTAGTCGATAATACCGCTCAATACTCTGTATTCTCCTTCATGGATGGCTTTTCAGGCTATAATCAAATTAAAATGGCGCCAGAGGATATGGAGAAGACTACTTTCATAACGCCTTGGGGAACATTTTGCTACAAAGTGATGCCCTTTGGTTTGAAAAATGCTGGGGCAACATATCAGCGTGCGATGACGACTCTTTTTCATGACATGATGCATAAAGAGATTGAAGTTTATGTTGACGATATGATTGCCAAATCCCAGACAGAGGAAGAGCATCTGGTGAATCTGTTGAAGTTGTTTAAAAGGCTTAGGAAGTTCAGGCTGAGGCTGAACCCTAACAAATGCACCTTCGGGGTGAGATCGGGTAAGCTCCTGGGGTTCATAGTAAGCGAAAGAGGAATAGAGGTCGATCCTGCTAAAATAAAAGCGATTCAAGAAATGCCGACGCCTAAAACAGAGAAAGAGGTGCGCGGGTTTTTAGGGAGATTGAACTACATTGCTCGGTTCATATCTCACCTAACTGCCACGTGTGAACCATTATTCAAGTTGCTAAAAAAGGATCAAGCTGTAACGTGGAACGATAATTGTCAAAAGGCGTTCGATAAAATAAAGAAGTATCTGCAGGAGCCTCCTATATTGATACCCCCAGTGGCAGGGAGACCCTTGATAATGTATTTGACGGTTCTTGAGGGGAGTATGGGTTGCGTTCTCGGTCAACACGACGAGACGGGGAGAAAAGAGCATGCAATCTATTATCTGAGTAAGAAATTTACGGACTGTGAATCTCGATACTCAATGCTGGAGAAAACTTGTTGCGCGCTAGCCTGGGCCGCCAAGCGTTTGAGGCAGTACATGCTGAATCATACAACCATGCTCATCTCGAAGATGGATCCAATCAAATATATATTTGAAAAGCAGGCGTTGTCAGGTAGGATTGCCAGGTGGCAGATGATCTTGACTGAATACGATATTCAATATGTCTCGCAAAAGGCAATAAAGGGGAGTGTGTTGTCTGAGTATCTGGCGGAGCAGCCTATTGAAGAGTATCAATCAATGAGATTTGACTTTCCTGACGAGGATATCATGTATCTCAAGATGAAGGATTGCGAAGAGCCGTTACCAGACGAAGGACCAGAGCCGGGGTCCAAATGGCAGATGATATTTGACGGAGCTGTGAATGCTTACGGTAGCGGAATAGGGGCAATTATCACTACGCCGCACGGGTCGCACATCCCGTTTACTGCCCGATTGACCTTCGCCGTTACCAACAATGAGGCCGAATACGAAGCTTGTATAATGGGGCTTGAAGAAGCCATTGATTTGCGAATCAAACATTTAGACGTATACGGAGACTCAGCTCTGATGGTGAATCAGATCAAAGGGGAATGGGAGACACGGCAGCCCAATTTGATACATTATATGAATTATGCAAGGAGATTGTTGCCTTTCTTCGACAAAGTTGAATTGCATCACGTGCCACGGGCAGAAAATCAAATGGCTGACGCCCTTGCCACCTTGTCATCCATGTACAAGGTCAATTTCTGGAACGAAGCTCCCCAAATCACTATCTCTCGGTTAGACAGGCCGGCTTATGTATTTGCTATTGATGAAGCGTCTGATGACAAACCGTGGTATTTTGATATCCTTAATTTCCTGAAGAATAAAGAGTATCCGGCTGGGGCATCCAGTCAAGATCAGAAGACTCTCAGGAGATTAGCGGGTAATTTCTATTTGAACCCGGATGGCGTCTTATACAGAAGAAACCACGACTTGGTGTTGTTGCGTTGTGTAGACGAGAAAGAGGCCAAGCTTCTCATGGAGGAAATTCACGAAGGTGCATTCGGTACGCATGCTGGTGGGCATGCTATGACGAGAAAACTGCTGAGGGCAGGTTACTTTTGGCTGACGATGGAAACTGATTGTTTCAAATTTGCAAGAAAGTGCCATAAGTGCCAAATTTATGCTGACAAAATACATGTGCCTCCGAGTCCTTTGAATGTGATGTCATCTCCATGGCCATTCTCGATGTGGGGAATCGATATGATTGGAAAGATTGAGCCGACGGCTTCTAACGGGCATCGGTTCATCCTCGTAGCAATCGATTATTTCACCAAGTGGGTGGAAGCAGCGTCTTACGCAAATGTAACGAAGCAAGTGGTGGCTAGATTCATCAAGAGAGATATCATTTGCCGATATGGAATTCCCGAGCGGATAATCACGGATAATGGTTCTAATCTGAACAACAAAATGATGAAGGAGCTCTGTCAGAATTTCAAGATCGAACATCACAACTCCTCCCCTTACCGACCCAAGATGAATGGCGCTGTCGAAGCGGCCAATAAGAATATCAAGAAGATTGTCCAGAAAATGGTGGTGACGTATAAGGATTGGCATGAAATGCTACCTTTCGCTTTGCACGGTTATCGTACGACGGTACGCACATCAACCGGGGCAACTCCGTTCTCGTTGGTATACGGAATGGAAGCGGTATTACCATTGGAAGTTGAGATCCCTTCTCTGAGGGTATTGCGAGACGTTCAGCTGGACGAGGCAGAATGGGTAACGAACAGATTGAACCAACTGAGTTTGATGGATGAGAAGAGGCTAGCTTCTCTGGCATACGGTCGTTTGTACCAAAGACGAATGAAGAAAGCGTACGACAAGAAGATACTTCCGCGAAGCTTTCAGACGGGCGACCTTGTGCTGAAAAGGATTCTCCCGCCGCAAGCAGATCACAGGGGCAAGTGGACCCCCAACTACGAAGGGCCATACGTTGTCAGTAAGGTCTTTTCAGGAGGAGCTTTATTGTTGTCCACCATGGACGGGGAAGACTTTGCATCACCTGTGAATTCGGACGCAGTTAAAAAATACTTTGCTTAAAATAGACCCGCTGGACAGAAAAAAGAGAGTCCAGGCAAAAATGGGGCATCCTGGCGAACCAAAAACAGAATGAAAGGTTCGGGCAAAAGTTAGGGATAAAATTGAAAAATGTACACCCGCGAAGTTGAAAACCTACACTGGGTGGCTTCGGCAAAAAGGGGTATCCCGGTGAACTGAAAACCCGTAAAGGGCGGTTCACGCAAAAGTTAGGGATGAGAAAAGCAAATGACTGCGGTCCGAATTTGGTATTCAATGAGCATCAGTGCGGGAGAATATGTTTGAGGAGTCAGTTATCGGATGCAACCTCTTCAGAAGTGGGGATACCGGGAAAGCATTAGAATCGGACGAGTCATGGGAGGATCAGTTCGTGATGTTCATCTGCATCCAGTTGCCGACATGTGTACAAAATTTAACTTGTCAATATTTATGCTTCTTGTGAATACTTGCATACTTGTATATTTGCTTTGCGTAGCTTCCTCTTTTCAGGAGTTACATCCCGTGTACAAAAAACTCCGCCCATTCAGGGGCCCAATCAATGAAAATGTGTTATTCAGTACTTGATGCCTGTTCTTTACTGTTTTGCGCATGATAAAACGCCTAAGTTTGATGAAACTAACATGAGTATAACATCACTGGCCCTTGCCAACAATTGTTAAAGCTCTGAATTAACTGGGTGTAACGTCACTAACCTGAATTGATTTGATTGCATAGGCTTGTCGTGTCTTGTTTGTGTTGTTGCAGGTTTCATAACCGTACGAGGAAGGTGATCAAAAGATTGCAATAGTGAAAGGCTTGATCCCCACGCAGGTCATGCATGTTCTTCCTGAAGAAGGATAGGATTCTCCAGCTAGCCGTAGCTTATCCAAAGGACGTGCTCCAGAGAAGTTACTCGTCCTCAGCAGAGTTTGGTGATTCCGCGATCGTAAGGCTGTATTCAGACAGGTTCATTTCCCCCCGCAGGGTCATGCACTCTCCCCCAGTGGAGTCAGTTAATTTTCCCCAAGAGAATCCAGTCATCCCCAGCGGAATTCTCTTTTCAGTAAATGTTCTTTCCTTCCAGTGGAATTCGAAGGTCAAGGCTCTCCAACGCAGAGTCGATGGTGGGTCCTGTCATTTATTTTGGCAGGAATACTGGTGATATCAGTTCATGTTCCAGCAGAAAGATCAATCATACCAGGTGCATCTGCTATTCCCCAGCAGAGTTATTATTCCCCGGCAGGGGGTTACTTCAACAAGACGTGTGGTTTGAGTTCCCAACTTCCCTACAGGGTCGACTTCATCCTACCAGCATTTATTTTGTAGCGTCAGGCTATCCCCGGCGAGTCGTCGTTATCCTTCCAGCATTTATTTTGCTGAAGCAGTTTCTGTACTCTAGTAGTTCAGGTGGAGAGAGCTCTGGCTCAAATAAATTACCAAACAGTCAAGATCTCGGCAGGAGATATTCAATGATAATGTCAGTTTCGGCGGTATTCCCCACAGAGTTATCGTGATAAAACTCTCTTTGTCTCCAGCAGAGTCATTTATGCAAATGTATCTGATTTTCCCCAGCTAGAGTGGCCAGGATAAGAATCTCCTTATTCCCAAGCAAAGTTCGTTTGTCATCAACGAGTCGCATGAATCAGAATTTCGAAGCAGGTGTCCGATAGTTAGTTTTCAGACATCCCCAGTAGAGTTCATATCGAAGTCGCTGTCACGTCAGTGCTGAGCAGTTTGTGGGAAAGGATCATTGAAGAATTAAGTCCTGACGTGGACCCTTTACTCCTAGAATGACGGGGTCTCTTCAGAAGTGGGCGTCCTAACGTGGACAGGTTTGTTTTACCGGATTGGTAAGGTGTGTTAATCCTGACGTGGATAGATTCGGTCTTTTGAAATTTGGAGAAAGGGAGGTCATGACGTTGACAAAAGATTGGTTACTCTTCGTGTTGGTATCCTGACGTGGATCACTTTGTTTTCGGCAGATATCTTTATTTGTAATGGTGAAATGTGCGTCCTGACGTGGACAAGTTTGTAGTTCTTTGTGATGACAAGATACAAGAATCCTGACGTGGACAAATTTATCCTTCTTCGTGTTGTTGACAAGGGTAAGTCCTGACGCGGTTATTTCCCCATCAAGTCGAAGACGTGTGAGTCCTTACGTGGACAAGTTATTTCCCCAGTGGGTCGAGGGTGTGAGTCCTTACGTGGACAAGTCTTATTTCCTCAGCAAGTTGAAGACGCCTGAGTCCTAACGTGGACATATCAAGACGAGGTCAGTGTCCTTACGCGGACAAATCAAAGAAATTATTATTCCTTACGTGGAAAGAAGTGGGTCCTAACGTGGACGATGTAGTCCTTACGCGGACGTATCAGAAGAGGTTTCCTTATGTGGAAATGACAGTATTCCTAACGTGGAAAAAGAGAGTCCTTACGTGGACAGGTTAAGATGGCATTCCTTACGTGGAAAAATGAGTCCTGACGAGGACAAATTGGGAAAGACGAGTTTATTCCTTACGTGGAAAGATTGAGTCCTCACGCGGACATATCAAGATTGATTCCTGACGTGGAAAGAAATGGATTATTCCCGACGTGGAAAGAGAGTTTAGTCCTGACGCGGACAGATCGAAGAAGATATTCCTAACGTGGAAGAAGGAAGTTAGTCCTTACGTGGACAGATGCAAGAAAAGTGGAGTCCTGGCGTGGACAAGTTCAGAAATAGTTGTATTCCTTACGTGGAAAGATTGGAGTCCTGACGCGGACATGTCAAGTGGTATTGGAGTCCTTACGTGGACAGATTGATGCAGTTCTCCTTATGTGGAAAGAAGATTGCTTCCTAACGTGGAAAGATAAAAGTGTTATTCCTAACGTGGACGATTCAGTTTATTGAAATGCAGGCGAATTATCCCCTGCGGAGTTGCCGAGATTTTCCTGGGTTGACAGTAAGTGGAGTCCTAACGTGGACAGGTTTTAGTTGAGATTTCTTTGTATTGACGACAGACAGAGTCCTAGCGTGGACAAGCAAGCAATCTGTTATGACAAAATCCTCTTCAGGACGATGAAGACAACCCCCAGCACGGTCGCGCGAGATCAGTGGGTTACTCTAACAGTCAGATTCAGCTGATGAATGTCATTCCTCAAGCAGGAGCGTAGTTTATTTCTGCGGTTGGCAAATTTCTGGTTTCACTAGTATTCAACCGTCTCGTACCGCGAATGTCTGAAGGCTCCGGGCTCTTCATCCAATCGGGTCCAAGTCGCTTGAATAGGGGCAGCTGTTGCACCCTAAAATTTGCCCAACCTTATTCAATTGGTTTATGTTTCAATATCATTAGCATTTGCATATAGAGTCATGTGCATAGTCTAATCATCTGCATAGCATAAGCATAGCAAGTCATTCAACAGGGGACCAATCATTATTTTCATCTCTAGAGGCCTAGCAAGAGGTTATTATTCCAATTCAATCCTATTCAAGTCATCAAGAAAGAATTTGAAAGCAAAGAGTTCAGCAGATCAAGTCTTGAGTCCATCTCTTAGCTGAGGGTATCTGAGGATCAACAAGAGGGTTATGAGCTGTGAAATGAAAGCATGGGGAGCATCTAGACATCTTGAGAGACTTATAAAGTCATTTGGAGAAGAAAACAAGTCATTGATGAAAGCACAAGAGCTACAGTTGAAGACAGTCAACTAGGGTTTCATCTGGGTCAACCCTAGGACAACCCTAGGTCAATTGACTGACTTAAGAGGGCATTCAAGTCTATTGGAGAGATGTGGGGTTCATAATTTGACATGGAGAAGAAGAATATGGAGATATGACAAGGAGAATTCAAGAAAAATCAAGGAGAAGAGGAGTTGCTAAATTAGGGTTTCTCTGTAAAATCCCCTAGTTTAGGTCAAATTTCCAAGCAAGATAAGTCAAAATGCTAGCTTCAAATGGCTCCTTGGCCAGCATGAAACTTGTAGAGGATCTCAAGACCTTTAATTTGAGTGGTGGAAGACCTCAAGGAGATTTATAGAACTCAAGTTATGGTCCTTGCAAGTTATAGGTCATCTGGGGTGTCTGAATTTTTGTCTGTGAAAGTGACTTGACTTCCAAGCTAGTTTTGCCCCTCAAGGAGATTTCAAATGAATTCTTGGTCAACATAAGAATTGTTCCTCATTGTCTTAGCTTTCTAGAATGGTATGGCATGCCTTCATATGATGTGGAGAACTCAACTTATGGTCTTGACAAGCAAAGGGTATTTTGGGCATTTGTGAATTACAGGTCATTTTAACCTATACCCAAAACTCATACAAGGAGGCCTCAAATGGAAAAACTTACAACATCAAACTTGCTCCAAATGGGATTTTAAGTCTAGAAAGAAGGTCACAAGTTATTGGAGAAGCTCATAGCATGGAGTTGCATGATAGGTCAAAATATGAACTAAAAAGGCTTATAAAGTGAATAATTTCAAGTTGGAAAATGGTTTGGGAGATTTACAAATCCAAATGGAGACTTCCAATATATGATTTTGAATGGAAAAACAATTCTAAGAACAATGGTTCACCCACTTTTTTGAGTTTAGAAGGAAAAAATGAAGTTATCCATGGTTGCTTATCATTTAAGAAACATAATCAAAAATGGATCAAAATTTGAAAACAAGGGAATGTGCAAGATGGATCTAGAATGTTCATTTGGGGTCTATATATTCATGAAAGGAGAATTTGGCAAGGGTTGGCTTCATTTACACCAAGAATTTCACAAATTTCTCTCTTACTTTTCATTGAAGTTTCATTCCAAATCTCACAAATTCCTCACCAATTTTCATCCACTTCAATTCAATCTTATTCAATCATCATCATAGATCATAATTGAAGCAAAGACTTGGTGGTTAGGATTCATTTTCGTGCATTATCTTCAAGAACCTCAAAACTGCAAATTCTGTTGGACAGCAAAATTCAAGCAAAGAGTCATCACAACACTGCATACAGAATCTATACCTGAGTAATTGGATCAAGATTCAAGCCCTAGAAGCTTCAGATCCACATCTTCCATAGCTGTTTTTCAAGATTTTGCACAAGGTAAGTTTTCATCCAAACTGTTTGATCCAGTTAGTTAGACCTGATTTTGTTAGTGTAGAATTGATCTAGGTGGTTAGGAGAGTAAGCTAGATGATTTTGGAGAGGTTTGGTGATGGTTGTGAGCAGGTGCCATAATCTGTTTGTGTTCGAATCTCTTGGATGAATGTGTTATAATTGCAACTTGATAGCAGGTGTTAATCTCCATTAGATGTAGTTTAATTTAGGCTAAGTTTGGGGAAGAATGGTGAAGGTCTATACCAGTGCATTTCAATGGAGGCAGGATGTTGACTCAATCGAATTTGTTGATGTGGTGAATTTCAAAGTGAATTGATGCCCTAAGCTTGTAGAGGGAGAGATTTGGAACAGATTTCATGTTTACAGCATGGGGATTGGTTGCGTGTATGATGAGAACGAAGAGGTGGAAGGTAGGTCGTGCATGGCTGCCACGGAGAAGATAAAACCCTAGGTTGCAGGTCGTTTGGAGAAGACGTAATCAGGGCCATTCATTGCGCCTTGGACCTTTGACTTAGGGTAGGATCTAATGGCTGTAGTTCAATCTGAAATTGGAGGGAGATTACCCTGGCCCTAAACGCACCGTTTCATTAATTGAAACGGGCGGGCCTGAGTGCTGTTGATAACCACACCCCCGTGTGAGCCCAAAACCATTTTTCTCATGTGATTCTGTTGCTTTTCATACCCCCAGCGCGTTGTTATAATTCTGAGTGAATTCTGGGCTTAACCAAAATGCTATGCGCGCCCCCTATTGTTGGCCCATTCTGGATTTATAACTGGGCGAATTTCTTTTCATACCCCCTCTGGCTCATTTTAGTTCATTTTATTTTTTCTTATTTCATTTTAATTTTTCATCATTTTCATAAAATCATAATAAATTCATAAAAAATGCTTTTTAACTCATTCTTTTTACCATATTTTCATGAAAATGTCTAGAATATTATAGAAAAATAAAATTTCATTTTTAGTTTTATTTCATATTTTTTACATATTTTCTAAATAAATAGCATAATAAATAGTTACATTTCATGCATTATTTTTATGATTTTTGTTCTCTCACATGCTTTAATATTTTTTGATCATTCTTTTCATATTGTTTAGATGAGATGTTAAGCTTGTAGGAATATTTTAGTTCCCTTTTTTAGGAGTTAATTTTAGGTGATTAATAAATGCTTGAATATAATGAACAAGACTAGGGTTTTTTAGGTGACAACTTAGGAAGTTCAATTTTCTCCCTTAGGACTTAGGGTTTGAATAAATTAGTTATGGGACTATAGGGGCTATGGGTAGCTATTAGATCCCTTAGAAAAAGTCAGGATTCCCCTACTGCTATTATTACTGTCTGTATATATGTTGTCTGGTGTGGTGTGCCCTCTGGGGTTTATTGATTGTTTGTTTGGGTATTGGGTTTGTCTGGGGCCCTGGGGAAGCTGAAGATTTGTGGAGATGAAGCTATTGGAGATTCAAATGCTGAAGATCAACTGTCAGAGTTGAGGAGGAGTTTCTTGCTGGCAGATGCTGAGGAGATTAGGGTTTAGGAGCTAGGCAGAGCTCTAGACTAGAAAGACTGTTTCTCAAACATGGATTGCCTTGTCTGCATCCATTCTTCTCTGTGATTCAGAGTCTCTCTAAGACACTCACCCCCTTCCTTTGGAAGGCTTGGTGATAGTGTCTATGAGATAGAACTCTTGAGAGAAAATGTCTCTTAGTGTTAGAAGCAGTCTGTTCACCACCTTTGGTAGTCAGCTTATTGCTTAACACCCAATTCACTCTTGTGACTGATCCCTCATCCTGGAGGTTTGAGCTTGAAGAAAAGCCATTGCAGATGGAAGACTGATGATCAAAGCCCTTGTCTGAAGGCCATGAAGATGGGGATTGATGCTTGTTGAAGCCTGTAGCTGATTGGAGAGTGCTTGAAGCCAGTTGTTGATTCAGAGCTGCTGATGCTGTTTCTTTTGCTGTATTTCATTTGCTGATGTATTGATTGGTTGTCTGAACTGTATTGTTTGCTGTTTACCCCGTTGGGTTGAAAGTGAAGTCTGTTCACTTTTGCCTATTGTTTTCTAGGTTCGAGGTTGAGTGGGACTCCCTTGCCTCGCTTGTACTGTTGCATCCATGCATTTTACTGTTTTACTGTATATATCTGATATTGTTTCTGTTTCTGCCTATCCCTTAGGATCTCTGTTTCTCTCTGTGCAAGAGAGGAGCATGATAGACATTAGGTCTTAACCCATGCATGATAACATTAGGATAGTTTGTGTCCCTTCGCAACCGTAGGTTAGAGTTCTGTCTCTTTCTTTCTCAAAACAAACAGAAAAACACCTAAAGATTTCAAACACAATAAAAGACACTTCTTCCGTAAAAGAATGTGAACTCATCAAAACGTCATTTTTGTCCTCTTGGACTGTTAATCAGAAAACCCTTTTTCAGAAGGTATAAAAACAATCAAGACAGACTTGTGTCGTACGTGGCCCGAACTACGTTTGCTCTGATCTTTCATGCTGTATGAAAGTACGTAGGCATAGGATGCGATATCCTAGCGAGCAACCTTCCCCTCCTTTCCCGTAGGTAGGCGAACTACGTTGACTCTGATTTCTCGTTCCAGACGGGAATACGTAGGCATAAAGTGCGATACTTTGCCGAGTCATTTTACTTTCATTTTATTTTCTTTTTAACCCTTGACCTATAGAGTAGATAGAATAACAATCCATACCCGAAAACAAGCGTGGATCCCATCGAGTACGATGGACGTGAGGGGTGCTAATACCTTCCCCTTGCGTAACCGACTCCCGAACCCAGGTTTTGGTTGCGATGACCATACCTTTCCCGTGTTGTGCGAGGTTTACTCTGAGCGTTTCCTTTCCCTCCCGTGGGATAAATAACGCACGGTGGCGACTCTTCTGTTCAGCCGGCGCCGATTTTCGCAGTAGCGACAGAGGTGTGTAGAGATGGTTTCAGAACTTGTAATTGATGCAAAACACTCCTCTAATGGTGGATAGCTTTCTGTTTGCAAGAGTTGTGATGGATGAGGCTTGCAATGATGAATTCGAGCTTGACTTGCACTTGAAGGAAACCTTGAATATCTCTTTCTCCTCTCACTCTTCACCAATGGATTCACCAACCCTTTCTTCATTATGATCAAGCCAATATATAGAAACCAATGGAAGAGTCTAGATTCATCTAGAAAGCCCTAGAAAATCATGGAAAATCTCATGTAGTGACATATTGTATTATCTCCTTTCATGCATTAAGACTTTCAATCTTGCTTTAAAATCTCCCCTTGTGAGATATTGGAAGGGAAAGTGTGAAAAACAAGCTTATCTTTGGCTTGTGTGAAGTTTTGTCAAGTTGCCTTATGATGCAAGAAACAAAATTACAAAGTAGCCTCCATTTTAAGACCTCAAATCAAAAATATATTTGAACCATTGTTTTTAAAATGATGTTTGGATTCAAAATGACATATTGGATGACCTATTTTGGATTTGTACATCTCCCAAACCAATTTCCAACTTGGATCCATTTAAGTTATAGGTCATTTTTAGGTCATTTTCACCCATTCATGAAAATCCTTGCTACAAGCTTTTCCAACAAATCATGACCACTTTTCTAGGCTTAAAATCCCCTTTTGAACAACTTTGATGTTTTGAGTTTTTTCACTTGAGGCTTGGAAATAGGAGATATGGCCTTTGCTTAAATGACCTATAATCACCAAATGACCAAAATACCCCTGTCTTGTTCAAACCACAAGTTGAGTTCTACAAATCCTATCAAGGACTTATAGTACTCTATAGAAAGCTAAGAAGATGCTCTTCAACATTCATGTTGGCCAAGAGATCATAGGAATCATCCTACTAGGGAAAAAGTTGTCTGCAAGTTGGGTGACTTTCAGGGACCCAGATTCACACACCTCAGATGACCTGTAATTTGTCAAAACCATAACTTGAGCTCTGCACATCCTATCAAGGACTTCTACCACTCAAATTAAAGCTAAGAACAAGCTATACAACATTCATGTTGTGGGGAAGATGAGATGACAATCACATCTTGAGCTAAAACTGCCTGGAAGATAGGGGTCAAACTAGGGTTTTTCACTGACAACCCTTAGAAACCCTAACTCAAAACTTCTCAAACTCCTCAATCATGATGAGTTGGTCTAGGAATCATCTTTATAACATCTCCATACATCATTCCATGATCTCATGGCCCTTGGATTAGGTCTCAACCTTCTCCAAATCTTTAGTTGACTTAGGGTTGACCCAGTCAAACCCTAATTCTACCAGTCATGGTTGAATCTTCTGAATTCTTGCATAATGACCTCTCTGGGCTTCATGATGGCTTTCAAGACATCTCATAAACTTTCTTAAAGCTTCAAGTTCATTCTCAAAGTCTCAGAATCATCTGAGGAGCTCCAACAACTCTCAAGCTATGAAGCACACAACCTTGGTTTCAACCAACTTCTCTGAGGATCTCCTGAACTCTCTGATGAAGGTATCAACTTTCAAACACTTGATGGGTAAATAAATGTTGGTCAAATTTTGGGGTGCAACAGCTGCCCCTATTCAAACGGCTTGAACTTGACTGGGTGAGAAGCGAACGACTCTCAGCCAATCACGGTGCGAGACGGTTGAATACCGGTAAACCCGAAAATTTGCCAACTGCACAAGCACATGATACTCTGCGGGGAACAAACCTTCGAACACTGCAATACTAGCCGCTCAACAACTAGCTGGAGAGATACTGATCTGACATCGCCGTCGGTTGTTAACTTCTTCTGATATTGCCTTCAGACAACCACAACACCCAACATCGCCGCTGGAAGACTAAATCATCTAACATCGCCGTCGGACAATCAAAATACCCCGCATCGCCGTTGGAGAACTAAATCTGACATCGCCGCCGGACAATCAAAACTCTGAGAGACACTCGACATCGCCGCCGTTCAAACACCATCTCTGCTGAGGGTTTAAAGAGTCTGACCTCGCCGTCAAACAAACATTCAACCTCGCCGCCGAACAAACATAATCTGACCTCGCCGTCAAAACAAACATTCAACCTCGCCGTCGAACACAAACATAATCTGACCTTGCCGTCAAAACAAACATTCAACCTCGCCGTCGAACACAAACATAATCTGACCTCGCCGTCAAAACAAACATTCAACCTCGCCGTCGAACACAAACATAATCTGACCTCGCCGTCAAAACAAACATTGAACAATTCTGACCTGGGGTTCACCCCTGGTAAATGGAACAGAAGGTACACTTGCGTATTTGAAACTACTCTGCTGGGAATGAGAGACTTAATCGAGCACACTCTGATCTGGGGTCCTCCCTCAGAACCATAACGAACATCGGAATATTACTGCACTGATCCCACCGTATAACTTCAACATCAAAGCTATATGAAACCCTGGCCCCTGGCCATTTCCAGCTTCAGCTAGAAAAGATCTTCAAGTACTTCTGAAGATAAGCATCCTTGGCCTTCAAGGATGTAAACTTTTCCTGTCGGCAACTCTGCAGGAGGTATCTTCGACTTCAGTCTAAAGAAAATGATCCTTGGCCTTCAAGGATACATGGATCTGCCTTCAGGCAACTCCGCCTCTGCTATAGAGTATCCGTGACTTCAGTCAGGGATATACTTCGTCCTTCAGTCTGAAAAATGAATCCTAGGTCATTCATGACCTTGGGGATAACCTTGCCTTCAGGCACCTTCGCTTCAGCTTGGGAAATCTGTGACTTCAGTCCGAGAAATGGTATCCTGAGCCATTCATGACTCTACGGGGATTCAAACACTTTGCCTTCAGGCAAACTCTGCTTCAGCTGGAGAAACGTCTTCGACTTCAGTCAGAAGAAACACTATTCACTCGATCGCAATCAATCATCACCTCAGGATAACTGACTTGGTCTTCAGGCCAACACGGATCACCTTGCACACAAAAGCTGGATCTACAACCTTTTGAACTTTGTCTTCAGACACACGTTGATTCATCAACACGGAAACCTAAATCCACAGGAACCTTCTGATATCGCCTTCAGGCGTTTACGAAGTCAATCTTCAGATTAGACATCACTGTTGGAGCAAACATATCACGCTGCTAAGGACTTCAAGAATCATCTTGAACAAACAAATCCGTCGTGCACCTTCAAGAATCATCCTGAACCGATAACCATTCTGGAGACTTTATTCTGCTGGGTATTCCAGGAATCTTCCTGGGCGACTCTTGCTGGGGACGCTACTGGGGAGCTCAAGAATCATCCTAAGCAAACAACTCGGGAAACTGCACTGAGGTCTTAAGAATCATCTTAAGCAAACGGCCCTGCTGAAGAATTCAAGAATCGTCTTGAACTGAAGACTTCGCTGGGGATCTCAAAAATCATCTTGAGCGAGCGGCTTCGTTGGGGAGAACATCAGGAATCATCCTGAGCAACTGATCCTTCGGCGGAACACCTGTAAAATAAGAATGATGATAACCTAGATCATGTTTATGATGCATATGCTTCGGCGCCATGCCCCACACGGTGGAAATGCTATGCGTTTATGCTAAATGCTATGCAATCATGCACAATGATGCGATCCCGTCAGCAAAATAAATGCCGAGGGGGAAATCCTCCTGTCAAGGAGAAAGGACTACTCAGATAGAGGAATCATCCTGCTGAGGAGAGCGTGGACACGCCAACATCAATCGGACTCTGTCTGGGGAACTGATCTTCCGTTGACTGCTGCGGGGAAAACAACTTCAGTTGACTGCCGCAGGGGAACGAAGCTCTGCGAGAACCTGGACCTGCTGAAGGAATGCGATGTCAATCGTGAGCATAAACTGCGGGGCCTTCTCGGCTACTCTTCTGGGGATAACAACTCTGTGGGGAAACAACTTCAGCTGCTCCACACTCCACTGGGGAAAAAACCAATCATGATCTGATCACCTTCCAAGGATTCGGCTCTCTTGGACATCTGCAAACTCGGTTGAGGAAGGAGAAGTCACTCTGCTTCGCTGGAGAGAGTACGACTCTGGGGAAAATACAGCATCAGCTGCTCAATATCTGCTAGGGAAAATCCATTCATGGTCCCAACTGCTTCCAAGAATTCGGCTCTCTTGGGGGTCTGCAGACTCAGCCGGGGATAGGGCTGGAAATGAGTCGAGTCGAGTCGAACTCACCTCAGCTCGGCTCGACTCATTAAGAATTTTTCGAGTTCGAGTTCGAGTTCGAGTTCAACACGAACTTTTTTTTAAGCTCAAACTCGACTCGTTATGAATTGTTTCGAGTTCGAGTTCGAGTTCGAGTTCAACACGAACTTTTTTTTAAGTTCAAACTCGACTTGTTATAAGTTCACGAACAGTTTGGTTCAACTCATTAGGATCGGCTCACATGATTCACGGGCTTAAAAACTATTTTTTTTAATATATATATATTTTAGTATATTTGACATTTTAAATAAATATATTTTTTTTAAAATAAAATATTAAAATAAAATAAAAATTATCATATTGAAATTTAACTTTATCTTCGAAATCTACTAATTCAAAACTTACACAACTTTCAAGAGATACATTTGAGAGTCTAATTCAAAAACTACTAAGTTGAAGATTAAATTTGTCTAAGATTTAGATTAAATATTTAAACCTAATCTTAAAGACAGTATAATTATTCTCATATGTAATCGAGTTAACTCATGAACCTAACGAGTCGAACTATGTAGAGTTCAAGTTCAGCTCATTTAGTTAACGAACTTAATTTTTCGCTCATACTCAACTCATTAGGTTCATGAACCTAGTTCAACGATCTAATTGTCGAATCGAATTTCGAACTATTTTCGAGTTGGTTCGGTTCATTGCCAGCCCTAGCCGGGGATAAAAGTCATTCTACTTCAATGGTGAGTACGACTCTGATGAGGAATTTCGATTCTGCTGGGGAAGAAAGAATCATCTGACTTCGGGGGAGAGTACAACTCTGCAGAGGAATTCAACATCAGCTGTTCCCACACTCTACTGGGGGAAGAGGGAATCATCCATCTTCAGGAGAGAATACAACTCTGGTGGGGAATCTCAATTCCGCTGGAGACTTTAGTCTGGCACCATCAGTTACTGCATCCTTCGGCATACGAACAGCTTCCTACGAGACCTGCACTTGTGACCCGGTGCTGGGGAAGGCACCTGCTTCGGCGACCTTACTGGGGAAACACGGGCTTCGGCAACCGAACATTTCTGCGAAATCTGCACTTGTGACCCGATGCGGGGGGATGAATACGAGCTTCGGCCCTCGACTCAGCTGATGAGGTGACGTTCCTCCAGGATGCGTTTGCTTGGGGAGGAGAATCATCTCTACCTGGGGAGACATATCAATGCTCACTTTCTTGCGTTCAGATTCTGCGGAGGAGAGACCACTGAACTCTGCTGGAGAAGGAGGACTCGTCCTGCTTCAGGGATGCGCACGGCGCACTGTCTGGAATATGTTACACCTGCGACAACACAAACAAACAGACAAGATACCCTCCTCAAAGGGGGCCTATCAAGGTTATTATCTCGTGACAAAATTCGGGTAATTAATTGTTTCAACAATCAATGGGCCTAGGCCCGTAAGTTTATGTATGCGCATTTTATCAATAACATCGGCGTTTTCTTTCGCAAACAAAACAGATAAATGCTAAATAGGCAAACAGAATTGCTGAGTAACATGTATTTTATTGGTGGTGAACCCCTGAATGGGCGAAAAAATGTTTTACAATAGAGGCAAGCTCCTGGAATGAGGAAGCTGCGCAAAAATAAAACATAAATATACATCGGTATACACAAATATCGGCAACGAGGCGTGGACGAACACCATGAGTTGATCCCTCTAAGACCCACTCGACTTTGATACTTCTCCGACGCTTCAGCTTCGGAAGAGATTGATTCAGATAAACGGCCCTCAGGTCCTCCAAACCACTAAACAATGAAAGTCCATACGCGGAACGCAATCATTTGCTTATTCAAATCCCTAACTTTTGCGTGAACCGCCCGTTACGGGTTTTCAGTTCACCGGGATACCCTTTTTTGCCGAAGCCGCCCAGTGTAGGTTTTCGACTTCGCGGGTGTACATTTTTCAATATATCCCTAATTTTTGCCCGAACCTTTTATTCTGTTTTTGGTTCGCCAGGATGCCCCTTTTTTGCCTGGACTCTTTCTTTTTTGTCCAGCGGGTCTCTTTCAAGCAAAGTATTTTTTAACTGCGTCCGCGTTCACCGGGGATGCAAAATCTTCACCATCCATCGTTGATAACAACAAAGCTCCTCCCGAGAAGACCTTGCTGACGACGTACGGCCCTTCGTAATTCGGAGTCCACTTGTCCCGGTGATCGGAGTGTGGCGGAAGAATTTTCTTCAGGACGAGATCACCCGTCTGAAAGCTTCTTGGACGCACCTTCTTATCATAAGCTTTCTTCATTCGGCTTTGGTACAGACGACCAAATGCAATCGATGCTAACCTCTTCTCGTCCATCAGGCTGAGCTGGTTCAAGCGATTCGTAATCCATTCTGCCTCGTCGAGTTTCACATCAACCAAAACTCGCAAAGAAGGGATCTCCACTTCTATCGGTAGGACAACTTCCATACCGTATACTAAGGAGAAAGGAGTTGCCCCGATCGACGTACGTACCGTCGTACGATAACCGTGCAAGGCAAACGACAGCATCTCGTGCCAATCTTTGTACGTCACAACCATCTTCTGAACAATCTTCTTGATGTTCTTGTTGGCGGCTTCAACGGTGCCATTCATCTTCGGCCGGTAAGGAGATGAGTTGTGGTGTTCAATCTTGAAGCTCTGGCACAGCTCCTTCATCATCTTGTTATTCAAATTCGAACCATTATCAGTAATGATCCGCTCAGGAACTCCATAGCGACAGATGATGTCCCTCTTTATGAATTTAGCTACCACCTGTTTGGTCACATTAGCGTACGAGGCTGCCTCCACCCATTTGGTGAAGTAGTCGATAGCTACCAGAATGAAACGGTGACCATTGGATGCAGTGGGCTCGATCTTGCCTATCATGTCGATGCCCCACATGGAGAACGGCCAAGGGGAGGACATGACATTTAATGGGCACAGCGACACGTGAACTTTATCAGCATAAATCTGGCATTTATGACATTTCTTCGCGAATCTGAAGCAATCCGACTCCATCGTCAGCCAGTAATATCCTGCTCTCAGGATCTTCCTCGTCATAGCATGCCCGCCGGCGTGCGTACCAAATGTGCCCTCATGGACTTCTTCCATGAGCATACTCGCCTCTTTCTCATCTACACATCTGAGTAGCACGAGATCGTGGTTCCTCTTATACAACACTCCATCAGGATTGAGATAAAAGTTTCCAGATAGCCTCCTCAGAGTCTTCTTATCCTGGGTTGACGCACCCGCAGGATACTCCTTAGTCATAAGGAAGGTCTGGATGTCGTGGAACCATGGCTTGCCGTCGGCGGCATCCTCGATTGCAAAGACAAATGCCGGTCTGTCAAGACGCGAAAGGACAATGCTTGGAGCTTCATTCCAAAGATTGACTTTATACATTGAAGCCAACATGGCTAAGGCATCAGCCATCTGATTTTCAGCCCTGGGTACATGATGAAGTTCCACTCGATCGAAGAACGGAAGCAGCCTCCTGGCATAATTCATGTACGGTACCAAATTCGCTTGACGAGTTTCCCACTCCCCTTTAATCTGATTGATTACAAGCGCTGAGTCACCATATACGTCTAGATTCTTGATTCTCAAATCAATTGCCTCTTCTAGACCCATAATACATGCTTCATACTCTGCCTCATTGTTGGTAACTGGAAACGTCAGTCTCGCAGTAAACGGGATGTGGGATCCGTGAGGAGTCGTGATGATAGCCCCGATACCACTTCCATAGGAATTAACTGCTCCGTCGAATATCAACTTCCACTGAGACGTCCTATCTGGCCCCTCACCGGGCAATGGCTCATCGCAATCCTTCGCTTTGAGAAACATAATATCCTCGTCAGGGAATTCGAACTTCATCGGCTGGTAGTCTTCGATTGGCTGTTCGGCAAGGTAATCAGACAATACGCTTCCCTTAATGGCTTTCTGGGAGACGTACTGAATATCATATTCTGTTAACACCATCTGCCATCTGGCAATCCTGCCCGAAAGAGCCTGCTTCTCGAAGACGTACTTGATCGGATCCATCTTCGAAATTAGCATAGTGGTGTGATTGAGCATGTACTGTCGTAGACGTTTGGCAGCCCAAGCTAATGCACAACACGTCTTCTCCAGCATCGAGTATCGAGATTCACACTCAGTGAACTTTTTACTCAAATAATAGATGGCATGCTCCTTTCTGCCTGTCTCGTCGTGCTGACCGAGAACACACCCCATACTATTCTCCAGAACCGTCAGGTACATGATTAATGGCCGTCCAGCCACTGGGGGTATCAAGATTGGAGGTTCTTGAAGATACTGCTTTATTTTGTCGAATGCCTTCTGGAAATCCTCATTCCAAGTAATCGCCTGATCTTTCTTTAAAAGCTTGAACATCGGTTCACAAGTGGCCGTGAGCTGAGAGATAAACCTTGCAATGTAGTTTATTCGGCCCAAGAAACCACGAACTTCTTTTTCTGTTTTCGGCGCTGGCATTTCTTGAATAGATTTTACTTTCGCAGGATCAACTTCAATACCTCGTTCACTAATGATAAACCCCAATAACTTTCCGGACCGCACTCCGAAAGTGCACTTGTTAGGATTCAGCCTCAGCCTGAACTTCCTAAGCCTCTCAAAAAGCTTCAATAAGTTGACCAGATGCTCTTCCTCCGTTTGGGACTTTGCAATCATGTCATCAACATAGACCTCGATCTCATGATGAATCATATCATGAAACAAAGTTACCATTGCTCGCTGGTAAGTGGCCCCTGCGTTCTTCAGACCGAAGGGCATTACCTTGTAGCAAAAAGTTCCCCAGGGGGTGATAAACGTCGTTTTCTCCATGTCCTCCGGTTCCATCTTAATCTGATTATAGCCGGAGAAGCCATCCATGAACGAAAACACGGAAAACTGGGCTGTATTGTCGACCAACACATCGATATGAGGCAACGGGAAATCATCCTTAGGGCTCGCCCTATTCAAATCCCGATAATCGACGCACATGCGTACCTTACCGTCCTTCTTCGGTACAAGCACTATGTTGGCGACCCACGGAGGGTAAGTGGTAACGGCTAGAAATCCTGCGTCCAACTGCTTCTGGACTTCTTCTTTGATTTTTACAGCCATATCTGGTCTTGTCCTTCTAAGCTTCTGCTTGACTGGAGGGCAATCTTCTCGCAACGGCAAGCGATGAACCACGATGTCTGTGTCAAGTCCGGGCATGTCTTCGTATGACCAAGCAAAGACGTCACTATACTCTCGAAGCATCTCGACCAGTCTATGCTTGACATCATTCTGCAGCGCAGCCCCTACTCTGACATTTCTGACGAGCTCTTCAGAACCCAGATTTACTATCTCAATATCTTCCTCGTGAGGCATAATAACCTTTTCCTCTTGTCTCAACAAGCGGACCAACTCTTCTGGAAGGTCTTCGTCTTCATCAATCTCATCCTCGGCTTGATAGATCGGGCAATCGAAGTCGTAGTGAGCCGTAGAGGGTCCAGAGTCGATGTCGTCTGTTATGTGGATCCTGCAATAACAAGGGTTAAGTTTAAAGCAAGGATATGCAGGTTAGCACAAACCCCGTTGCCATTTTACTGTTTTTCAAAATAAACATAAAACAAGAATAACAGAGAACACAATATTTGAGTACGAAGAAAACGCCTTTGATTTATTAACAAAATGCATGTACATAATCCAACAAGGCCCTGACAATAAAACCGCCATGCCCCGGGCAGGACATAGGGTTGTACAAAGATTGTAAAAAGCAAATCATTACTCTTCACTTGTCAGCTGGATAATCTCCTTGATGGTCCAATTGTTGAGGCGCTCGCCCGGCTTGCTTGGCTGAATCCAGGCGTCAAGATCACAATCTCTATCCCCGCTGTCCTCAGACGCTGCGTTGATGCTTTCGAAAATCACTCCGCTTTTGGTAAATAGGATCGGCCCCTTCCCACGAGACGAGCTACTAGACGAAGAAGATGAAGCTTCAGCTTCAGGAGAATACCCCAATCCAAACTTATCCTGCTTGATCGGTACCTCCAAAACATGCCCCCAGCCTGGGGTGGAACCGGCTTCGACGACGGCCCGAGCTTCTTTGAACGAGGAGAGATTCATCTCTTGCTTCTCTATGACGACAGGAGCTACCTCTTTCACCTTGACGGTTTCAAATGCTTGGCAGAGAGTTTCATGGATTTCGCCGTCCATTTCAACATATTTAAAGGATGACAAGTGGCTCACCATGATGTCTTCCTCACCACAGACGGTTACTATGCTTCCCCCGACAGCATATTTGAGCTTTTGATGCAGCATGGACGTCACAGCACCAGCAACATGGATCCATGGCCGACCTAAGAGGCAACTGTAGGCAGGCATGATATCCATGATAAAAAACCGTATCGAACGTCTCCAGACCAACCTGAATCGGCAGGGTCAACTCTCCGAAAACGTGGCGCTTAGTTCCATCAAAGGCTTTCACGACCAGATCACTGGGCGTGCAAAGCAATCCACGAGTGTCCAACTTCATTAATGCCTTCTTCGGAAGCACATTAAGCGACGAACCCGTATCCACCAGGACATGCGACATGATTGTGCCTCTGCACTCTATCGAGACGTGCAAGGCGCTGTTGTGATCTCTCCCTTTAGGAGTCAACTCTAAATCTGTGAAACCTAGCCCATTGCCAGCATTGACATGGGCTACCACCTCTTCTAGCTGATTTACTGATATCTCCTGCGGCACGTAGGCAGCGTTTAATACCTTCAGTAACGCGTTGCAGTGCGCTTCAGAACATAGCAACAAGTTGAGAATAGAGATCTTTGACGGAGTCTGATGAAGATGATCTACAATCTTGTAGTCGCTTTTCTTGATTAACCGCATGAACTCTTCGGCATCTTTAACTAGCAAATCTTTCTCTGCCCCACAAGGGACCTCTTCGACGGCTTTGCTTTTACCCTTATCAGCAGCCTCAGCTCTGACCACTTTCTCTGCCACAACCTCAGTTGGCGCAAACACTCTTCCGCTTCGAGTAATACCACTGACCCCGACGAGATTCTGCACAGTCGACCCATACGGCTCTAGCTCTATCTTCTGACCATTGCAATAGACTTCGGCGCCGTAATTCCACGGAACGGCGTTAGTGCTCTCGAATGGGATTGGCCCGGCCCTGGTAATAGTGATTGTAGGCGGTCGGGGCGCAGAAATGGTAATAGGGTGACGAGGAATAGTGATGGTGGCGACTTCATCTGCCTGCTTTAGCACAACCTCCCCTGATACACTTTCAACTCTCCGGCTGAACTGCAAAATACCCTCAGACATCAGACTTTGGATACCTTCTACCAGCTGCTCACACCCATCAGGAAGTGTAGCACAAGTCATACATAACTCTCCGCATCCGGGAAAGAAGCCCTTTTTCAGCAACTTAGCCTTGACGAAACTAAGCGGCGTCTTCAAGTCTTTGACATCAGTCAGCAAGTCTGCACTCTCCTCGGTGATAATGGCGTTCACTCCGCCTCCCCTATGATGAGGCATAGGGTTTTTGGTGACATTGGGCACACTATCAGAAAAGTTAATGACCTTGGCGTCTACCAGGTCCTGCACTTTGTGCTTAAAAGCTTTACAGTTCTCAATCGTATGGCCTGGTGCCCCCGTATGGAAATCACAAGTGGCATTTGCGTCATACCCCGGTGGTGGTGCCCCCGTTAAGGGAGCCAACGTCCTCTTTTGAACTAGCTGAAGCTGAAGCAAAGTTTGTAGGAGCTGCGCATACGACATAGGTGGCGCTTCAAAGTGACGGCTTGCCAAAGGAGCCCGATTCTGATATTTCCTATACCCCTGCTGATTCTGTTGCTGCGGTTGCTGCTGCTGCTGCTGCTGCGGCGGAGCTGCCGGGATATTTATGCTAGCAATCTGCTGCTGGGGGCCCTTGCCCTTTCTCCGAGCATTAGTGACAGCACTGGCATCTCCTTCTCGACGCTTGCCAGCGTAAGGTTTCTTACCACCTCCTCCAGCTGAGGATGATTCACCTTGGATTTTTCCGATTTTTATACCGTTCTCGACGTGCTCGCCCATAGTGATGAGAGCCGAGAAAGTCCCAGACATGCCACTGACCAGCTTTTCATAGTAGATTCCAGGAAGGGTAGCCACGAACATTTGCACTAGCTCGCGCTCAACCATCGGCGGTTGAACCCGAGCAGCCAATTCACGCCACCGCTGGGCGTACTCTTTAAAGCTTTCATTATTCCGCTGTGAAAGATTCTGGAGCTGAACTCGGTTGGGGGCCAAGTCGCTATTGTACTGATAGTGGAGGACGAGCGCTTCAGCGAGATCCTTCCAGGTGCGTACGGTAGCGGGCTCCAAGCCCATATACCATTCGAGGGATGGACCAGAAAGACTATCTTGGAAGAAGTGCATCAGCAACTTCTCATCGTCAGAATAGGCGGACATCTTTCTGTAATAAGATCGAAGGTGAACACGGGGGCAAGTAGTACCCTTATACTTCTCGAAGACAGGCACCTTGAACTTATGAGGTACCTTGAAATCAACAATTAACCCCAGCTTGGACATATCGACGCCCAAAGTATTCTGATTTTCAATGTCTCTCATTTTGTCTTCCAGCGCTTTGAACCTGAGCCGAGCTTCAGCATTCAGCTCTGCTTCCACACCTCTTTGGGAAAACACGTCATCTTGATGATCCTCAAGCCACGGTTGAGGCACCAACAGATTTCCGACACCAGTATTGCCGTTGACCGGCCCTATGTTGACATTAGCTCCCAGACTACCATTGCCGACGCCTGTCGCATTGAGTCTGATATTAGTCATTAGATTGCCGTTAGCACTGCCGTTGCCCCCGGAAACAGGAACAACATTCTGTGGAGCATCAACTGGAGGAGGAGTAGGCACAACCCCGCCATGCAGTATGCCATTACTATCAACCCTGGAGATCAAAGGTTGAACCAAAGTACGAAGCTGGTCCTGACCATTAGCGACTACCTGCATCAGTTCCATAAAACGATCCATCCGTTCACGGAGCTCTTGAACATCTGACTGCACCTGATCCATGATCCTTGTTTGATTAGCTCGAGTTGAGTAACGGTGAATGAGTCTCTGATCAATCCTGGAGATCGGAAGCAGCTCGGAACCTGTGTACCTGAAAAACATGTCAACATTAAAGGTTAGGAAAAGCAACAAAATGTACGCCATGCAAATGCTTCATGCAGATGCATGCGTGTGTCTGTGTGCTTGGGAGACTTCCCCCGATCCTAGTGCCTTAGTGCCAGTGCTGACAATAATAAGAGGAAGAAGTCCGAGCCCAATCATGGAAACATCAATCTCATATATATATACGGAAAGCCTATCAAGGCAGTACATAGCATCAGCGAGTACAAAACAAATCAACAGCATGACCTCAGCCAACAAGTCTGGTGATGGTCAGCATACAACAAAGATCAAAACAACAGAAATACAACTAGTCAAGTACGGCCACGGGCGCGATACTCTGCTAATAACTCCTTCGTCTCTGGATGATCTGGCAAAGTGAGCAACCCCTTGACGAGTAGTTCCCTCTGCACAATGGTATGCTGAAACCCCTGAACTGAGCTTTCCCAAGCTCCTTCGCCAAAGCAATCCTCCAGTTTCCGCTTCTTAGACTCAAACATCAACTTATGCTCCTTCAGGTTAGCAAGAGCTTTGTTGAGTCGGCCTTCGGCGGCGTATCTGCGGGCGGTCTCTTCATCAAACCTTCGCTCACTGTCCTTTACTTCGGCTTCCAGCTTAGAGATCTGCAGCATCAGCTTGTCCTCTCGCTCCTTCCTGGTGGCCAGGGAGGTCTTCCAATGCTGGTCGAACTTAGATATCCTCCGGTATGCCTCGTCCAAATGCTGCTTCTTCGTAGCTAGTACATCATTAACAGCCCTGAAGTCTTGACCCAAGCGTTCCCGATCAGCAATCTGCTTTGCCAAGTCTGCACCCAGTTGGTTCACTGACTCTGTTTGCTCTTTGAAGGCATGCACGACTTCGTTCTTCTCACTTCGAAGCTGGGCTAACTCCTTCTCTAATTCTGCGTTCACCCGCTTCAGTTCATCCCGCTCGGCTAATACCTGGTTGTGCTGATGAATGGACACAGTGGTAGGCTCTTCGACCGGTGGAGGAATCTCTGGTCTGACATGAGGAAATGGCATCCCTATAGCGTTGGCTCTGGCTCTGATCCAAGCGGAATAAGGAGGGTAGGCTTGACTGTTTCTCTTTCCCAACAAAGGCTTTCCCCTCTTGCTGATACTGTTCCACGCACGCTGAAGCTTGGACAACAAATCCCCCTCTAGAGTACCCGTGAGGTACAGAGATTCCTGTACCTCTTCCTCCTTCGGTGGAGTCCTCAAAGCATATGCGAACTGACGAACTAGCAATGACGGATTGTAGTTGATGCAACCCTTCCTACCTATCAGAGGTACATTAGGAAACCCACTACAACTGAAGATCACCTCGGTACCTAGCCTGTCTCTGTCAACGAACCAATCAATATCTTCTGCAGACAAACTCATCAGACGCTCAGGCCACTCAGCTGTGGCTGCGGACAAGACGAAAGAACCCCTCTTGGGCAAATGACTATCAAACCATTTGTACAGCAACGGTACGCAGCATGAGACATTCTTCCCTCTCCGGTTCTCATTCTTGTAATGTACTGAGTGATAGACATCCCTGATCAAAGTAGGGACTGGATTCCCTGAGGCGAAGATGTGAAATGCATCAAAGTCTATGAAATCCAGCATGTTGGGGAACAGGATAATGCCATATATGCATAAAGCGAGGATGGCATTGAATGCGTCCCAACATTTGTCCTTAGCACACTGCTGAGCCTTAGCTATCAGAAACTGCAAGGAGAACCCAGGAACCTTGTTCCAACTCGTCACTACTAACTCAGAGGCGCCCAAATGAAGTGAAGAAGCTAAACCATCCAGATCAGGCTCAGCATCCATGTGGACAAAAGGCATCTGCCCTTTGATAGGCACACCCAACAAATCAGCATACTCTTCCAGCGTCGGCGCGAGAACGAAGTCTTGAAAAGTGAAACACCTCAGAGGAGGGTCATAGAACTGCAGAAGAGCATGTAACCCATTCACCTCGGACGTAGAGGGTTTGCAAACCAGACTGAGCAACCTGCCATAAGGCTTCCTGAACCTATCCTTCACAGCATCACCTGCTAGAGCTATCAAACCAGTCAACTTCGACACATCAGGGGTCGGGAACTTGTACGCAACAGTCTTCCTGAGAGAGGCCATAAGAATACAATAGGAGGCGAGAAATCCTGGATCGGGGAAACGGTACCTGCAACACAGACACACGTTAATGGAATGCAAATGAACATGCAAACTAATGCAAAATGCAGGCATGCAATAATATATCCGGATAGCTGCTGTGGAGATTCTGTATCAACAATCACTGATGAGAAGAAAACCCCGGTGTAAGACCACTAATCTGATCTGCTAAGAACGACCATCTGACAGGACCATATACATAAGATCAAAATTCTGCTCTGTCGAGAACAAATGGCTGATAATAAGGACCTCAGATGTATGATCAAGAAATATCTGCTGATGAAGTCTTCAGACCCCAAACCAAAAATCTGCCCTATCAAGAACAAACATACAGCTGCTGATGAGATCTTCAGACCCCACTCAAAATATGCCCTATCAAGAACAAACAACACCTGCTGATGAGATCTTCAGACCCCAAAAATCCGCTCTATCAAGGACAAACCACTGATGACAATACTCTGATCAAACCTGCCCTATCAAGAACAGACATACACCTGATGATAAGACCCTCTGATCAAAACCTGTTCTACCAAGAACAGACAAATCTGCAACTGAGAAACCCTAGTACCAACTTAACTGATTCACTGTCAAGAAAACCAGGTAGTCTGAAGGTCAAAGTTTCCTGCAATGAACCCAATCCCGCTCACAACTATGGACCTAAACTGACTCAAGGTATGGCGTCCTATGCGTTCATCAGCGTCACAGACTTTCAAAATTGATGATACGATTCCTAGAAGGAGTGGCATCATCAAGTCCTGAAGAGGCCTCACTTAGCTGAATCACAAATGATCGGTCCCCAGAGTCGACAATCCACCAAACCAGCAACCGTCTCAACCCAAAGGGTTGAAAGTGAAGCCAACCGGATGAACCTCGTCTGAGCGTGGATTTCATGAGACACTAGTGCCTGCAAAGCAAGCACGCGCCCACTAATTTCCACTCTAAGTCTATAGTGCACTCAAGCCTGGGTCTGGCTTCTCACTCATCAGAACTCCCATCCCACAACAGCACAAATAATCTTATTATACTGAAAATAAAACGCGGGAAATAAAGTGCGAGAAGTAAAAATGCGATAAATAAACGCAACCCAACAAGTAAACACACAAACGATAGGATTGACTCTCGCAGGGAACCGTTGGAGTCCCCAGCAGAGTCGCCAACTGTCGCTTGCGCGAAAATAAGGTGCCGGCATGACAGAAGAGTCGCCACCTTTCGTTATTTATCCCTCTGAGCGGGAACGGAAACGATCGGAAAAAACCTGACGAAAAAGGGTAAGACAAGGTCGTCGCAACCATTGTCTGGGTTCGGGAGTCGGTTACGCAAGGGGAAGGTATTAGCACCCCTCACGTCCGTCGTACTCGACGGGATCCTCGCTTGTTGTTTACTTGGACGGGTTGGTTTTATTCTATCTACCTATCAAGGCTGGCTGAAAAAGAAAAGAAAAATGACTCGGCAAAGCGTCGCACTTTATGCCTACGTATTCTCATCAGAGAATGAGAAATCAGAGTCAACGTAGTTCGGCCTAAGAAGGGGTATGGGGGAAGGTAGCTCGCCAAGACTTCGCCATCTTGTGCCTACGTACTCTCAACAGGCATGAGAGATCATAGCTCACGTAGTTCGGGAAACTACGGTTTATTTCCTGTCTTTTACGAAAGAAGTGTTTTTTATTGTGTTTGCAATTTCAATCGCACTAGAGACTATGACCTGAGAGTGAATGCGTCGCATGTCACCCAAAGGGTACCATACTAAACATCCAGACTGTGGAAAAGAAACTCTCCCACAATCCTTTCTCAGATAGCTTAAGGCTCGTAACGTACGAAAGAAATCATTCATGATTACCATCTCTTAAACTGTTTTGAGATGAGAAGAGAACAGGCCCAACTAGGAGGGAGACTATCAAGTCCTACTGTTATCATGCCATGGATTCATCCTATGGTTGAGGTTTGAACAAGGAACTCCTAGATGTTATCATGCATAGGTTTCAACCTAAAAGTCTATCATCAAATCCTTATCAAAGGAAATGAGAGTCCTAAGGGATCATGTCAATGATACACCAAAACAGACAAAGCATCAGCTTAACAGTAAAATGCATGCAATGCAAGTGAGGGAGGAAATGTGTGTGGGGCTTCAGCCTCCACAAGCTCATCTCGACCTCAAGCCAGTCATGAAATAACAGTAATCATACTGAAAAATAAACAACATGCTATCAAGCAATAAACAGTAAACTGCAATCATACAGATAAAATGAAATGAAATACCATCAGGCAAACAAACCACATGGGCAAGGGAGTTGGGCTCTACCGAATACCCGCAAGCAAAGCCACGCAATAACAATACAAGCAGAGGGAGCAACTCAACCTCTAATGCAATCATGCTCCTAGACTGAACTTATTCTAGATGGACTTAATCTAATGCAACAGACAAATCAAACAAAACACACAATACAGAAAAGAAAAACAGAAGAAAGCTTCAGCTCTTCCAGCAGCTACTCAGTCTTCAGACTTCAATCATCAACTGCTTTCCAGGTATCAACCCTACAATATGAGTATCAACTCATCTTCTCCCTTCAGCTTCTTTGATCAGCTCCACCTTCAGGCTTCACTATCTTCAGGGATCTTCAGGTGTCAACTTGATCTTCACAAAGTCTTCATACTTCAACAATCTCCAAGGAATCATCCTCTTCAAAGCTTCAGCTTCTATCTTCAATAGCTTTTAGATCTTCAATCAAATCTTTTATCATCTTCTTCTTCAAAGCAAACAACTTCAATGCAAATCTTCAATACTCTTCATTGCTTTCTTTATCTTCAGCAACCCAAATGCTCCAACAAACAAGATTCAATCAACAAGATGAGGTGAGGATGTTAAAGTGCTCACTGACTTCCAAAGGATGCCATTAAGGACTTAACATCAAAAGGAAAAGCTCTCTCAAAGTTCTACCTCATAGGGCAAGGTCACTAATCCCTCCAAAGGAGAGAGGTGAATACCCTTAAGGGACTTTATATCATAGAGAAGGAAGGAGGTGAACAAGACACTCCTTGTTTACTGAATGGAATTATTCTATCTAAAGCTCTACCTATGTACTTATGATCCTATAAACAGAACAAACAAAAGCTAAAACTAAGCTCCTCTTCAAGGTCTTCAAAGTCTTCAATGATGATTCACAAGGTCTTCAACCCAATCTTCAAGGCTCACACACTCAAAGGAGAAGAAAAGAAAGCAAAACAATACAAACTATGCCCTTAAGCAACACACATACTAGCCATACATTCAAAAATCAATTAAGAATACTAAAATACTATATAATTCTCTAGTAAAATTCTAAGGGATTCTATACATACTTACCCTTAACCCATAAATTCCCCATACTCTAATCTTGACCTAAAAACCCAAAACAAAATTGTTAAGTCTACTTATGCAACCTAAAACCCTAATTTTGTTATACTAATGCTATGCTAAACAAACTAATCAAATTTTAATCTACAAATCATGAATTAAATCCTATGGGAAACTATGATTCAATATCTAACTATGCCAAAAAGAATGGCTCAAAAAACCTAAGGGAAGGTCCTAATACAAATTCTACAAAATTAAGTATACACCTAAACTTCTAAAAAAAAGCTATTTACATGGAAAATATCCTAAAAATATTAAAAGAAAATAAAATGCCAATTTTATTTATTGATATTTTTCTAGACAAAATTATGAACATATAGAAAAAACAAGGCTTAAAACACAATCATTTTTCAATTTTATATGAATTTTATAAAATGCAAGAAAATAAAAGAAATTAAAAAAATGAGAAATTAAAATAAATGGGGGAGGGGGTGTTAAAATGAAAAGCGCCCAGTTATTATCTGTGATGGGCCCAGGAAGGGGGGTGCGCCTAGCATGGCGCGCCTGGGCCCAATTGCCATCAGAAAATAAAAAGAAAAATTAAAAGAAAATTGGAAAAACAACGGTATGAATAGCAACAAATTTAAGTTTAAAATTGGATTGGGCCAATGGGTGGGGTGCGAGTATCAAAGAATTTCTGAGGCCCAGGATTTCCAACTAATTCAAACGCAGCGTTTTACTTCGTGGTTTCCCTCCGTTTCTGAAATTAAACCATGGCCGTGCGATGGAATGAAAGAGTCAATTAACCAGGATGATCCAACGGTTGATGGCCATCGTCCCCAAACACATGCTAGGGTTTCATCAAAACAGAATCCATGCGTGATTCTTCTTCAAGCTCGTGCTCCCTCATTACTCAATGAAATCACAAACTTCCAAAGGCAAAGATGACCTACTGATTGCCAAGAACACGATGGTGCCAATAATTTTCACTGAAACATCTTGTATCACTCTAACAGAACGCATGAACATTAGGGTTTCAACATTTTTCTCTGAGATCAATCACGATGAAGCTTAATTCCAATGGTATAAACTTGTTCTACACGCTATCCTCATCATTCTATGCTATCACATATCCATTAAAACTCCATACACGGCTTGATCTTGATCTTGACAAAAATTATGATCTGTTACCACCCTTCATGAAACCCTCTAAAACTCTATGGAAATGGTCATCTAACCTACCTTAGCCATTCTATACTAAAGATCTAAACATCTAGCACCTAATTAAAGAGATGGCAATGAAAACACCAACCTGTCAAATATCAATGGTGGAGGTGTGTAGAGATGGTTTCAGAACTTGTAATTGATGCAAAACACTCCTCTAATGGTGGATAGCTTTCTGTTTGCAAGAGTTGTGATGGATGAGGCTTGCAATGATGAATTCGAGCTTGACTTGCACTTGAAGGAAACCTTGAATATCTCTTTCTCCTCTCACTCTTCACCAATGGATTCACCAACCCTTTCTTCATTATGATCAAACCAATATATAGAAACCAATGGAAGAGTCTAGATTCATCTAGAAAGCCCTAGAAAATCATGGAAAATCTCATGTAGTGACATATTGTATTATCTCCTTTCATGTATTAAGACTTTCAATCTTGCTTTAAAATCTCCCCTTGTGAGATATTGGAAGGGAAAGTGTGAAAAACAAGCTTATCTTTGGCTTGTGTGAAGTTTTGTCAAGTTGCCTTATGATGCAAGAAACAAAATTACAAAGTAGCCTCCATTTTAAGACCTCAAATCAAAAATCTATTTGAACCATTGTTTTTAAAATGATGTTTGGATTCAAAATGACATATTGGATGACCTATTTTGGATTTGTACATCTCCCAAACCAATTTCCAACTTGGATCCATTTAAGTTATAGGTCATTTTTAGGTCATTTTCACCCATTCATGAAAATCCTTGCTACAAGCTTTTACAACAAATCATGATCACTTTTCTAGGCTTAAAATCCCCTTTTGAACAACTTTGATGTTTTGAGTTTTTTCACTTGAGGCTTGGAAATAGGAGATATGGCCTTTGCTTAAAATGACCTATAATCACCAAATGACCAAAATACCCCTGTCTTGTTCAAACCACAAGTTGAGTTCTACAAATCCTATCAAGGACTTCTAGTACTCTCTAGAAATATAAGAAGATTCTCTTCAACATTCATGTTGGCCAAGAGATCATAGGAATCATCCTACTAGGGAAAAAGTTGTCTGCAAGTTGGGTGACTTTCAGGGACCCAGATTCACACACCTCAGATGACCTGTAATTTGTCAAAACCATAACTTGAGCTCTGCACATCCTATCAAGGACTTCTACCACTCAAATTAAAGATAAGAACAAGATCTACAACATTCATGTTATGGGGAAGATGATATGACAATCACATCTTGAGCTAAAACTGCCTGGAAGATAGGGGTCAAACTAGGGTTTTTCACTAACAACCCTTAGAAACCCTAACTCAAAACTTCTCAAATTCCTCAATCATGATGAGTTGGTCTAGGAATCATCTTTATAACATCTCCATACACCATTCCATGATCTCATGGCCCTTGGATTAGGTCTCAACCTTCTCCAAATCTTTAGTTGACTTAGGGTTGACCTAGTCAAACCCTAATTCTACCAGTCATGGTTGAATCTTCTGAATTCTTGCATAATGACCTCTCTGGGCTTCATGATGGCTTTCAAGACATCTCATAAACTTTATTAAAGCTTCAAGTTCATTCTCAAAGTCTCAGAATCATCTGAGGAGCTCCCACAACTCTCAAGCTATGAAGCACACAACCTTGGTTTCAACCAACTTCTCTGAGGATCTCCTGAACTCTCTGATGAAGGTATCAACTTTCAAACACTTGATGGGTAAATAAATGTTGGTCAAATTTTGGGGTGCAACAGTGTGCTTTCAGCGTGTTGATCATCAGAGCATATTTGACACAGAACTTCAGTACTTGGAAGCTTTAGTACTTTTAGAAACTTCTGTAGAAACTATGCTTTGAGAAACTCTTCATACAATATTCTTCTTAGCTTCAGATGCTTCTGCTTCAGAATCTTCTGGAGCTTCTTGCTTCAGATCCTTCTGGAGACTACGCTCAGGATCTTCTGTAAACAGCAATCAGAATCTTCTAATGAATGCATCTGGCGCTTCAGAGTCAGTCACTTTCTTGTATACCATTCAGATTTGCTTCTGGAGTGTTAATTTCATTTCAATCTGCAGTAAAACTCTTAAGCAAATTTTAGAGTATATAATTCTTAAATATAAAATTTCCTAACAGTTATCATCAAAACAAAGAGATATTATTAAGAACCAATCTGTGTTCTAACAATCTCCCCCTTTTTGATGATGACAAAAAGTATCAGAAATTTTGTTTAACTGAACATATTAGAATTATAACTCCCCCTGAGATGATGAATCTCCCCCTGAGTTAAATACAAATAAGGAATAGAAACTTCCCTTTTGTATTGAGTAATCTTCAGAGTTAGATCTTGTTTGTTCTTATAACATTTGAAGGTCAGAATGTCTTGCAGATTTAAGATTCAGAGTTTGATAAAAGACAAATGATCTGAGAGACTCAGAGTTTCTTTTATAGAATGTACTTATCAAATGTTCTGAAATAGTCAGATTAAATGTTAGATAGAATAGATATGTCTGAAGTTTCATTCTGGTGAAGTTATATTAAACAGTTCAGATCTATATTTTCTCCCCCTTTTTTGTCATAAGCAAAAAGTAAAAACTTTAAAAAGACAAATAAAAGGAAACAATAAATAAGATAATTCAATGGAGAAAACTATGATTTATTCAAAAGATCAGATCAAGAGTACATAGGCAAACATCAGAAGATATAGCAAATAGAATACAAATGCAAACAACAGATGCAAAAACATTAGAATGAAAAAAAATCTAAGAGTGTTTGGACAAAAGCATCTTCAATAGATCTGTAATCTCAGAGGAGGATTGCTCTTGCTTGGACATCCACTTAGCCATAGTTTCATTCTTTTCATCTTGCTTTGACATCCATTCTGTCATATCCTCAGACTTCTTATCCTGCTTTGCCATCCAGGATTTGATCTCTGACTGTCCAGCTTCCAGAGCAGCAATCTTATCTTTAAAATCTGGATGTTCTTTCTTTATCTCAGATGAAGAAGTATGATGAGGTTCTGTAGCCTGAACAGAGTCAATTTCTATTGGTTCTGTAGATTCTGGAGCATTGGAAGTAGAAGAAGGGTCTACCAGAGTCATAGCCAATTGATTCTCTTCAGATGCATTTTCAGTAGATTCTGATGATGGTGGAGGAGCATCTAAAAGAAGCAGAGGTTCAGATTTGTTGACAGTCTAGAATAGAGTCCTTGCAGCCTCAGCAAATCTGAGCTTTGCATCATCAGAACAGACGTTCTTCAGATTTGAAGCTACAGAGTTGAATCTGTTGATGAATCCATTCCAGATGATGTCAGATTCTTTGGCATCCATTGTTGCTGAGCATTTCTTCTGAACAGTACCTAAATACATCTGTATTTCTTGCAAAAATGTTTGAAATAAATGATCAACATTAAGTCTGGGCTTTGGACGTAACAAAGTTTCCAGAGTTATAGGTTTAGGTTGGGGAGTTGGTGGAAAAAGTGATTTTTGGATGGAAATCAGAGGAGGGGGATAGTATGGAATGAAAGGTATCTCATGAGCTTTTTCTTTAGATCTGATTAAAGCATTAAGCAAATGAGGTTTTGCTCTGGTGTGAAGGGTAACTACATCAAAAGGTTCATTTGAGTAGGGATGGAAGGCAGATTTTGGTGGTGCGTCAGATGCAACAGTGTTATCAGATGCAATTGGCAGAGCTGAAACAACAACTTTATCAGATTTTACAGAACATGATATGGTTGCTAAAGATCCTACATCTGACATAGATTTAATGTAATCAAGAATCACAGATGGAAGGATCATTGTGGGTTTTAGTTTCAGAGGGATGATGGGGTCAGAGGGTTCAACTCTGTCATAAAAGTCTTTCAGTTTGAAACCATAAGACAGATTATGAAATAGAGAAGATACTTGGGCACAAGATATAGAAGATCTTGGGTTGGAATTAGGGATTAATATCTCAGATGATGGTGCAGGTGGAGGAATAGGACCTGGAATGAGAGTTTTTGAAGGTATGGTAGGTTCAGGTTGGTTTATCTCAGAGTATTTTTCAGAAGGAGAGATAAGAAAATCTGGATGGATTTCTGATTCTGAGGAGTTAGAAGATGTGGTTGGTGTACAGGAGGTAGAAGATACTTGAAACACCGTTTTTAAGGGTGTGACATCAAGAACTTCTGTCTCAGGGATGTGAGGTTCATAGGTATTGGTTTGTTCTGAAGGAATTTCAGATGGTTTGGATGGTTGTTCTGAGATGGGTGAATCAGAAGGAATAGTTATTGGTTCTGATGAAACTGGAGCAGAAGTTACTTTTGTAGGTTCAGAAGTAACAAGTGCAATGGGTTCAGAAGGTGGATTATTTGATGGTGGATTGTCAGAGGCTTTTTCTGGTTGAGATTCTTTTCGTTGTTTCTCTGGTTGTTCAGAGGATTGTTGTTGTACAGATTGTTGTGGTAGTTGTTCTGATGGTTGTTGTTCTGATGGTTGTGTTCGTGGAACAAACTGTTTGATATGGATTTTAGGTTGAGAAGATTTTGGTACAGAAACTGTTGGTGTTGGAATTGTTTGTGTTGTTGTTTGAGGTGGAACAGGAGTTTGTTTTTGTGGTGATATGGAACTAGGAGCAGTAACAGAAGTGGTTTGTGTTGAAGGTGGTTTTGGTACAGACTTAATATTAGAATCATTTATAACAAGATTTGCAGAAGATACAGAAGACTTAGTACCTTTTATTTTGATCCTCTTGGCAGGTACAGAAGCAGCGTCTTCAGATTCTTTTCTCTTCAAGAGCTTCTTTGGCTTCTCAGCAATCTTGACCTTCTTCTGAGAAGGTTCAGATTCTGCTACAGGCTGAGTCCTTTTCCTCTGAAGTTGTGCTTCTTCTTCTTCTGCATCTGGTAGTGGTTGTCTAGCTAGCTGAATCACATTAGCAGGAACAAGTTTTCCTTCCTTCTTGCATTCATCAATATACATAACAACTATATGTCTGGGCTCTTCAACAAAGAATAAAGGAAAGTCATCTACAGGAACTCTCTTATTCAATTCATACACATTCAGCTTCTTGGGAGCTGTTGTGAGTTCATCAACAATTTTGAGTCTCTGAAGACTTTTGGCATTCAGAGGCTTTCCCATTATAAATTCTAATTCCTCTGTAACTCCAACAACGTACAGAGCAGTGACCAAACCATTCTCAGTAAGAAGATCTGAGATCAATCTTCCAAAGGGGATCCAAGTTCTGATCTTCTGTCCTTTCTCTTTCACATATTCTCTAGATGCATTGATATGGTTCCACAGATGCATAAAAAGAATGTATGGAAGATCTACCTTGGTGCTCTGACTAAGGCAATACATGATATATAGCTGTTCATTATTGACATAGTCTGGAGAATTAGTTGACTTTCTATGGTGGATGCATCCCATGAAGATCTTGGCCCAGATCTTGTAGTCAGGCTTCAGATCCTTGAATTTGTTAGAAGCTTGACCAGCAGTCATCACTTCTTCATATACTTCATCCATGTCCACACGCCCAGCTGGAAAGTGGGAAACACCATCTGTTTCTTCATATCCTATTAACTTTCTTATCAAATCTTCTGTGATAATGATCTCTTTTCCCAGTACAGAAGATAAGATGAACTTGGGGTAAACTGATGCATGGATCCAGAATTCTTTCACAAGTAGAGGGTAAACTGGTCCAAAGAGCCTATCAAAATACTTAACCCATCCTTGAGCTCCAATGATGGAACGAAATTCAAACCCATTTTCTGCAAGAGAGTCAAACTCTACCATGGATTCACATAGAACTTCCAACTTATCAACAGGGGTTAGAAGAGTTGTTTTGGGAGGAGAATAGGGAGCAACACCCATGTTTTCTGAAGTTACAGCAGCCATAGAAGATTGGAATTGAGCAGCTGTTGATGATGAAGTTGCCATTGAAGAATGCTTTGTCAAATGCTTAGGTATAGGGTTTTTATGCAGAGAAAAGAGGAGATGAAAACGCATGTAATTTCTGAGAGTGTGAAAAGTGTGAAAGTGAATACAAGTCATGTATTTATACTAAAACACTTAGGCATATCAACAGTCAGAAATTGCACATTTTAACAAGCATTAAATGAAAAGAATAATAATCATTTCAAAACATTAATTGCTTCTGGCAATTTGGGGGGAAAATCAAGATTTTCACTATTCAAACTTCACCTCAAACGTCTCTTCAGTTATGTACACGCCACCTCTTCAGATTTGGTGTGACACGTGTTTGCTTGCATGTGTTCTGAATTCTCTTAAGAAATGAAACGTTAGCCAACGTTCAGATCTTCTAAAGATTGTTAGTTCAGAGTTTCACCAAAGAAATATTGATCAGAATAAAATAAGCAAACAGAAGAAATACTTCAGAGCATTAAGCATTTTTGCATCTGTAAAAATTTGCTTCTGATAAATATCATTCTGGACAAAAATCCATACCAATATTTTTCAGAATAAAATTGAATCTATCTTCAACAAGGGGTTTTGTAAAAATATCTGCCCATTGATGATCTGTATCAACAAAGGCTAAATTTATGATTCCCTTCTGAACATAGTCTCTGATGAAATGATGCTTAATTTCTATATGTTTTGCCTTAGAATGTAAAATGGGATTCTTGGACAAACATATAGCAGAAGTATTGTCACAAAAGATAGAAATGTTACTCTCAAAAATTTGATAATCTTCTAGTTGACTCTTCATCTAGAGCATCTGCGTGCTACATCCAACAGCAGCAATGTATTCAGCCTTTATGGTTGAAAGTGCAATTGTGGGTTGCTTCTTGCTGTACCAGGAGATTAGGTTTCTTCCTAGAAATTGACAACTTCCAGAAGTACTTTTTCTTTCCACTCTTTCTCCAGCGTAGTCAGTATCACATAATCCAACTAATTTGAAATCATCAGATTTTCTGTAACACAAACCCACATTAGAAGTACCTTTCAGATACCTTAGAATCCTCTTGACAGCTGTCAAGTGTGATTCTCTAGGATCTGATTGGAATCTAGCACACAGGCAAACACTGAACAATATGTCAGGTCTAGAAGCAGTAAGATAAAGAAGAGAGTCAATCATACCTCTGTAGAGCTTCTGGTCTACTTTCTTACTTACCCCTTCCTTGCCAAGAGAGCTAGTAGGATGCATTGGAGTCTTTGCCAGCTTGCTATCAGACATGTTAAATTTCTTCAGAAGTTCTTTAACATATTTTGTCTGATGTATGTAGGTGCACTCTGGAGTTTGATTAACTTGGATTCCTAGAAAGAATCTGAGTTCTCCCATCATGCTCATTTCAAATTCTGCCTGCATACATGTAGCAAACTCCTTTCCAAGCATAATACTTGTTGATCCAAAAACAATATCATCTACATAAATTTGGCAAATTAGAAGATCTTTCTTAATTGATTTACAAAAGAGTGTTGTATCCACTTTGCCTCTGATGAAATTCTTCTCCAGAAGAAAATTGCTCAATCTCTCATACCAAGCTCTGGGAGCTTGTTTTAAACCATATAGAGATTTCTTTAATTTGAAAACATGATTTGGAAATTTTTCATTTTCAAAACCAGGAGGTTGGTGGACATAAACTTCTTCTTCTATAATACCATTAAGAAAGGCACTTTTAACATCCATCTGATACAGAGTGATGTTATTTTGTGCAGCAAATGAAATAAGAAGGCGTATAGATTCTAACCTTGCTACTGGAGCATATGTCTCAGTGTAATCAATACCTTCTTGCTGACTGTACCCTTGAGCAACCAGCCTTGCCTTATTCCTCTCAACTTCTCCTTTCTCATTTAGCTTATTTCTGAAGACCCATTTTGTACCAATTATATTGAATCCTTGAGGTTTTTGAACTAGATCCCATACATCATTTCTGCTGAATTGATTTAGCTCTTCTTGCATGGCAATAATCCAATCATTGTCTTGTAGAGCTTCATCTACAGAAGATGGTTCAATTTCTGACACTAGTCCAAATAGTGATGCTTCATATGATCTTAGAAAGGATCTTGTTCTGATGGGATCATCTTTCTTTCCAATAATAACATCCTCTGGATGAGAAGCTTTAATTCTGGATGATGATCCTCTAATAGTTGACTCTTTAAAAATGTTTAGATTATTCATCTGAGAAGTTAAAGGAGTAGCATCTAGAGTTGCTTCTGGTTCCTTCACTTGAATTTTGTCTGCTTCTGGAACTTCAGAGTCAATGAAGACTACTTCCCTATCTGCAGAGTTATCAAACTGCTTTGGCTTTTCAGAGCCAAGCTTATCATCAAATCTGACATGAATGGATTCTTCCACAATCTGTGTCTCAGTGTTGTATACTCTGTAGCCTTTAGAGCGTTCAGAATATCCAAGCATGAAACACTTCTGTGCTTTGGAATCAAACTTGCTCAGATTTTCCTTAGTGTTTAACATATAGAAAATACATCCAAAAGGATGAAAATATGAAATGTTGGGATTTTTGTTCTTCCACAGTTCATAAGGAGTCTTCTTCAGAAGAGGTCTAACAAACACTCTGTTCTGAATGTAACAGGCTGTGTTGATTGCTTCTGCCCAAAAGTGTTTTTCCAGATTTGTCTCATTGATCATGGTTCTGGCCATTTCTTGCAGAGTTCTGTTTTTCCTCTCTACAATCCCATTCTGTTGTGGAGTTCTAGGACAGGAAAAATCATGAGCAATGCCATTTTCAGAAAAATATTTTTCAAAATATTTATTTTCAAATTCACCACCATGATCACTTCTGACTTTTATAATTTTGAAATTCTTTTCATTCTGGACTTGCTTGAAGAAGTCAAAGAACACAGAATGTGACTCATCCTTGTGTTTTAAGAACTTTACCCATGTCCATCTACTAAAGTCATCAACAATGACTAATCCATACTTCTTGCCTCTGATGGATGCAGTTTTCACTGGTCCAAACAGATCAATATGAAGTAATTCTAGTGGTTTATAAGTAGAAACAACATTTTTTTATTTGAAAGATGTTTTTGAAAATTTCCCTTTCTGGCATGCTTCACAAAGAGCATCTGAAGTGTACTTCAAATTAGGGAGTCCTCTGACAAGATTAAGTTTATTAATCTGAGATATACGTCTCATATTAATATGGCCCAATCTTCTGTGCCAGACCCATTGCTCTTCATTAACAGACAAGAGGCATTTAACATTTTGAACTTTAAGTTCTGAAAGATTTATTTTATAAATGTTGTTTTTCCTCTTACCACTAAATAGGATAGAGCCATCCTTTTGACTAATAGCTTTACAACAGTTTTGATTAAAGGTAATATCATAACCATTGTCACTTAATTGACTTATGGACAGTAAGTTATGTTTTAACCCTTCAACAAGTAAAACATTAGTAATAGAGGGAAGTTTACCATTTCCAATAGTGCCAGATCCAATGATCTTGCCCTTCTGGTTCCCTCCAAACTTCACGTAACCTCCAGATCTAAGTTCCAGGATTTGGAACATAGACTTTTCTCCTGTCATGTGTCGTGAGCATCCAGAGTCCAGGTACCATGATTGGCGTCCTGACCTTGCTGCTAAGAACATCTGCAACAGGAATTATTTTGTTTTTAGGTACCCAGATCTTCTTGGGTCCTTTGGGGTTAGTTGGTTTGTAGGTTTGTCTAAACTTCTATTTTTCAACATAATGTTTATTCTGACTTGCCTTGGGTTTAAACACATAAGTATTCTTCTCAGAGCTTGTGTGTTTAATGTCATTTAAGTGACCAAATTTAAATTGAGAATACAGAGGTGTCTTCTTGATGAAAAGTTTGTCAACAGATTTTGGATTGCTTCCAGATGAAGATTCATATCCAATACCTCTTCTGTTGTTTCCACTAATACCATAGATCATAGAAGCCATCTTGCTTCTATCTATGCTCTTAGTAAGAAATCTCTGAAAGCTAGAGTCATATTTTTCTAAAATGTTTTCACATGACTTAGTCTCAGATTCAGATTCTTGTTGAGTTATTTCAAAGTCATTTTTAATTTTCAGATTAATTTCTTTTTGCTCAACAAGTTCTGTCTTCAGAAGATCAATCTCAGATTCAAGATTGCTTTTCAGCTTCTTGTATTTGAGTTTGATATTGTTATAACTTTTAAGAACTTCTGTTAAAACTTTTATAAGTTCTTCTTTGGTAAGTTTAGCCATTACCTCTTCTGCGTCATCATCAGATTCAGAATCTGATTCATATCCTGAGGTACCTTCCTCTTGATCCTCTGTGCTGGCCATCAGTGCAACATTATCACATTCTACTTCTGATTCAGAAGATGATTCAGATTCATCTGAGACATCCCATGTTGCCATCAGAACCTTCTTCTTTTTGTTAAACTTCTTCTTGGGTTTTTCTTTCTGAAGTTTGGGGCAATCATTCTTGTAATGCCCAGGTTCTTTGCACTCATAGCACACAACTTCTTTCTTGCCAGATCTTCTTTGCCCAGAAGATTCCTTTCTATTATCAGATCTTCTGAACCTGTTGAACTTCTTTCCCTTGTGCTTCCAGAGTCTGTTGATCCTTCTGGACAGCATGGATAATTCATCTTCTTCTTTAGAAGAAGATTCTTCAGAGCTTTCTTGAATAACCTGCAAAGCTTTAGCAGTTTTGTTAGATTTTAAGGCAACAAATTTACCTTTTTCTTTCTTCTGAGGTTCATCTTCCTCAAGCTCAATTTCATGGCTCCTCAATGAGCTGATGAGTTCTTTTAGAGAGATCTTGTTCAAATCTTTAGCCATCTTCAAAGCAGTCACCATTGGTCTCCATCTGGTAGGCAGACTTCTGATGATTTTCTTTACATGATCTGATGTAGAGTATCCCTTGTCCACAACCTTCAGCCCAGCTGTGAGGATCTGAAATCTGGAGAACATGGCTTCAACAGATTCAAAGTCTTCCATCTTGAAGGCCTCATACTTCTGGATCAGAGCCAGAGCTTTTGTCTCCTTGACTTGAGAATTTCCTTCATGAGTCATTTTAGGGATTCAAACATATCAAAAGCAGTTTCCCTGTTTGTAATTTTTTCATACTCAGTATGGGAAATTGCATTCAATAATATAGTCCTGGCTTTGTGATAATTTCTAAAATCTTTCTTCTGAGCATCTGTCATAGATTTTCTGTCTATCTTCTTGCCATTCCCATCTGTGGGATGGACATATCCATCTATGACTAGATCTCATAGATCAGCATCATATCCTAGGAAAAAAACTCTCAATTCTGTCTTTCCAGTAATCAAATTTCTCCCCATCAAACATAGTGGATTTGGTGCTGATCCTGTCCCTTTCTTCATATTTATTGTTAACGTTGGATATTGTATTATCAGCCATTGTAACAAATAAATATATATCAAAGTATTTCTCTCTGGATCTTTACTGTCACTGTTAAGTGGTAGCACACACAGAACCGGAGCTCTGATGCCAACTGAAGGTGAGATAATACTTAGAAGGGGGGTTGAATAAGTATGAAAGATTAAAACTTAGAAATAAAAACACAATTATTTTTATCCTGGTTCGTTGAACTCAACTACTCCAGTCCACCCTTCCTAGAGTGATTTGCCTTTCTCAACAAGGACTTAATCCACTATTTAATCAAATAGATTACAATAGTAACACCTAAGAATAACTGTTCTTAGTCTTCTCAAGAGCTACTGATTCCAACTGAATCCTCTTAAGGAAAACCTTTACAATAAATGTAAATCAAATACAAGAGTATGAATGCTTCTAAAAAGCTTTTATCACAACAGTGATATTTCTCTTAAGTTTAAGTACAAATAATTCTAAGAATGAATATGAAAGAATGAGAGCTTTGAATGTTATAATTTCTTTTCAGCAAAATGTCTAACTGAAGAATTTGGTGGAGTCTTCCTTTTATAGGTAGCTGATCCAAGGAAGCTGAACGTTGAGAAGAGCGTCCCAAAAAGGTCTTAGCCTTTTTGTCTTTACATCAAGTGACCTTTCCTAGAAGTAGAAAGCACAGAAAAATCCTTTTTGTCTATGTTCTTGTGTCTAGCACAAATGAGGAAAGAGACGTTTGATTTACTCCAACGGATATATTCTTTGAATATTTCTTCTTCAGTTTTCAGCAAGTTCATCTGAATCTGATTGAGTCAGAGTCTTCTAATGATGTTCAGAACTTTGCTGTATCAGAGTCTTCTGCAGCATGTGTGCTTTCAGCGTGTTGATCATCAGAGCATATTTGACACAGAACTTCAGTACTTGGCAGCTTTAGTACTTTCAGAAACTTCTGTAGAAACTATGCTTTGAGAAACTCTTCATACAATATTCTTCTTAGCTTCAGATGCTTCTGACTAGCTTCAGATGCTTCTGCTTCAGAATCTTCTGGAGCTTCTTGCTTCAGATCCTTCTGGAGACTAGGCTCAGGATCTTCTGTAAACAGCAATCAGAATCTTCTAATGAATGCATCTGGCGCTTCAGAGTCAGTCACTTTCTTGTATACCATTCAGATTTGCTTCTGGAGTGTTAATTTCATTTCAATCTGCAGTAAAACTCTCAAGCAAATTTTAGAGTATATAATTCTTAAATATAAAATTTCCTAACAGTTATCATCAAAACAAAGAGATATTATTAAGAACCAATCTGTGTTCTAACATAATTTGCAACGGATTCAAGAAAAAATTATTGATTTGATGTTCATCCTTTTTGGTTGGACTTTCATTATTGTCTCTTTCATGATAGTTATCTTACTCCTCTTCAAGTTTCATAGTCTTAGGTTGATCAATCCCTTATTTAATGTCCTTGAGTATGTCTCTTGAAGATACATCTACATCATGAAATGAAATACCTTTTCCACATTTATCGGATAGAAGCGTTACAAATAATCTACACACTTTTACCAATTAATAAACACTATTTGTTGACTTCCTTGGTAACACACCCCTTCTTCCTTGCCACAAAGTTAACGAAACAAGGAGATGTCACACGTATAATGTCTTGAGCAACCATAAACGATATCCCATACTCTCTTCATAGAGCCAAGCCATTTATCTAGAAAAATCAACAAGAAATTATAGGTACCCAATCTTCATTGGTTCCTTAAAGGTGAATGAAAACTTGGTTGCATTTAGGCAACCATTGAAAAACGCCTTTAGGCACAAGAAATTTTCTAAACTTGCATTTTGCAATGGTATGACCCTTCTTGCAACAAAAGTGACAAGTTAAATGATGAGAAGAGTGACCTTTGTTATTTTGATCCTTTTCACCAAAGCTATACCTTCTATAAAGATTATGAGAAGGCATCTTATACTTGGTAGTATATATAGAAAAAGTGACATTTGGTTGTAATGTCTTGTCCAAATTAGCTTTAAGAGTATTTACTTCTTTTGCCAAATGTGACAAGTTTCATAACTGAACCATGAAGTTTCTTCATCCTCATATTTAACTTTTTGAATATCTACCATAAATTGCTTAAGAGCTTCCATATTATTTTTCGGTTTCCAAACTTTAGCTTCTAAATATGTAAAAATTATTTTATTTGAAGCTAACTTTTTGAAAGCGTATACAACTTCTCCATGTAGATTTTCAAAACCTTTTTGCAACTCAAAATAATACAATTCATCAACATGTTTATATTTAGAGTGACTTATATTCTTTTTCTTCTTTTTACGATAATAAGTCAGGAGACAAACATTTTTCCCTTCTTCCTCATCATTTGAGATTTCATCACCTGAGGAATCACTATCGCTTTCCCACGCAATATAAGCTCTTCTAGACTTGCTAGATTTTCTGTGATGGTCATTCTCTTTGTCTTTCTCTACCAATGGACACTCTAGCTTGTAATGCCTGGTTTTGCCACAATTGTAACATGAACGTCTTGATATTCTTTTCTTGTCATCATCTTCCTTTTATGAGTTTGATTGTCTTCTAAATTTGATGAGGTTTTTTTCCGAAAACTTTACACCATTTGTTTTGATGTACTTGTTGAATATCTTCATAAAAAGTCCCATATATTCATCATCCAAATTCTCGTCATCTCTTGTTTCACAATCACTTTGCTCATTGATTGAGGACTTTAAACTTGAAACCTTTAGAGCAATAGACTTCTTTTCTTCCTCTTTTTCTTTACCTTTATTCTTCTTCATCTTCTTCTCATGATTTTTCTCATGTTTTTCCAAGTAAGTGATTTATTTCTCATATTGTTCTAGCTTGCTAAATAAAGTTATCAGATCAAGTGTTTTCATATCATCCACTTCTTTGATCGCAGGGACCTTGGGTTGCCATTCCCTGTTAAGACACCTCAAAAATTTATTAGTAGCTATATCATTGGAGATAGGATTACCTAGAGCCTTTAAAAATTTTATAATACGTATGAACCTCTTTTGCATGTCGGCAATGGTTTCACCATGCTTCATGTAAAATAGTTTAAAATCTTGATTTAACATATTTATCCTAGCTTGTTTGACATACTTAGTTCCCTCATCGGCAACTTCTAATGTGTCCCGCATAGAATTGGCGCTTTCAAAATAAGAGACTTGATAATATTCATCAGCATCAAGTGCGGATATGAGAATATTGTGTGCCTTTCAATCACGTGACCATAATTTCTTATCATTATCATCCCACTGTGCTTTTATTTTTGGCACGACGACACCTTGAGCATTAGTTACCGCAATTTGATTAGGACCATTGATAATGGCGTCCCACAGACCCTTATCAACCAAGTCGATATGGTTACACATACAAGCTTTCCAATAGGCATAATTTTCACCGGTAAAAATAAGTGCTCGATTGTATG
>OZ012737.1:432507838-432520338 GCA_963859935.3 Lathyrus sativus
TCACTCAAAGAACCAATACAATTTTAAATGAAGAAAAGTATTTCTAAATTTATAGGGGCATTTTGGATTTCAATTGGATGCTTTTACACCATTTAAGGTGGGAAAAGCAATTTCCCAAATTTTTCTAAAATAATATTTTGGGCCAGTTCAGCCCATTACCCAGTTCCATTTCATGACATAACCGCGTCCTCTTCTCGTTTTTATTTGGGGGAACAGCCTGGTTTGAATTTTGCTTGCACAGCGAAACAAACCCCTCCAATTACATCTATACCCATAGCAGTTCCACCCGCATCCACTCTCTCCTTGTTAACTGCAACGAGGACATAATCGAAATTTCAACTTACCCATCAAAATCATCACCGTTACCGTAGCAAAACCACCACCGGAGCCAAAATCCTCATTCTCCTCCATTTCCCTCTCTCTATTCTTCGCTTCCCAAATCAGATCCGAGCAAACCCTAACCCTAATATCCATTGCAATTTCACAATTCGATTCGAAGATTGTAAATCGACATGGGCGATTTCAACCTCGCCCTCGTAATCGTAGCGATAGTTGTATGCGTGATCGTGTTCCTCGTCAATGTATACCTGCTCGTAAACTACCAGCATCCCGATGATGTTAACCAGGCTTACTTTCCTAAATTCGTCGTCGTTTTGGGGCTTTCGGTTGCCGCAATCTCCATTCTCATGCTTCCGGCCGATGTGGCAAATCGGCAAGCTTGCCGGCACGCGATTTATAATGGCGCGTGTAACCTCACGCTCCCGATGAAAGATTTGTGGCTCGCTATTTATGTAATCGACGCTATCCTTGTCTTCTTCATTATTCCTTTTGCAATGTTCTACTATGAAGGCGACCAGGACAAGTAGGTAGTTTTGTGTGTGTGTGTGTGTGAAGGAATGAGAAAACGTTTTTTTTTTTCTTTTTTGATTTTGGATTTAAAGTTTTGGGTGTTTATGGAATTTGTTTGCAGGAGTATTGGTAAAAGGATTAAGAGTGCACTGTGCTGGGTGGTGACGACGGCTGTAGTGTGCGCTCTCGTTCTGGGTATTTTGTATGGTATGGATGCTATGAACTTTTGTTTAATTTGAACTATGTGTCTGTATTTTAGGGTTGATTTGTTCTTTATGTGTTAGTTGAAGTGTATTTTCAAGGACAGATAGGTTAATGTGAACCCTGAATGGATTTGTTTGATGTTCATTTGGTGTAGTACAGTACAGTCTCTTAATATGTAAAGAAAGGACAGAGTTTGGGTAATTAATGCATTTGGGTTAACAATTGGAACTAGAGGTTGATTGAGATTTGTCATATTCTCTGGGGCTTTTTCTGCGAAGTACATCTTGGAGGGTTTATGCATTGCAGGCAGGAGAGCAGCAGGTATTTCAGAGTTTATGTGAGTGACAATGTGTTAGGTTTTGTATAGTGAAGGAGTATTGGTCTAGAAGAATCATTGGAAGTGTGAAGCTTTTGTGTGTTTAGTTTAGATGCTAATATTGGGTGTTGGAGAATAGATTGGATTTGTTTCATAGTTATTTAAGTACATTTGCCTCTTAATTTGAGAAATAAATATTTTTTGGGCATGCTAGTAAATCGGAAGCAGAGAAAGAGTGGAGATTATTTTTGATTTTATGCACGTTTAAGGAAAGTGCTTCTTAGTACATTGTCATGATTTATAAGTAATGTTTGATGATGGAATTAGAACTTCTTAGTACATTGTCATGATTTATAAGTAATGTTTGATGATGGAATAAGAACGGGAGTGGATTTTTCATTAATGGGAGGTGTGGTGGCTTTCTCATAAGACTGGAATAATTCTTGACATTGGTGAAGGTAAAGAAAGAAGAAAACTGGGGGGAAGAATTCACAAACAGCAACAACAATCAACGAAAGCTTTTCCCAGAAGGAGAAAACAGCTATTGAAAATTTCTACTTAAAAAATCTGTTTTCTTTCCCAATGCTCCTTTGTTCTTAATATAGCTGGAGTTAGAAACCAAACAAATACTTATAGGCCTTTCTGCATCATAAAAAAATGACGGATAGGCATCTTAAAAGTCATTTCAGATTCAAGAAAGAAACAATACAATGCACCCATAATTTAGAGTAAATATTTCAAATCTGCTGTGGTTTAATGTGAATTTTGTTTGATTGTGCTTTTATTGTGTGATTATATATTAGGGCTTGTTGGTAAAGTGGATTTTACTGTTAGGCATCTCTCTTCATCAACAACTGCATTTCCTACCTCATGGGGGCTCAACAGTGGTCAACAATGTGTTGGAAATGGTGGCCATCAGGTATTTTTCCGCTGTAATATTTTAATATTTTAAGAAAAAGTAATAAGTTTGCTGTACTCATTCTGTTTTTTGTCCTCTTTGTCTTTAACAGTGCTCTGCATACTCTGCTAGTGCTTCATCAGAGAAAACATGGACCATGCGATCAACCTTTCCAGAATATGTTGTAGCTCTTGCTACTATTGTTGGATCTGTGCTTTTTTCTGTAAGCTCATTATTCGTAAAACTTGTATATAAAACCCGCTTCAAATTTAGCCTTGGTTTAGGCTTGCTTGTATTACTTAGAAGAACATTATTATATTAGCCAATCCTACCACTCTCTTGTGGCTGTCATTTCCTCCACAAGTGCGTGTATTAACATACTGTGTTATGATATTCACTTTAGGGTATGCTACTGTGTTAATTTTCTAGATACAAAATTACTTACTGCACTCAAGACTCTTGTTATGAATTTACATAAGCCTTCCGTACCTCATTATATTATTAAGTACTAGCTTTGCTATTCATGACATTAACCATTGTTTTCTTCCTATTCAATCCAGATATTTGGTGGTGTTGGTATTGCTTGTCTTCCATTAGGACTTTTATTTTCATTTATCCGGCGGCCAAAGGCTGTTATCACTCGCTCACAGTATATCAAGGTGATATATGTTGTTACTGAAAGAGTTATATTATATTGTTGTTTATACTTCATATGTGCATTTTTAATATCATATGCCGTATTATATTTATGATGATGTGGTTGGTTGGATATTGTAGGAAGCTACTGAACTTGGTAAAAAAGCGAAAGATTTGAAGAAAGCAGCTGAGTCACTCCATCAGGAAGAAAGAGGTGGTGCAAAGGGTAGAAAGCATCGTAAAAATGTAAAAGAAGTAGAAAAGGTAAGGATATCCTTGTTGGCTGGGCATTCTTTATAATAATTTAACTTATGCTGTTTTCATAGTTTGCGTTGTGGGTCCAATCATGTGCTTAACTAACTTAATTTCCCAGGAATTGTTTCAATTGGAAGAAGATGTAAAGCTTCTTGAAGAGATGTATCCACAAGGGGAAAAGGTAGTTATTCAGATTTCTTACTTTTTAACTTCGTGGCATAGTCATTGCATAATGTTTTTCCTACTAACTGATCCTGCACGAATGCAGGCTGAGACAACATGGGCACTAACAGTTCTTGGTTATCTGGCAAAACTTGTTTTCGGAATTCTAGGGTAAGCAATGATACATAACAATGAAAGTTGCTGTGGATGCATGGTTCTTTCTAACATTATACTTAGTCTTACAAAGATGGCTTAGTTAAGGAGGTAAGTATCCCATGTAATATCTAACCCAAATTTTTAAATTTTTGGCAGGCTGATTGTTTCAGTAGCATGGATTGCTCATATCATTATCTATCTATTAATTGATCCTCCCCTTTCTCCTTTCTTGAATGAAGTTTTTATCAAGCTAGATGATGTCTGGGGTATGTTGGAAATTGGAGTGCACATTCCATATATTAGCTTTTCTACATATTACATTTCTTCATCCCAGCTATGTATAATTACTATTTGTCATGTTGCTGATTTTCATTCAGTTATTCTAGGTAATGTGTGTTGTTTTCTGTTTTATCAGGTCTGCTCGGCACAGCTGCGTTTGCATTTTTCTGCTTCTACCTTCTTCTTGCCGTGATTGCTGGTGCCACGATGCTTGGGTTGAGACTAGTATTCATCACCATACATCCCATGAAGTAATTCAACCGTGCTGTCAGTTTTATCATTTTAATTTCCGTTCTGGTCATTTAATGCTGTCAGTTTTATCATTTTAATTTCCGTTCTGGTCATTTAATGCACTTACTGATATTTCACAATGTGAACATACTTCTGGCAGGTGGGGAGCAACTCTCATGAACTCTTTTTTGTTTAATGTGGGCCTTATCCTTCTTTGTTCCATCAGGTCAGTATATTATGTACCTTCAATTTCAAATAGGATATTATGTTTATTTAATAAGCTCTCTAACTCAGCATGGTAAAATTATAATGTCATGATGCAACAGCCTTGCTGAAAGCTTTGTCTTTTTACTTTTTCAGTGTGATTCAGTTTTGCTCCACAGCATTTGCCTACTATGCTCAAGCAACTGCAGCCCAGGAAATATTTGGTCACACTTTGGAGTCTCTTCGAGGAATTAAATATTTGTACAAGTGAGTTAAGCTGGATTTCTTTCTTGTTTTTTCTGCCTACTCCCATGCACTCTTAATGGCAAAGTTGTTCCTTGTTTTGGTAACTAGTGAATTTGGATCACACATGCCCTATTATTTTTCCATCTTTCTATTCGATCAAACCCCATATTTTCAATTGAAGTTCTTTATGAAACCATGCTTCAAAACAAACATAGACAAACAATAATATTGAACACGAAGGCTGTTGTCAGACATGTACCGTAAAAATTGGCTTGACATGTTTGAATCCAAATAGAACTTATTTCTGTTATTAATTTTTTATTTATTGAGGGGTAACTAGCGTAAGTTGTCTATATGATGCTCAAGTTGGTTTAGTTTTTGACTATTATCTATTACCCTTGCTGATATTGTTTGACTTACTGTTTATCACAATACAGGTACAATGTGTTTCAAATTGCATTTGTTGTTTTGGCCGGATTGACTTTTGTGTATTATGCTGCCTTTGTAAGTTTACCTCAGAAAAAAGATCTCCCCCTTTTTTATGCTTGTTAATATTCTTGCCGTGGCTAAAAGGTTTTCTATTTAAAAATATCAGGGATGGAAAAGAAAAAAACCCAGCGGCAGGTTCCAATTGTCTTCATGAGGTGTGAGGCTTAAGCCCTCAGGAGTAGCTTCTGAAAGTAGCCATTTGGGATTTCTTGTCTCTGGTCATATCCTTCACAGTGGTTTTTATCTTTGGATATGCTTTGGCCTAGATTTGTTTCATGTTGAAAGCTATAGGGTAAGCTAATCATCATCTGAGTAGAATCATTTTCTGCACTTGACTCATTAGTTGGGTGTGTGTTTGAGCTGCAATATCGGGTCTTTGCTTCTTTTGTCGCTCTTGTATGTATCATAACTTTGTTTGGTTTGTGTTGTTCTTTCTGCTCAATATATATGTAATTAAATGTACTATTGTGTGCACGAAAGAGTACTGGATTCTCACAATACTATGCGGTTATGCAACCCTTGCCAAAGAGAAAATTGTAACATCATTTTTTATTTTATTCTATTGTCAAGTTTGTGTAATAGATTTCTAATGATAGGCAGGAACTTTTGAGCCTTTCAGAATACGTGTTACCGTTTTCAAGTCTTTTGTTCAAAATTGCTGATTACAAACTTTGTTTTTACTTGTCTCGGTTTTGCCGTAAAATTTGATATTTCTTATCTCTGTAGTTTGCTACTTCATAGCATTTTTTTATATTGCATTATGCAAATATTGGCTCTTTCAATTTTCAATTTGTTTTGTAGACTATCAATCATTTATTCATGAAGCAAGCTAGGCTCTAGTAAGGTAGTAAGAGGGATTTTGAATAAATGAATCTTCATGATTCACTTTAATTGTGATTCCATTTTCATACACCCTAGTCATGTTGAAAGATGTTGATAGGACATTATATTCAAGGTAAGTAGGCAGCCTTGCAATGTCTCTTGTTGCACACATCCTTTTCTATTGTAAGTTCTATCAAAATGGCTCAGTATATTTACGTGTTCTATTTACTAGTGTTAACAATACGTATATTCTTAGCCGAATACATTAAATAAAACCACGAGAAGTTTAAGCCTACTTGACATGAGGCTCAATTAAAGCACAAGGGTCAAATTTCAATACTCAAATGGGGAAAACAATGATAAGTAATATCATATTTCTTAAACATGCAGTATTAAGGGCTAGCCATATTTTCTTAGGCATAGGCACAACAATTTCCTTAGTTAAAGCACAAACAGAATCAAACTTCACTACCCACATGGTGAAAAACCATGGTTAAGTAATGATCACCCATTTATTTCTAAACATGTAATATATTTCCATAGGCACAACATTGAAGCATGATATCATATTATTTTTCTCTCCCACTCTACATCTAAAGGAAAAGGCACATTAGAGATATTAGAGTATCTTTAGTGAGAGTAAATTAAATGGGTAAACTAAGATACTTTTTGTGGGCCCAAAGTGATTTGTAGGATTTAAAAAATTTATAGTTGATTTGAGTAGTTTTTACTTTAACGGTGGTTGTCTATAAGAAACCAAAACTTGATTCCACATTTTATATTTTTTATTCAAGTTACCATTGATTTAATTATTTTAATTAAAATACATATAAATTTTTAAATAAAATTTATCTTAAAAACTTAAAATTAATATTAAAAATATTTTATTATAAAATTAAAAATGATACAAAATTCACAACAATAATACATAAAAAAAATTATATTTTCATAGGAATATAATTATAACAAGGATTCGATTGGTTGGGATCCATTTGATAAATAAATAAGATTGGAAATTGAAAGTAAAAAATTTAGAAGTAAAACTGTGTGTAAAAAAAATTAAAATTTTTATAGAATTTATAGAAGATAAAAAATGATAATATGACCGTTAGTATTTTCAAATATCATATTCTTGTTGGAATATTTGAAATATTTTATTAATATTATAATAGGTTTCACATAGTTAACGTTAATTATATAGATAATGGAAATAAATTTTAATTTATTTGGATGTCATGTCAGTTCTCCTAATGCAAATTCTTTATTATTAACGTAAATTATAAAAAATTTTGGTTTAACAACTCTGGTTAAAGTTGCCTTTAATAGTTAACATTCCATTAGGATGAACTGGATCATATGGAGAATCTTCTCCAAATTCAACTATTCCAGTATAGACTTGGTTCCCACTTTGCTTCTTTGATCACCTTCAATATTTATTTTCTTTGACACTAATTTTCCCTCAGGCGAGAAATGAACTCCATCACTAAAATAATGAAATCTCAATCTTCTGACCAATTGCTGTCCCACCCTACTGAAAGATCAAAGTTACTCTTGAAACTAGATAGGGACTGAAATGAATATTTTAAGTAGTATTATAAAATATAGATTTTAATTTTGTTTATTACAAAATTTTTGCATGTGTCATGATAATGTGGCACAAATAATTTAAAAAAGTTTGCATCTGACGTGATATAATCCGTTTTAGATTTAATATATTATTTAGATAATAGTTTTTTTTAATGATTTAAATTTTTTTTTCAATTTTTGTGTTTAGATTCGCAAATCTGTCTCGGTGAGGAGTTGAACTTGTGACTTTCAATAGAGAATAAATATTGCATTTTTTAAATCTTTGCAAGGAGTTGAATTTGTGACCTTTAATAGAGAATAACAATTGCATTTGACTTTTCGAAAATGAGTTTAGGAAGGTGTCACATAGGACAATCAGATGATGTGGCACAAATGAATTAGAAAAGTTTGCATGTGTCGTGATATAATCCGTTGATTTAGATTTAATATATTATGTAGATTCATATGTATATTTTTAGACACATCTCATTCATACACAATTCATTCGTTATTGAACCAAACCCTAATTCTATGACAAAATTTAATTCGAAAATACCTCTCCGTATACCTTACGGAAGTGTATTTATGGAATCCATTGAACCATAAACAGATGTTGAAATAGAGATAAATTAACATCGATAATTGTTATGACATACATGAAAAATGAAACATTACATTGATAATCGTTAACGTAAATCGAATAGTACATTTCATCATCAAGTATAAACGTTTCAACATCTTCAGAATATCTTCAGTCGATCTCGTAATCTTCGCATCCAGCTCAATCAAACATTTTGAGTCATAATAAAATATACTCTAAGTAGCCATTAAATCTTCATCCAGCTCAAACTTGCTGAACTGAATCTTTCCTTCTTTGTCAATCGAGAGGGTGAACGGTACTCGAGTTTCACAACTCTTTGATTATTTGAAAATTGTAGAAGATTCTCCAGTATGAATTTTAGATCTACAATAGAGGTGTACTTTGTGATTCTAAATTCAAGTGTGACATTCATGTTGTTGAAGTAAACAAATGCGACATCTCAATATATGCTCATTCTGGTTTGAAGTGATTTTGTTAAAAAGATGAGACGAGAGACCCTGCCCATTATTGAAGCTAAACTCACAACTGCAACTCATTATGTGTGTGTGTGTGTCGAGTAGACATGACAACATAATCCGTATTTGTGGAGACTTTTCGGAACCTACCTCGAATTTGATGGAAAAATTTATTTTGACTAGGGATGACAATTTGACCCATCCCCATAGGATACCCGCAAAAATTATCCACAACTGATAGGGTAAAAACCCGCAAAATAGACATGGGCATGTGCACGAGCAATTACCCACTAAAATATGCGGACATGGGCGCGGGTACAGTCACCTTAGTACCTATACCCGCACTATATATATTTATATATTTTTATTTTTATTTTTATAAACACATGTTTGTTTATCAATTTAAATTGAATACATCTATATTAAACTTGTACGCATTCTAATGTAAGTGTTTGTTTATTTCTTAACTTAACAATAATATCCTTGATTTTTTTTTTTAAAATTTTGCCAAAATCTTAAAATGACATGATAAAGTATAAATAATCGATAATATGTTATTAGAAATGCGGATAAATGAGTACATGTATGGGTATTTAGCTACTCATAGGGCACAAACACTGATACAAATGTTGGCGCCCACACAGATATGGGCTCGGGTACGAGGATTTTTTAAAATTGTGAGTATGGAGACGAGTACTATAGTACCCTAACCAAACCCTATCCATTGTCATCCCTAGTTTTGATTGACTTTGGGTTTGAGTTTGAGTTTGGATTTCCCGGATAACAAAATATGGGAACAAGTCGGGTAATGAGAACACTAGTACTCACCCCGAAGACGCACCCGAACATGCAACGTTTATTTTATTATTTAATTTTATTATTTAGTTTTGATGATATAAAATATTAAATTTATGATTAATGCTTTGATATTTTTGATTTGTACTTTATTATTTAAAATATTTGAAATGTATGTATAAATTTTTTTTGAGATTATTTTATTTTTATTATTTATAATGTAATTTGAGATCGAAAAAAGAAATATTTTTATTTAAAAATTAATTATATTACTTGCATGATGGCGGAGCAGTAATACCCAAATCTATCTCGAACCCGTTTGAGTTTTTGTTTTTCATTTCCGTTAGAAATCGAGGTGGGGAACAAGAATAGTTTCAAAAAATTGAGTTTGAGCATGAGGGAGATGAAATTCCATCTCTATCTCGCTCCGTTGCCAATCTTAGTGTCAAGACACATGGTTGCACAAAATTCTATATTTAAAAAACACTAAACATAAAAATGTTTCCAGTTTTAATAATTCGAAGATGAAATAGTACCTTCTGAGAATATAAGTGAGAAAGAGTAATTCCCCAACCCTCATAATAAACTGAAGGGGATTTTCTTATCCCATCTTATAAGGTGAAAAATAACTTATGAAAAATTTAAAATGTCCTTTAGATTCCGAAGATGCATCTTTAGACGCACCTTTATCTTAAGTCAAAACGTTACAATTGATCTGGAGATGCATCTCCAAAATACTTCAAAACACATCTCATGGATCCCATTGAGGCATACCAATATATTTTGTAAACACAGATTCGGAGATGCATCTCTGAGATATTTCAAAATACACCTCATGCATTCCTCTTTGAAAGACTCATTTAAAGCATTTTATTGACCCAAAGATACATCTTTGTTTAGGGTTTACGGAGATGCATCTCCATAACCAGTCAAAAACAATGCAAGTTAAGTTAGTTTTTATGATTCATTAGATGAAAATGACGATTTTATAAATGTTAAGATCCATGTTATGTGAGCATTAAACCATACAAATGATACGCAAAAAAATGACATGTAAATTCAGAGTCAAAATAAGTCATCATAAAACACATAATAAATTTGAAAACATACAATAAAGTCGAAATAAGTAAAATAAAATACAATTGAACATAAATTTTAAACTACAGATACTATCAACTATAGCGTATGTCAGACTCAAACTCCTCGGTCTCTTGAGTCTCCTTTTCCCTCTGTGATTTTGACGCTGTCTCTAGTACATCAATGTCTCTCGCGCCCTCCGTCATAATGTATTAATTATCAAACATGTATAAACTATGTATTTTAATAAATTAATCATCGATTTCTACAAATTTATACAAAAACTCAAAAAAAATTTATAATAATTAAAAATTTACAAGTGAAAAAATCTTTAAAGTTGATGTACTTAAATGAGCTCATTCCTTCTAACAAACCGTGACAATGAGGATAAAGACTTATATAAGTATAATAAATATTTTGTATGTAAACATATGTTTATAAAAAGTTAAGTATATTATTTTTAATTTTTATTATAGTCTATATCTATAGGGTGGGTGAGTAGTGAGTTGTCAAGCAATACAAAAATATGCAAACTTGTCCTAGAGGTAGTGAATATTAAAAAAAAACAAGTCAAAACAAAAAACAAAAAAAAGAAAGTAAATTTTAACTCAATAATTTATATGAAAAATTTAAAATAGAAAATCAATTGGTTGCCAAGAGCCAAACAAGCATCAATTAACAAATGTCCAACTGCACTCACAGCACTCAGACCACGTTCTTTATTCCTGAGCTCGAATCCAGCCCTGAGCGAGCAGACGACAATCTCAATTTTATTGCATCGATTAACAAGATCTTTTGAAATTATGAAGAAAAAAATAAGGGACAATGGTAGTGGAAAAATTTTGATCCAAATCCATACAACATTCACTAAAGACATAATAAAATCACGAAATCTTATGAAAAAATTTACACAATCAATAGAGTCGGAGAGGTTTTACAACTCACATGGTGAAAAACCTGGGATAGGAAACTAAGAACATATATTTTTTTTTTAATCAGGTAGAGTTCTAAATTCCTGTTATTTGTGGTTGCTGCCTAATGATTCAATGATCTGTGGCATGTCCTTTAGCTCCCAAATGGACATCAGTCATACTCCTCAGTTTTCCAGGAAGGTCAAGCTGGCAATATTAATAGTTTTTTTCATCTGGGCCAAGTGGATCATAAGGTGAATCTTCTCCAAATTCATTTGGCAGTGGACTTCCAATGCAAGCAAGGTTTCCCAATCTGCTTCTTTGAGTGTATTAAGTATCTCTTTTGCCACTATCTTGCTACCCTCATGTGTCAAATGAATTCCATCTCTATCAAACACCATTCAAGAAAACAAATGAAAGATAAGCACATAGTGTATAAATATACTTTTACACTATCAACAGATCATAATTGTTATTAAAAAGTTATAACAACGGATTAAAGGGTCATACGAGAGCAAACTTTACGTGAAGCAATCATCTCGCCAGCTATCCCTCTTTTGGATTGCAGACCACAGATCAATGGCCTTGATATTCATCTCGCGGCATAGCTCCAAACAAGCTTCTGAATATATTCGACACGATTCGTTTATTCCTTGGTGGTGTCTGTATACAACTGGTTGACGTCCAAAAAAAAAGAGTCACGGAATAAGAATATCAAAAGGGCTTGAATAGTAAACGTATCGATCATTCTCTAAGTTTATCATATGCTAGTGATGTTGAATCATATATCTTAGTATAATATTATGTTCTTTTAGGATAATTGGTCTGTAACAAGTACAGGTATCGAGTTCTACGATTATCATGCTTATGATACACCGCAAAATGAATTACAGTCAAAACCTGTTTTCCATAGATTTGCACTTCATTGCAAGGCGGAGCAGTGAGAAATATAAGGCGAGTCTTCTTTGACAGGCTCTGGAAATCATTAGGAAGCATTTAATAAGAAAATTATTACTTGAATAATGAAATTATTTTTTTCATATGTAGATAATCTAAGACAGAAAGTGTTACTCCATAGTGAAATTTTTACCTTGATATGAGTAGCAATCTTCTTCGAATTTTCAATGTATTCTTGGAGAGGTACATGTTGACCAAGGCCACTAGGATGTGAAAGAACAGAGTCCATTACCGCCAAAGTACACAATTATCAACGACGGTTTGCTCTGTGGCGTTTCTATGTTATAGAAGAACAACAGAACAAAATGATGACCGTTTACGGTAAAATTGAAAATAATCATGTTAGCAGAAATTGAGGGTATGATTTGCAATACCTTGGGAAAAATGGTAT
>OZ012737.1:432522838-432525259 GCA_963859935.3 Lathyrus sativus
TTTTGGTTTTCTGATCGGATAAATAAAGAAAATGCAATTAAGCGGTTAAAAATAAGTGATTATCAAAATAAGTCAATCTACTGTTTTCGGTTCCGGTTTATCACGGGTTTCTACCTTACCAATTTTCCTAAGTGATTTTCGATCTCTATTCGATTCCTATGTCAATTAACAAGCGCAAAAGACATAAACTAGATTAACAATCCTATATTCCAAATTAAGCAAAACGGATTAAGTTTTTCGTGAGTTAAGCAAACACGAATTATAAACGCGAATTAACGACAAAGCGACGTAACGGCGACTAAATGCTAAGGATGCAATCATACGAATTTAATCTAAACAATTCTATAAACTAACAGATTAAGCAAAAGCAATTCCATAGGAATAGTGTTGAAAGAGAAACGAATTAGATTGATAAAGTAAAAAACCTCAAAGCGTTGGAACGCGATTACAGCAGAATGACTCTAAGGAATTAGCTCTCCATGGTTTCTCTCAAAGCTCCGAATGTATTTTTCGTGAAATGTAACTAGTTGAACAGTAACACGAGTATTTTTCCTTAAAAAAAAAAGCAAATTCGGGTCATAACCGAAACTGGGTCGAAAAACATAAACTCAGGCCCAATACATGACCGAAACACTAAAATAAAAATTCTAATGGAGTAACTTCATACGGAATTCTGGAATTTTTGGGCTGCGAATCTGACTTCGACTCCAACACGAAAGTCGTAGCTCTCTCTCTTAGCTTTTCCGGCGATTTTTAGAACGCCTCAAACAGATTTTACAGAACTCCAGTTAGGATCGTTTCCGTGCAGACTGCTAAAGCTGAAAAATAAGTGCGGAAATCAAATTAAGCCAAAAATAAAATAAAATATAAAAAACAAAATAAAACATAAAAAATAATCAAGATAAAGTAAAGAAATGCCTAAGTAAAAATATAGGAGAAAGTGCATAAATATGCACTGATCACGCATCACGCTGGGAGCGCTTAAGCGTCTCCCCATGGACACAAAACCTTATGATCTATGACATTTTGATATTAATGATTATAGGAATACCTTGACGAATATAATGAGAAAGATTTTTAGACAATACCAACGATAATTCTAAAAATACAAAAAGTGTAGAGACAAGTGTTTGACACTTGTTTGGCTTGTGGATTTTTTCTCAACCGGCACTCGTAATGTCTTGAAAAACTCTTCGAATGCGGAGAAAAAAGAGATAATTTTTCTTATAGCATGATATTTGAGATCATAGCCTATATATAGAATAATAATCATTTAAAATTCTCATTATTTCGAAATGGATTATCTTGACATCCACTTATATTTAAGCACATATTCAATTAAATAATTAATTATTAAATATAATTAATTATTTTATTTACTTACTCATTCGATAAAGATTCTTATAAGCACATATTTTATTTACTTACTCATTCGATAAATATATATATATATATATATATATATATATATATATATATATATATATATATATATATAAATATATATATATATATATATATATATATATATATTATATATATATATATATATATATATATATAAATATATATATATATATATATATATATATATATATATAAATATATATATATATATATATATATATATATATATATATATATATAATATATTATAATATATATATATATATAATATATATATATATATATATTATAATATATATATATATATATATATATATATATATATATAATATATATATATATATATATATATATTATATATATATATATATATATATATATATATATATATATATATAATATATATATATATATATATATATATATATTATATATATATATATACTGCTCTGTCACGCTCATCACACGGGGTCGGGCCCAAATCCATCTCTCCGTCGTGGAGGGGCCTATCTCATTTATCAGTTTGTCGCGCGCAGATCAACAAGAGTGTTTTTTAATGAAAACGTAATACAGCGACAATTCAACTCGGATATCGTCTCAAGGTTTTCTTTTTATGTGATTAATCTACCAAATTCAAAATGGAGGGGGAGTTGGTTTTGGTTTCTGATCGGATAAATAAAGAAAATGCAATTAAGCGGTTAAAATAAGTGATTATCAAAATAAGTCAATCTACTGTTTTCGGTTCCGACTTAGAGTTTTACGACACAAAAAATTAGAGTTTTACGACACAAAAAATTGCGACAGTTTACTTGATAACTGTCGTAACTCTAATATAGAGACGCGTTTTCACGACAGTAATACACCTACCGTCCTTATATTTTTTAAAAAAATTATTAAATATTACGACGGTTTATCATTAAGCCGTCCTACAAATAAGTTCATGACTGTCTAAATTTCCGCCCTAAATTTTATGTGCCGACGGTAGAACAACTGTTGCCCCCTTAAAACCCAGTA